>JAJOZX010000273.1:317500-505000 GCA_023014485.1 Bathynomus jamesi | reverse complement strand
TTGTTTCATAAACCATATATACATATATATACAGGGTGAGTCAGAAGTTCTGCTTCATAGAATAATATCATATATTTAAGTTAATACATAAATTTTCTATTGATATTTGCTTTGAATTTTCAACTTTTTATTTATATTGAATTTACTTGTCACCCCTTTCTAGGTAGGAATGGCGGAACTAACGCGTGAAACATTGTACATTCCTCAGGAAATGGTGGAATTAGTCCTTCTGTACAGTCTGAACATCTTTTGTAACTGTTATTTGTGAAATGTAATTAATGTTTATTAAAAAATATAAAATAAACATATATACTTAAATATACATTATCCTATAAGGAAGGACTTCTTTCTGATTCACCCTGTATATACAACGTTTATTTGAGGTAGAGCTTAAACATCGGGGGTTTTTTCCCTTTTCAATATGAGAAATTATGTAAAAATTATAATATAAAATTTGCATAAATTATAAAATTTGCATAAACCACGATATAAAATTTGTTAAAATTCAAGATATTTCGCCAAATTTTAATTCATATATTTTGAAATGACAATTTTCCTTGTAACTTTTTAAAAAAATTTAACTGATTTTTTAAAAAAAATTAAATATATTTTTAACACTTTTAATTTTAAAATTAATATTTCGTAACTGTAACAGGACGTAGCGACCCATGGTTCATTTACGAAGGAGGTTAAACAACACCCAAAAATACACACACACAACACACACACACACACAACACACACACACACACACACTGTAAGGAGAATTCTCTCTACCACTGTAAGTAAATACCTCCCTTTCCCCCAAAAAAACACCCCACTATCTTGCGTAACAGAAAAACGGCTAATAATTCTGTTCTACAATACATGTAATTAATCCATTTTGATTTTTCGTGATACTTCCTTTTAATAAAGGACAAAAAATAATTTATTTCAGAATATTAATAAATGATTATCAGACTTTATTCCTATCTATAGATAATAGGATTATATACTGGAGAATTCTCACGAGGCGAGAAACGTTTTCAATGTTGATCATTAAACTTTGAAAATCATTTACGAAAATTAATGGAATACATCAACCAAGTCTGAAAAAGTTTTCAAAGTATTCAACATTATTTAAAAAAATAAATAAAAATATATATACTGTATATATATATATATATATATATATATATATATATATATATATATATATATATATAATATATAACGGTATATATATATATATATATATATATATATATATATATATATATAGAGAGAGAGAGAGAGAGAGAGAGAGAGAGAGAGAGAGAGAGAGAGAGAGAGATTTACATTAGCACAGCTCACTAAACGTGTCGTAACGTTTCATTTGATGAACTTATCATGGTGGATTTTAATAACTGGTCATGCATGGTTGGGACTTCATGGGAAATTTCACCGTGATACGTTCATTGCATAGAACGTTATGTCATGTCTAATGAATTGTACAAATAAAAAAATACCCTCTAAATTATTAATGTCTGTGATAAACGATAAACAGTGAAAGAAGCTGTGTAGAGAGATGGAGTTGCCCTTTAAAGTTATAACCCCCTTTTGAAGTCTAATTTTAGTACAGTACTCACGCGGTTATCCGTGATTCACTCAACCTTGAGTGATAAGGGGAGATAAGATAAGAGGATAGTCGTGTGGAATATTGGGACGAGTAAGCAGATGAAAGAATTGCTTTTTTGAGACATTGAAAACTACGAGGTTTTCTCTGCCACAATCAGAGACAGTAGAAAGATCAGAGGTCAGGCGCGCCATAACCGTCTCACGCGAAGCGTGGAATGACTGTTAAGAAAGACGCTTTGTGAAACGGGTGGAGAAGTGGCATAGGACAGGATAGGAGTGGATAGGACAGGATGTGCGACTTAAATAACCAAACAGCCTCAAACTAAACTGAACTTTCACTAATTACTGAGGAAAAACGTTAAGAATTATTCAGTATTTCGCGTTAAGAGACACGAGGCAATACTTTAAAGACATTTAAAAAAAAAAATCCAGGCGTATTTTCCTTCTATTTTCAATATGTCTCCATGGATTAATATTATAGTCATCAGTAATAAGTCAACAACAGCTTGAGAAGCTGAGATACTCGTAAAATACCGACAGGGGGAGTGGGTACCCAATGACCACCTGTAACTGCTCTTAAAATAAGCATTTATTTCTTATGAATATTAATGAAAGCAGCGGATAAAGCGACTATAATTCCCACACTGCAACTAAATCAAAAAACTCTTAATATTCTTATAGCAATCAATAAACTGAAAAAAAAAATATATATATATATATATATATATATAACCTTGGTTTAGCTTCCGCCCGAATTGTTCAGTGGACGAAGGTCAAACTTGTCACTGCACCTTAGACCTACAGTTTAACGTGGAATCCGAACCACGCCCCACCAGCAGCCCAGCATCTTAACTATTAGGCTACCCAGGGTACCCATTTATCTACCAACCACTTTTTTATTGTGTGGAAGGATGAACAGCTGGGTTTTGCTTCGCGCCGCCTGCCGTCTCCGGGTCTCGATCACGGTGCCTGATGGATTCGTAGTCAGCGATGCTAACCACTATATATATATATATATATACTTTTTATGTATGAAGGAGGAGGCAAGGGCGAGCGCCCTCAAAATTTCTCCATCCCACTGTATAAGAAGGAGAGAGCCAAAGTCAAGGTCTCTGAAGACCACGATGGCATTTTAATTTTTTTTATTTTTAATCAATTTTGAAAAGATTGTGCAGTGTGTAAAATTCGTGTATGTGTGGTGAATCGAGGGAGAAGTGTGTGTGTTTGAGAGCATGCTGGACTGCTTACAAGGTAGATGAGACACGGATAAAGGTCAGCTAAGGAGGACAGTGACAGGAGAAACGGGAGTTCCAGCACTCCCTGTCTACTCTCTAACATCACCCACGGAGTGCTTCTCTGATCGGTTGGTGTCTACAGTCTACAATATATCATAGATATATGTTCATAGTCTGACTTATTTTTATATATCCGTATTCAAAATATATTCAATATCATTCTTATCTATCCATAGTCTATCTACCATCTATCAATCCATCTGTTTATACGAATAAATTTTACCTGAGAAGTTAAACCATATAACCATAACGAATTTGTCTTCGTTACACGACCAAATTTCTCCATCCACTTTCAATCCAACCAATAATGACAACTTTTTTCAACCAAGTAAACTAACCAAACCGTTACAACACTCATGTGTACCAATTATAATTATTACTGTACATAGTCGCTGAAAGACCCTCATATACAAACCAACCACTGAAGAAGAAAAAAAAAATCACGAATCATCCATGGGTAAATATCACCTAATGAAACGCTTTCCGCTCCCCAGCCATTAATTTTGAAGGCAAACTATTGGAATATATAAATTCAGTCACAGTCTAATAATTATTGATATTTGCTCTTTCTCAAGTTTTGTGAAAAAAAAGGAAAAAAAGAAAAAGTAATAATTTAGGGGAATTTTGGGTTCTTTCCTCATTGAAAATATCATAATGAAAAAAGGAATTAATTCTGCGTTTCTTCCAAGATTTGAAGTGAATGGTTAATTCGAACTTGCTCCTATAGTTTAAAATTGAGGAAGGAAGGGAGTAGTTCACATAATGAAGAGAGAGAGAGAGAGAGAGAGCGAGTTACATGGAGACCAGTTTTTTAACACAGACGAAATTTGTTACAGAGATCTTGGCTGGCCGAAATTAGCCATATGGATAATAACTAACCAGTTTAAAACGACCATCTAACATAGTGTAATTTGGTTTCCGCGAAACTAACTATTGGCCAGATGCATACATATATATACACGGTGAACCAAAAGTAGGTGGACAGTAGGTTGAATACGGTTTGTGTTATATTATATTATAACTATGGTGTTCATTATAACTATGGTGTTTGTGTTTTATTATATTAAATATTATAACTAAATTTATTTAAATTTTATTTTGTATTATAGTATACAAAAAAATTAAATATGTATTCTCAAAATAAACGTTATCATTTACTGTCCACCTACATTTGGTTCACCCTATATATATATACTGTGTGCCAAAAAGTGTGATCACATTTTACACCAAACCAACAAAACCACAATTTTAAGGGTAACTAAAGGGGACAAAAATCATATTAAACCATTTATAAATTGTCCTTAAAATGAGAGGTAGTTTATTTAAATCGGATAAGTTGTCTTTTTACAAATTCAACTTGAACAATAGTTGTTAACAAATAAAGTTAACAAAGACTGTAATTAGAGACTTAGCTGAATATTAAAGAAATTTACAGTTAACAAAAACAAAATGAATAAACATTAACGCAGTAATGGCCAATTATAGCTTTGTGCGCTACTGGCGAACTGCCGTAGAAATGGTATCTTGATCGAGCTCATATCATGCTGTTAAAATGAACTACCGAAGTTGATTGACACCTCTAAACTATGTTAACTAAACTTACAATGTTGCGTTAATATTTTATTCAGTTTGTTTTTGGTCATTGTTGTAATCTTCTTTAATGTTAAGCTAAATCTCTGATTACTTTCCTTCTGAGTTCTAATTTTTAATAAATCTTGTTAAAGTTTAATTTGCAAAAAGGTTGCTTAACCGATTTAACTAACTACCTCTCATTTTAAAGACAATATAAAGAGTTTAATATGATGATTTTTGGTTCATTTAATTACACCACTTAGAATTGTGGTTTTGTTGGCTTGGTGGAAAAGGTGGCCGCGTTTCTGGGAACAGTATATTTAAATATATATATATACTGTATATATGTAGGGGGGGTAAAAAGGGTCTAATTACTTATAAAGTCGTGAAAGTAAAAATTTTGTTCACACACACACACACATGCTTGGCTACCTTATAAAACAACGACATTTTCACATTTTCAATCGTGGATAGCGACATTAACCTAATCTATGTAACCCAATTAAATTAACCTAACTAAATCTAATCTAATCTATCGTATTCTTCATTGTAACCTATTTTCTTTATAGTATTTAATGATTTTAAATTTTTAAAAATAAATGTGAATCTATGGCGACAGCGCTAAATGTTGCTACACGCAGGTTCGTGTCGCGATGAGCTCTGTCTGTATCTTAACGATTGTTGCGATGATGTAAGGTAATGAAGAATACACACACACACACACACACACAATCGGAATTATCGTGTTGATCAACGTGGACAAAGGTCAAAATTAGTATGAAATTATATTTGTACCTCATAAATATAAAATAACCCGTCATTAACAGTACAACAGAAGTTGTTAGGTTGCCTGTGCCCTCCCTACAAAGGGAGGCGAAAATTAGGTTATGACAAAAGGAAAGCTCAGATCGATTTGTGGTTCTGTGGTTGCAGCGTTAATGCCTTCATTGACCGGGTTGCAGTTTTGGTGTCTACAAAACAGTTTCTTGAGTATTTTATAGAAATGAATTTATATTTATATATATATATATAGACGTATACACAGATAGACAGGCTTACACAGATAGACAGGCTTACACAGATACAGAAAACGAGACAAAAAAAAATTGGGCTACAAATAAAAAAAATAAAAAAATTTGGACGAATCTTTTTAATTCCAAAACTAAGTTAACTTCAATTTAAACTCAACATTTTACGTGAGGAAAATAAAGTTAAGAAATTGAAAAGGGCTCAAAATAAGTGAATGTTACTCCGCTTTGAACGAATGTTGAACATCAGTAGCTCCATTTTAGTTATTTCTGCTTTGGTTGACATTAATAGAGAATATCATTACTACAGTAGTAGGGGTTAAATTAAAATTTCAATTAACTATTCGATTTAGTTAAGATTTAGTTAATTGCAATGAGAAGTTAAAAATGCCATTATATATATATATATATATATATATATATATATATATATATAAAGTTTAGAGCTATTTCTGAAGTGAAACACAGCCCCTCGAAACAAATGACCTGTCCAATAAAGATAGAATGGGATAAGGTCAATTAAACAAAGAACTTGAATAGGTCATAGGTGACCCCGATAAATGTAGGTCATGAGTCGTTCGTGGGTCACGTGAGTAATTACGATCGAAGAAAAAAGGGTGAACTACAACACTCGCGATTTGGAAGACCCTTTCACGATATTTATTGTATATATATATATATATATATATATATATATATATATATATATATATATATATATATATATATATAAAGGGTTGACAAAAGTAAATAGACACAACGATAATTATCCTCAAGAACAAATGGCAAAGCTCCTCAATGGAATGCCAGAACGTGTGTTAACTTTACATAATGCAAAAGGGAAACCAACACGTTTCTAAATATATTGATTCAATAAATCTATTATTTATTCACTTTTATTATCAAATAAAAAACTATGGAAAAACCAAAGATGTCTATTCACTTTTGTCAAACGCCTCTGCATATATATATATATATATATATAAATTGTTTTGTAATTAGTACAATTACTAAAAAACCTTTTTAAAGGGTATTATTAAAAACCTTTTTACTTATGTTTAACAGTTTTTAATTATAACAGTTTATAAATATAAACAAAGAAGGTAAAAATAGCATTTAATATGTTACTATTTTAGAAGGTGTGTTTATGGCGCTTTACAGCAATGACTTTGCATCCTTTACGATATAAAGTGCGTGTTATTTAGGTAAAACTGAAATAAATCAGAGCCGATACCAATCTCATATACGCACTACTTACGCACGTGACCATAATTAAACGCGTATTCAAACGTCTAATTACCGCACCGAACAGAAAGGATGGAACGCGAGTAACAAAGAAAACAAGAAAGTACGCCAGTATACACTAGCCCCACCCCCGTCTCCCGCAATGACGTCATCTCAGTGACGTCAAAGCTTAGTGACGTCAAAGCTTAGTGACGTCATTGCTGGTGCTGGAAGTGACTCGCAACTTGGTTGCCACTGTTACTCGTTCGGTGGCTCCCTGCAGTGACTATCTAGCGACAAAATCGGGCAACATTCGTGCATTTTTAGGGGCCGCTTACTTACAAGCTGCAACGTCGTGAGGATTCGTTCGATTTTCTTAACGATTTTCTCTCTTTTTTCATAGTTTCAAGGTCGTTCCTTTGATGTGTCGAGGCAATTGATATTAACTTATTCGAGTTAAGGGCGGATGGGGGAGATCATTCAGGGGGAGTTCATTTATATCTATTTTGTAGCCTGACAAAAGATATTTATTGGGGAAGGTTCTTTTTCCCTGCTTTTATAATCATTCCTTTCATGTAAATGATATTTACTCCATTCTTTGCTTGTCTTCTCTAAAGCTATTTATTATTATTATTATTATTATTATTATTATTACAGTCCGTATTAGTGGTACAAATTCCCCTTAATAGACCTCCCTAGAATACTTTTCGTTGGTAAAGTTCCCTTATATAAAATTCTTTTTACAGATTCTGAAGTTTAGAATTTGCTTTGAATAAGTGAACTTTTCCAACGAAATCTATGCCAGGCCAGCTTAATATCATATATATATATATATATATATATATATATATATATATATATATATATACTGTGTGTATATATAATGCCATTATAGTAATTGGATGGGAGACCGGGAGACCCCTCCGTCATATGACCGTAGATGTTGCGAAGGGGGTTAAGTAACTCCATCATTACTTTATATATATTATATATATATACCGGGTGTCCCAGAATTATCTGTACAATTTTTGGCTGTTATTAAAAGTCAACCATGAAGTGTAGAAATTCCAGTGTTGTCCCATTTTACAGAGAATCTCATTAAGTTTTTTCTGATACCACGTTTTGACAAGTTTTTTAGAAATGTACGCGGGTGACAGACATTGATGATTTAAAAGCAAGAATCACAGCTGCTATTGAGCGAATTGATGTGGATATGCTGCAGCGTACATGGCAACATTTGGAGTATCGATTGGATGTTTTGCGAATCACTAATGGTGCACATATCGAATGTTTGTAACAACGTTACTTTAATAAAAGAAACTTTTGAAAATACAGATTCTAAATAATCTTGTTTAAGAATTTTACGTGTGTTATCAAGAATTTTATTAAAGATGAAATTGTACAGATAATGTTCGGACACACTGGAATTTCTAAAAAACTTGTCACAACTTGGTATCAGAAAAAACTTAATGAGATTCTCTCTAAAATGGGACAACACTGGAATTTCTACAGTTCATGGTTGACTTTTAATAACAGCCAAAAATTGTACAGATAATTCTCGGACACCCTGTATATATATATATAAACAGGTAAAACTTAAATATAGCCAAAATATACATTGAACAACGTCTATTTTTTGCGTCTGAATTGACTGGGGCAACTATTTAAAATGAAGACTCTGAAGGATCCTGAAGGAGTTGGTGAAGGAGGTAAGATAGGAAAAGAGAAGAGGTCTTCTGCTTATCTGACGAAAAAGTTGGCAATTTAGCTTTGAATTAATTCCGGTTTATTGATACTGAAATAAATACATTTAGTTAAACGTAAAGTTTAAAATTTCTATATATATATATATATATATATATATATGTATATGATTCAAACCCACAAGGAAAAAAAAGATTCCAAGGCCTTTCGTGTATTCAGAAGTACACCTCGTCAGGGAATGAAGGGAGAAGGTGTACTGCTGAATACACGAAAGGCCTTGGAATCATTTTTCTTTTTCCTTGTGGGTTTGCATCATTCATTCATTTCACGTGTTTAATTGTGAAATTCATCCCATATATATATATATATATATATATATATATATATATATATACAGAGCGAGAGTGAGAGGGGGGAGGGGGAATTACATCTTATCGACTTGACATTCTATCTACAAGTATATTGTGGGTTACATTAGGTTAGGTTAGGTTAGCTCAGGTTAAGTTAAAATCTGAGTCATTAGTGAAGAAGAAAAAGAAAAATATATATATATATATATTAACACTAGTAGTCATTAGGGGTTTTGGTTACAAAGATGCTATCATTCATATACGCTACATTTTATTTATAACATAATAGTAGAAAAATCTAAAACCATTAAGGAGAATCCATTAAAAAGAAACCATTAAAAAGAAACCATTAAAACCATTGACATCTACTACCACATGCAAAAACCATTCTCAATTGAACCTGGTTCTTGTGATATGAGTTTGATGGTCTGAAATTTGAAGGAAGTTTGAGTTACTGCAGTTAAATGTGACATATATACTAATATAAAAGAGGGTAAAGAGAGCCTTTTGGTCGTCTGATAAAGGGTAGGTACCCTTCCGTCTTTTTGATTAGAGGAGTATCGTCATTTTTGTGTAGAGAAAGTGTTGTGGGTTGTGATACACTCGTCGTGTTTATCCAATATGAAGATGAAGGTATGCTGATATAATTTTTGATGAAATATTTAGTATACGATACAAGTATACATTTATCACAGCCGGACAATCATTTTTCATTTGTATATAGACAGAACTACATTCTTTTAGGTTTAATATTTTTGAACTTGACGTTAGTAACAGATAAAGCAATCAACTTCATTGTAATTTATATAATTATTTTACACCAATACTTGTTGAGGATGGATACAGATTCATACAGAAGGGTAGCAAAATTAAATAGATACCACGACGATTGTCCTCAAGGACAAATGGCAAATCTCATCAAACGAATACCAGAACGTGTGCCAGTTTCACAGAAATGGAAAGGGGACAGCAACACGATTCTAAATATATTAATTCAATAAATCTGTTATTATTTATCCACTTTTATTATCATATCAAAAACTATGGAATAAAAACAAACCCGAAGGTGTCTATTTACTTTTGTCAACCCTCTGTGTATCCCGTAAGAAACATCCGAAGTCAGTGACAAAAGTATCACTTATATTATTATTAATACCGACGAAGTTTATATTAAGAAGTAAATGGATGAAATAAACTATGGACATCATCCAAGTGATGAAAAGAAATAAATTGATTAATTATATTATTAGTAAAATACACAGAAAATTATTTCATCAATGAAAAACGAAATATACAGGGTGCTTCAAAAAAATGTTGCCACTTATATGGTGCTAATATGTCATTGCTTACCACTTAGAGTTTGTGTGTTTTTTTTTTTTATGTAGGTATTTGTGTGTTTATTTGCTTGTTTTTTAATAACAATTTTTTTTTTTAGAGATTGTGGAAGAGATTAATGAGTGAACCCCATTCGCTGAAAATGGCTACAAGGTTTACATTAGAGAACGCAGAAATCTGCGTAACATTTTTTTTAAAGTACCCTGCATAATTCAAGACATTATAGAGTGAAATTAAGGGGTCAATTCCAGAATAATTCTACAATATACAGGTCGCGCAAAAGTCGCGCATCATAGAAACTTTCAGTGTTGACTATAATATATTATTTTTTCTTTTAGGTCGGGGATGGCTGCGAAATTAACAAGAGACGAGAGAGTGAGCTTGGTTTTACTGTATAGAATACCAAGTACAACAAATCAATGAATCGGTACAGAATTTAAATTCTGTACCGATTCATCGATATGTAGTACCTGGTATTCCATGCATTAAAACCAAGCTCACCCTCTCGTCTGTTGTTAATTTCGCAGCCATCCCCTACCTAAAAGAAAAAATAATATATAATTAACACTGAAAATTCCTATGATGCGCGGCTTTTTCGCCACCCTGTATATATATATATGTGTGTGTGTGTGTGTGTGTGTGTGTAATGATAGTTGTTTCGAAAGAAAT
Source organism: Bathynomus jamesi (assembly GCA_023014485.1). Classification (NCBI taxonomy): domain Eukaryota; kingdom Metazoa; phylum Arthropoda; class Malacostraca; order Isopoda; family Cirolanidae; genus Bathynomus; species Bathynomus jamesi. The sequence continues at coordinate 494,227 of JAJOZX010000273.1, read as the reverse complement.
GGGGCTCATCAAGATATATTAAAATAAATTTAAGAACGCTTCCGTGTTTGTAATTGGTAGGTTCAAATTCAGAATTATAATATTTGTAGATAGTTATAATGTTCTACCATCTCTAAATAGCATCAAAGTGAAGCACATTCCTTTCCCAATACGTCACCAGAACTAACAAATATAACACGGTTGAACTAGAAATAAAGGAAGAGTAAAAAGCGTAAAAATGGAAATTAAAGTAAATGACATTGTTTATTAATGACGACAGCTTCAATTTTTCTTACGCTTTATACCCAATTGAGCGAAGGGATTGATAGCAAATTAAGGGTAGGAGGGTGACTGGCCATCAGCATGGACTAAAGATTAGTTCTTTTTTTCCTCACTTTAATTAACCAACGCCTCATTCCGTCTAAAGATTGCTCTCCCGTTCGCGCGGATGAGCTTGCATTCTTGGATTAGGTCCAGGAAAGTAAAAAATGCGGGATCCACTCACCTTCATTTAGGAATATTTAAGAGAAGGGTATAAAAAAAATGCAAAGCATGCGGATGTAGAACGAGGAGTGAAGATTCCTTACCTGAGAACGTCCTCTATGCGAGGTCGGTAGCTGGAAAGAGAAACTGGTGATTTGTGTGATATAATACAAGCGGTGGTTGCTCAAACTTGAAACAAAAAGACAAGAAGTAGTCATTGAATAAAGTCTATTTTCAGCATCACATTAGAAGATGCCCTAAAATAATGAATTCAAATTATACTTAAATAAATTACAGTGGTAAAAAATATCTTCTATAATTTTGGGTATAAATTCGCTTTAAAAATGCAATTTACGAGAATATATGTCTGTTTATTAGGATCCTTGAGAGAGCGAAGTGCGGACACAAACTTCGGAAATGGGGGGAATTATTGGTACTTAAATGGTATCGCCCGTATGGTTGAATAACACTGAACATAACGTAAAAAAGATATTGCTTGTTTAAATCGATAAAGTCTCAGCACGGTTCTTTAAACTTACGTAAAATGAGATACGCATGTCACATACATTAATTTATATAAAATATTGAATAACGATACCAGCATTTTGGAGCAATGAGATAGTGTGGGTGAGGCTTACAACACGCCAAATATGAATCCGGAAACGATGCATTTTCGAAACGCCGCGAGGAAACGTAGTTCCTGAATGTAATAATAGTTTGTAAATACTAATTTGCTCTTAAGTGTTCTGGTGTTGAATTACATACATTTTATATGATTATAATATCACTATTAGCGCGTTACCTTTTAAAATGTATACGAAATTAGGTTAATAAGCCAATGCGAGGAAAAATTGGCTCTTTAATATCGGTGTGAGACCTTTTGACGTTAACGGGAAAAACTGGAAAATGAACTGTATTCAGACTGTAACATAATCTAATACACATATTTCATATGCTTTGCTTCTAGATGAATTACAGTTAAGAAAATATCTAGTATATATCTCTCTCTCTCTCTCTCTCTCTCTCTCTCTCTCTCTCTCTCTCTCTCTCTCTCTCTCTCTCTCTTCTCTCTCTCTCTCAACTTAGCTTAATCACTGAAATATGAAAAAAAACTAATTCATTAACTACTCCTTTTAAGATGCCAAATAGAGAGCAACCACAGCACAGAGTAAATCAAAAAGTAAATGAATTATGGAGCATGAAATCTCAGAATATTTAGGTGTGAACAATGACAATTGTAAAATGGAATGAAATAAATTTTTAAAAAATCAGACAGCAGTACAAGTTATATATATATATATATATATATATATATATATATATATATATTATATATATATATATATATATATATATATATATATATATATATGATGTGCAAGTGCAGTATGCGAACTGAAGATAAGATGAAAAAAGCAGTAAAGGAGTCACGGAATATTTTTAATGTTTGATATATCAAAATATTTAGATATAATTATATATATATATATATATATATATATATATATATATATATACACAGATTGTAGCGAATCTCTTACTTACGAAATAAATTATTTAAAAATAAAAAAAAATTGTAATAAATTCTTTGCAGTTTAAAAGTATTTATTTTTAAAGTTTTAAAACGCATAAAATCTAATTGTATTCAGTAACTTTCCGTGATTTCGTTGGTACTGAGGTAAATAAGGAAGAGAATGCTTTGGCACTGTTGGCACACAACTCCAAGTTTAGCTAAAAAGGTTCTTTAATATTCAACACATATTTGGATAGTAATTAATTACTATTTTTTCTTGAGCTTAATTTCCCCATAGAATATATATATATATATACACACACACACACACTCACACACACACACACACACACACACACACACACAAGTGTATATATATATGTGTGTGTGTATATATCATTTACCACTCATACGCCATTTGTAACTCTATCACAGGAAAAAATATTAAATATTAATTAAGATTTTCCAAAATTTCCATAATAATTAATAATTGGCATATTTTCAGTTGATTTATTATCCACATAATTATTAGTTTATTAAATTCCAATTAATAAAATGTATTTTTTTATTTAATTAAATTAAAAATGAAAATGAGTCGTAAATTCAGTGCTTATAATTTTTATTATAAGGCCTTTAAAGGTTTTCATATTTACTTCTACGATAACGTGATGATATCTGATGATGTCTGATGATGTCTGATGATATCTGATGATGTCTGATGATGTCATGCATCAGGTTTGAAGAACAGTTCCTCTTCCTTTCGTTTTTTCCTCTTAGAATTAAAGATTTAATAGGTTACAATTATTAGCATTACATTTACTCAAAGATTTTGAAGTTAATTTATATCAATACATTTTCATATACAATTTTTTGGAGCTCAGATTCGTGTAATCGCGAATAGATGTAGTTAATCTCCAGCTGAGCGGGTTCGTAGAGTGCTTGTAGAAACAGTCCAATTTTTTTCTATGTAGGCCTACTGGATTTAATTCAAAACCGTTTCTTGGAAGAACAAAACGATCAAATCTGTGAGTATTTTAGATCAGTTTTTGTGCCATGCTGATCTTCTCGTTCTTGCGTTATTCCTCTTTTTTTTTTCTTTCATAAAATACATTACGATACAAACTATATATATATATATATATATATATATATATATATATACGATTTCTAAAGTTTTGTATATCGCATTTTGCGTTACCATGAAAATAGAACTGTTAGTAAAGAGAATTGTTAAGAGAGGGCGCTGTAATTTCCCTGGAAAGGCTTTGAAATAATGTAGGTCATCCCCATCTCGCACCTATAGCGAAAGAAACATTAATAATTGAAGATGTAAACGTCTCCTTTCTCAGATAGTGTTATAAATTTCGCTTCGCTTGAAATATTTTTGGTATGTATGTAGACAACTGCATCGCTCGGTCACAGACACAGCGCACGAGCGAAACTTTTATGGTGTATACTCGTGTGTGTGTATATATATATATATATATATATTATATATATATAGTTGTGTTCCATTATTTGCGAAATGCAGTGATTATTATTATTATTATTATTATTATATGGTTGACAGAAGTAAATAGACACGTTCGGTTTTTTCATAGTTTTGATTTGGAAATAAAAGTCAATAAATAATAGGAAATTTGTTAAGTCAATATATTTATGGTGGTGTTGCTTTCCCTTTTCAATTATGCAAAACTGACAAACGTTCTGGCATTCCATTGATGAGCTTTGCCATTTGTTCTTGAGGACAATCATCGTGGTGTCTATTTACTTTTGTCAATCCTCTCTATGTATATTCTGTATAGATATACAATTTATCGATAAACTGTACACACACACACACACACACACACACACACACCTTTTTCAACACACCTATCGCACTAATTTGGGTTCTTACTCTTTTCCCTTCTCTCCAGTTGTCATTTGCGACTCCTACCATCCAGGTTAGTCCTTTTAAATTTTAGTTTATTCTGATGTTTTATTTGTAATGGGTTTGACTTTTATTGGTTTTATTGTCTTACAATAATAAAAAAAAAAACAAAATTTTAAGCTATTTTTTAAACTATTTTGCTTATTGTATAAGGTTTTATAACTACCTTACAATATTTTCTGTAAAAATATTTTTATTTATGTTTCTTTAGTTATATATATTATTGATTTTTTTTCCTCTCTAATTTTGACGTTCTTTCACGTAGTCACTGAAGATGACCCCTGAGTAGACCGAAACGTTTGACCAATAAATGGTTGAGAGTCGTGTCTCTTGTCTTTATATTCCTATTGAGGATAAGATTCCCCAAGAGAGAGAGACAGAGAGAAAGAAAGAGAGAGAGAGAGAGAGAGAGAGAGAGAGAGAGAGAGAGAGAGAGAGAGAGAGAATGAAATTAATGATGATAACTGAATATCAAACTATAATTAGCATTTTTATTTTATACTGAAAGGAGGAGATCATTTCTATTAGACTCATTACGTGTTCTTGTTAAGAATTTTCCTCGCGAAACAGACGTTTCAAAGTCTATTCCAAAAGTTGGTAATTAATTTTACACTTTTCTCCAACGAACTAATTACTCACCCAAAACTCAGAATAATCTTTAAAAAAGTTTGCTCTAACTTTGTTTTATATAGAAACAATAACTGTAAAATAACTGTAAAATAACTATATATATATATATATACAGGGTGTCCCATAAGTCCGGTCTCATTGGAAAATCTAAAACACATGTTCGAATTAATGTCTTGTTTTAGGACCTTTTTTTTCGTTACAGGTAGAATAACAAGCAATGGCTAATATAGAAGTGAGTTACACTCGTGAGGAAAAGACATCAATTTGAACATTTGTTTTAGTTTTTATGTATTAATTTTGTAAATTTAATTTAAAATAACTTTTCCTATGAGACCGGACTTATGGGACACCCTGTATATATATATAACTTTGGTTTTTACACTTGATTAGATTTACTGATACAAAGAAAATGAAAATATGTTAAAGACTGAGTAAAATGAGTTTGGTGGAGACAAAGATTGATGAAATACGAGCTGTAAAAACTCATATGGTTACAGTTTCATCCTTAAGGAATGGAATTACTGTGTGGATTTTGTCACAGTAACATTTTTTGATCTTTTTCCTGAAATCTTTTAATCTTTTGCTAAAATCTTTGTGTGTGTGTGTGTGTGTGTGTGTGTGTGTATTCTGCATACGCATCTTTATCTTTCTTTAACATCTCTTTAACTTTGGGTATCAGTTTTCTTTGTCTGTATATACTGGTAACAGTTCGGCTTGATTTGCTAAAATTTCTTAATATAGCTAGTATTTCTTGATTTCTGTCACACTAGTGAAGATAATCAATAATCAATGATCATCAGGACAGTCAAGGATACACGTAGGACACAAGATATGAACTTTCTGGTTTTTAATCTTGAATTAAAATCTAGAATTCCTGTATTTTTCTGTTCCATATACGGCCCCGTTGCGAGCGTAAAACCTCAAGATTTATCCCTAAGATAAGGGAATTAATCAAAAAATTTTAATTATTATTATTATTATTATTATTATTGTTATTATTATTATTATTATTATTAAATAACAAGTAGTTATTAAGATGCATACAATGCCATGGTCCAAATGTAATAAAACATTCCTATAACAGGACTAAAATAGCCTCAGGAATATACACCAATAATCAATATAGTAACAAATCAATAATCAGATACAGTCCATCATTTTCAATATTTTTAAGTATTTCAACTTCCTGAAACACTCAGCGAATCTTAACTCATTTGTCAATTCATCCCAAAAGGATACAATACGGTATATAAAACTTATCTGAATTACATTAATACAGGAAATGGCATCATGATCTTCAATTTTCTTGCCTGATAAGAAACACAAAACACGTAAACTGACAATAACGTCCTTGATTTGGAGAAAATTCAAGATTCTGTAATTTGCCTCCAAAATCGAATGCTTTTAATACGCTCGTATCCTAGTACGCTTATCTTGTCACAGGTATCATGACTCCATGCTGAACAACAATGCCAGGATCAACGACATTTTATCGACAAGAATTTTGGTGGAGTTAAATTAAAAGTTAAATTAGATTAGGATAGGTTAAGTTAGGTTAGGTTTAGTTAGGTTAAGTTAGGTTATTAGTGTGTCAAGAAAATATTTATAGGCCCACAATGCCATGAATAATAACAAAATAAACAAAAAATGATGAAGTAACCTTGACACATCCAATGTAAAAAAGTGTCATACTTTATGAGTTAGCTTCGACATAAGAAAGTTTGTGTTAAAACTAGATAGAATCCTCTTCTCTAATAAAATTTAGGTATTTCCCTGTTTCTGTAAGTAAAATAAACGTGATGGACAACTTGAGTGAACCTATGAACATCACAAATTCATCGAAATACCTCCGACAACATTCGACACATTCAACTCCAAAACGATGTCAACCGAATTCGTATAGACAATTAATAAATTCTTTCTCTTCCATTTTATTTCATAAAGGGAAAACCAACTGACCAGAATCATTCGAGAGTGAAAGAGAGAGAAAAAACGTTTCTCGCACCCATACTACTATCTCAAAATAGATCAGGAGAACGCGAAATATCATACATCCAATTCAAGCTAACAAAATATACAGAGGGATGACAAAAGTAAATAGATACCACCATGATTGTCCTCAACAACAAATGGCAAACCTCATCAATGAACGTGTGTTACCTTTACATAATGCAAAGGGGAAACCAACACGATTCTAAATATATTGATTAAAAAAAATCTGCTATTATTTATTGACTTTTATTATCAAATATAAAGCTAGATAAAAAACCATAGTGTGTCTATTTACTTTTGTCAATCCTCTCTATAGTAGGGATGCTCAACCGATTGATTGCCATCGACTGGCAGATCACCAGGAATTTTTGAGTTAATCGCAGGACAGAAATGATTAATGTGTACTTAATATATATTATCAAGGTGTTAAAATTAGTGTACTTGGAATTTGTCCTCTTTTTTCTGAAGTTTACAGTTTTGTCCTTTCTTACAATTTATAATAGTAAAGATAATGGCGTGGGATATAATTGCGACTGTAAGGTATAGAAGTGGGAAGAGGTGGGAATGGGAGGGATAGAAAGTAGTTGAGTACAAGCAGGACTAGGTAGATCACCCTTCCTGGACAGAGTTTAAGGGTAGCTCACTTACCTGAGAAAAGGTTGAATACTCCCAGTTATACATTATAAAGTTCAACTGATCCATACAGACGATCAATATTAGAATTTTAATTGGTCCATTTGATCCGATTATGGAATGAATTCTCGATAAAACGAATACTCTCTCTTTCATTTCTGGACCGATTTTGAACCAATCATATTTTTAATGTCCAAATTGGTCCATAATGTCCATAATTGGTCCAAAATCGGTCGAAAAAAGAAGGATGTTCCAACGGCCTCTATGATGGACCATTCTTTCACCATGAAATCGTTCCATAATCGGTTCACCAAATGGAACAATTAAGTTCAGTTTTTAATATCGATGGTCTGCATGGAACAACTTTACAGTAGCGTATAAGATCTGTAATTACAGTTTGGTCTCAAAATAATTTTGATTTTCGTAAACATTAGATTATATAAGTTACAGAAGTTTATATGTGCTCCCTCTCTTTCTATTCCCACCCCTACTCCCCCTACGAAATGCCCGAACTCTAATATTTACACGAAAGTTATTATTAATACACGAAAACAATGAAAGTAAGGAGACTTTTGTAGACGACTGTACAACTCTAAACTTAATGCTAAATACTAAGAATATGAAATCTATTTACAAATATTAATACGAGTGAAAATGATGACCATTATAACCTTTAAGTCAGTGATGCACAAACCCTGGCCCGCGGGCCATATGTGTCCCCCACGGGTCTTTTCAGTGGCCCCACGGGTCTTTTCAATTCAATGAAAAAGTTAGAATATAAAAGTGACCCAATTTATGACTTAGATGGAAAGTAAGTAGGCTAATACATTTAGTTATTTTCTTCGCTTGGCCCTCACATCAAAAAAGTTTGTGCACCACTGCTTTAAGTAGATGAAAAAATAAATTACAAAAAAATAGTACAGAATTCGAAGTAACTTGTCTTTCCCATATTTTTTGCTGATTTTTTTTTGATTTTTTTTTGATGATTTTTTTTTATGATTTTTTTTTAATTTTTTTTTTGGATTTCTTTTTGATGATTTTTTTTGGTGATTTTTTTTTAAACATGTGACACTTTAGAAGGTTTGTATTTTTTTATTAACTGAAATAAAAACGTGTAATCTTTACTATATCTTCTCTACACATGGGGAATTAGTCTCCTAATGCAAAACATGCTCTATGTGATGTCCTCTCAACTCTAACTCTTTGCACACGAACAACAAAATTTTGTAATACTCTTCTGGACAGAGTATGTGTTGAAATCTGAGAAATTTCTCGTTCAGTTGATGCTTTCAATTCTTCTACGTATTGTGTGTAGATTTTTTTAAACGTTATCTTTTAAATAACCACAGAGATAAAAGTCACAGGGGCTTAGATCTGGTGATGTTGGTGGCTATGATATTCCCTTATCATAAACCGCAGGACTCTTCCAACGAAAATATTGTGTAGGTATCGTGCATGTAGGTATCGTGCATGTTTTGCACTAAGGGACTAATTTCCCATGTGTAGAGAAGGTACAGTAGAAATTTCATGCTTTTATTTCAGTTGATAAGAAAAGACACAAACCTTTTATAGTGTCATATGTTTAAAAAAAAAAGGCATTCAATACTTTAATTACTCCTTCTCTACATTTTCCATCTTTGACAAAGACGTTTCCATTAAAAATATGAAAGAAAGTCACACCTTTTCTACTTTTATTTGATTTCCTTAAGTAGTTCCTCCGTTGTAGGGGACAAAATTTCATTTAGATCTACAGATCTACAGAAGCTAAGGCTAACAAAGACCCTAAGATCCACTCTAAGGCTAGCCCGAGAGAAAGGAAAGAGTAGGGGGTTAAGATTTTGGAAGCTTGACTCGAAGCAAAATTGCGTTTCTGACGTCTCCAAATTTCTGTGACAAGACTTTGACCTATAACTTTCAAGTTTATCAAATCAATAGGGTATATACCGTACATTTTTACAAGGATCTTCATTGCATATATTTAACTGGGAATACTCTCCAGTTCTTGGTCATCCAGTCTCGCTTCCTATTTTTTTCGTTCATTCCATCATATGTATTTCAATTTTCATCTAGCCTTCTTCAGTCATATCTAATTTGTTAACTAATAGGTTAAATAGGTCCGTTACACTGGTCAATACAGAATTTTGATATGCTGATTCAGAAATGGCATGAAAAGTCTCTATCACGTGTAGATTTCGAGTTACACCCTTTAATAAATTCATAGGTGCAAATTTTTATTGTGGAAGAGGAAATCACGTAAAACACGACACTTTCCAGCTATGAAATCTAACTAAACTCTATTTGTACTGACTATTTTATGATCTTTTTATCATTTACCAATTGTATTTTGAAATATAATCCACTTTGTACGTATTCTAAACACTCTTGTTCCATTTTATGAGAAATAAAAACAATCGTAAGTTTATAGAAAACTGCTCATATTTGAAAATTCTGTTAGTATCCCAACTAAAAATCTAGACGTCATAGAAAATTTTGAGTTAATATTACCAATGAAATCAACATGTCCAAATTAACCAAGTGAAAACTCTTTGGTGTCACTTAATGACAAAAAGTTGAAAATTGTTGTCTAGTGTTGTAATAATTATTATTATTATTATTATTATTATTATTATTATTTAATCCTTTAACGCCGAACGTTTTTGCAGTGTTAAGTCTAAATGTGTGTATTTGAAACTGTACGTGTTCGACCCATTCGGAAGTAGAAGGTTAATGTCTCCCTTCTACAAATGATCAAGTGTTAATTTCGACATTTTATCCGCGAAACATTTCATTGGCAATTTTTTTATTTGGTTAAATTGTCTTGATATTAGGCTAGGTTCGGTTAGGTTCGGTTAAATTAGGTTAGGTTAGCTTAGATCATAAGTAAGATTAAATAAGTTTCCTTGGAGTATCCAGTATATCTCATATGACCGTGTATAAAGCATATGTTGTTTCCTATCGAAGCGCGAAGACTCATATTTAGTAAATCCAAATAAAGGAATTACTTAAAGCTCTCTTTAATGGACTGAAATTAATTTTGAGAGGGAGAAATGCATGCGGTTCCAAACGCAGTTCACCCACGAGTAATTTTATTGACAATTTTATGATTCTAATTAACATAACCTAACTTAATTTAATCTAACATTACACGACTAATAACTTAAATTAACGTCACCTAACTTAACTCAATATGGTTCAACTTAACCTGATCTGGCGATAAACTAATCTAAATTTAATCTGACCCTCAAAATATTTGTCCATAAAATGTCTGTTATCGTAGCCTAGATATGATTTCATCTCTTCTCTTATCCCTAACTTTGATGCGATACACTTGACTTATTAACATGTTAAGTTTCGTTAACATGATTGTTAGGATTTTATCTGATTTAATTAAAGGTAAAGTTATACGATTGGTAAATTACAATTAGGCTCAGGCCCCCATTTTTCATTTGACAGTTTCTTAAACCATTCTCTAAAGGTAATTTTTTTGTTATTTGGTCGTTTCTTGAATTAAAATTTAATTTCAGTAATTTAATTTAAAAAAAATTTCGAGTAAAATTATAATAATTTGTTTATTATAATTTAAAAGTGAAATTATATAATTTAACTTCAAATGTTAATAAGTATTCGTAAGTGAATTTTCTTTAGAATAACAATCAAATTGAAAATTTATAATAAAAATTATATATAATTACAGTCATCACTAAACATCGAGAAGCTAGAGAGGTTAGACCAGTGGTTCTTAACTAACCCCTGAATCGCGACCCAAAATTGGGTCGTCAAGCCATTTTGATTGGGTCATTAATAAGCTGTCACGTGTAGCTCTTTCATGTTTGTTCAGAAAGCATGTTTATTAATTTGTCATTTATCATTTATTTATGTTAATTCTAATCAGTTTACATTAATAATTTACTTTATTATCTATTACGAATAAACTGTTTGAAGGAATGGGTCGCCGAGCTAGCCGCGCAACCAGAATTTGGGTCGCAGTCTAAAAAAGTTAAGAACCACTGGGTTAGACTGAAGCTTCTCGCTTCAACAGTAACCACACTTCTTTTTTTAATTTGAACTTTGGACCTTTTATCGACATATATTATCTTCGTTACATTAAGTAAATTTCTGTTAAGTTAGGTCATGTTCGATAAGGTCTAGTTAGGTTAGTTTGATCAGATTCAGTGAAAGTAGGTAGTTAGATTAGGTTGATAAGAGTTGTCAGTAAAATGAATACAGGTTGAATTTACATACAGCATACTTGCCAACATGCCCCCCGCCCCACCTCGGGGAAATGTTTGAAAATCTAGCTAAGCTTAACCCATTAACCTCCATTGTCCCTTTTTTTGGGACACATTTTAACAATACAATTTAGGTTGGAACTTAAAAGTGAAATTTTAAATATTAATTTTTAAATTTTATTTTTTAATTTAAATTTTTTATTTAATTTTTTAATTTTTAATTTTATGTATCAGATAACTATTTCATGTTTATTTAAAGTCTCTCGGAAAAAATCAAGAAATATAAAAAAATAAAAAAATAAAATAGTTTTGGTCCATAATGGCTTAAATGATGCACTCTAGTACAGTCCGAGCATAGAAGGTTTGATGCTATTTACATGTTGTCCGTATTGATAATGTGAAAATCGGTAACCTACCACCTAAAGCGGTGTACGATTGGCAAGTATGATACAGAGGGTTGACAAAATTAAATAGACCCCACGATGATTGTCCTCAAGAACAAATGGCGGTGCTGGTTAAGTATGCGGTCTACCTACGATTGGTTAGGTTTAATCATGATATTTTCGTTAAAACTAACGAAAATATCATGACTAAACCTAACCAATCGTCAAGGGCGATTGACAATGGGATGTAAACAAACAATTAGTAAACAAGATAAGAAGCTATAATTAAAAGGTAGACCGCCGAATCGTAGGTAGACCGCATACTTAACCAGCACCCAAATGGCAAAGCTCATCAATGGAATGCCAGAACGTGTATCACCTTTACATAATGCAAAGGGAAAAGCAACACGATTCTAAATATATTTATTCACTAAATCTGTTATTATTTATTGGCTTTTATTATCGAATCAAAAACCAAGGAAAAACTAAAGGCGTCTATTTACTTTTGTCAACCCTTTGTATGTTTGTTTAGAGTTGATATTTATTTTGTACTTTGCAGTGTGCATTGTCGTATTTGATTTTGGAACAGGAGTTTACCTAAAATATTACTTATCTCTTTATAATGTCGACTGTCGACCTTATTCAGGGTGTATTTAAGATTCAAATCGGAATTAAAAGTTTGTTCAGCATTTGAACTTAAAATGACTAACATATACATACAGTTCAGATTTTATATGAAAATTATTAACCTAACCTAACCTAGCGTAACCTAACCGGGCACAATGTAACCTAACCTAACCTAATTTAAACTAACTTAACATAAGGTTCGACCTTTTTAATGCTTAGAATTTTTAATGTCGATTCTGTGCATGAACTCAACTTTGTTCCTGTAGACGCTCCCTTAACTAACATGATAAAATCGTCTGGCATTAGTGGGAGTGAAAAAGAAGAGTGACAGAATGGTAGGTAGAAAGCTAATACAATTTATGACAATGAGATATCCACGAACCGACGCACATAGAAGGATTAAAGAGAGAGAGAGAGAGAGAGAGAGAGAGAGAGAGATGTAAGGAAAAAAAATACAATTTTAACTTGATTCCAACTTTCTTTCGAGTTTTCTGCGCAGAAGTTTGATTGTTGGACTTTTCTGCGCAGAATTTTGATTAACAAGAATAACTTTTGTAAACTTTTATTCCGTCAAATGTTATATATTCTTCTATTTCAGCCAATCACGAATTCCCAATAGGAAATTATTTATGATTAGACCATGCGATTAGTTGAATAATCAGCCCGCTTTACTAACTCCCAAGAGTGGGGCTCCGCCGAGGATATCTCAAAGTTTAAATCTTACCGAGGGATTTTTCCCATTTTATGAAGAACGATAAGACCTCCATAAAATAAGGCTCATAACGATTCTTTAAATTTGCAATAAAAGAAGTCCATAAAATTCGTTCACTCCCACAGTATACCATGACGACAATTTGGAACACAGCTGCAATTAATATTTACACTAATATTACATTAATAGTTTATGATAGACAATTTTTACGAGTATTTTTAAAGTTTGCGAATGTACAGTGAAATAGAGATTAAAAGGAGCTAAAAATGAGTAGTTCAAGATGGATGCCTATCAAAATCAACAAGATTCATTGCGGGTTTCTGGGTTTCCATAAAGCCGAATTTCAGAGATTTATTCAGTATATTAAATCAATATTATGATTTAATACTATAAACAAATGTTAGATATTAGTTTTATATAAACAACAACAACAATAGTCCATCAAAGATTCAAGAAATGACGTAGGTAATTAAACTTATCTTTTTAGTTTAAACATTTCTTTATCGATACAAATATAGAAATGCATAACAAAAATGATTGGATTAAAGGCCTTTTTCCTCACGAGTGTACCTCATTTCCATATTAGCCATTGCGTGTTAGTCTACCCGCAACCCCCCCCCCCCCCCCAAAGGTCCCAAAACAAAACATCAATTTGAACATTCGTTCTAGTTCTAATTTATTGCTTTTGTAAATTTAATTTAAAATAAATTCTATGAGACCGGACTTATGAGACACCCTGTAGACTCGCTTTTAAAATTTTCCTCCAAAAAAATTATTCTTCATAGTTTTCAGGTAACACTAATAAAAATATTTAGTAAAGAAGATTAATAATAATAATAATAATATAATAAACTAAAATTTCGTTATTAAAAGTGTAAATATTCTTTTAGTGGAGAAAATTCTCTTAACATTAAAGGTAAGAAAATTGTTTACATTTTGAGTTTTGAGAGCAAACACTCTCTCTCTCTCTCTCTCTCTCTCTCTCTCGGCATCGCGTTATCTATTTCTTAATTTGGTAATTCGAGAAAAGGTGTCAAAGGTCATTGATAAAGCCTGGATAATAGGAGAAAAAAGACGAAAGAAAATTCGCCATGCCATTTACAAACTCCCATTTAAAAGGCCATTCGTAAAGTATGTGTGTGTGTATATATGTATGTATATATACACGTGTGTGTGGGGGGGGTGGATGTAGGTGTGGGTGGACAGGTGGGAGGGGGGTGTTTGACTGGTATTAGGATTAAAAACGAGTGGGGTCAAAAGGAATTAAATTTACTTCTGGTCTCGGGCTTTAGTGAAATATACAAATAATAATTACAGTACTTTAGTTAAACAATTTATCTTATTAACCTTGTGACGCTTTTGGTCCACGTAAGTGGACAATTTTACGCCTTCCTTACTCATTCATATAAATTAATATCTGCCATTTCATGGGTTGACTTTATTATATGGACAAGTACCTCTCCTGTCCACATATATGGGCAAATTTTTCACCCCTGAGACAACAAAAGAGAGTATGCAAAAAACTTCACTTTTCTACGTGAAGGTCAAAATCTGATAATAAAAACCCACTCTAATAGACAGAGTTTATTTCCACAACAGTTTCGATGCCCACTGGCATTCTGTCTATTAGCGTGAGTATTTATTATCATAAAAGACAGTATTTTTTCTCAATGGAACTATTATGCAGTCCCCAGAATGTCTATTGTTCGCGTAAGTGAACACTTCGCAGGAGTACTTTAACGTATAAAAATATAACAAAATCCAAATAAAAATTGTGTAAAGAAATGTAAATAAGTTTATTTATGTTAATAACTTCTTTATGTTAATAACTTGCAAATTCAAAGCCAGAAAAGCGCCTCAGCCTTAAAGGGTTAAAATCTACTTTTTTTATATAAAAAGTTTATTTTTAGATTAGTAAAGTCTACTTTTATTTATTACTTCCAGTTAGTACATACATATATAATAAATTAACTGTATATACTCTCTTACAATGGGTTATTGGGTATTATACCCATAACTACCAATGGGTATACAATGATAGTTCAAAGACTGCGCACATATGACATACACAGAATATACAATTCAATTTATAAACTGGATATTACCTTCAGTTAGTCAAAACATATATATATATATATTGTTGTACAGATAAAAATTACAAATTTCTGAGCCAGTAATACAAACATAATCCTTATAATGTTATTGGCAATAGTTGGATAGTAAAAAACTGACCAAGTAAACAAGCAATAACGATAAGAGATAATGAAGATAATATATAATAGATAACCTTAATACATAGTGAAATACAGCTAGTCATTTAAAACCATATATATATATATATATATATATATAATAGGTAGACGAATTACCAATTATTTTTTGTAATTAAATTAATTTTAATTAAATACATTTCCTATAGAAATGTTTGGCTGTTCGAATGTCTGTCAAACAACCTTAAAATAACGAATGTTTATTTAAAATATTAAAGTTTGAATTATTAAATTAATTTTGTACCCGAATTTTACTTAAAATTTTAATTAAAACATTTTTGTCTTCATTTGCAATATACTTTATTCAAATGAAAACTCGCCAAACGCATTCAAAATGTCTGTATATTCCAAGGGTCGTTAACATATTTTAAAATATTATTATTATTATTATTATTATCATTATCATTATGAGGAATTACGGTTTCCAATTTAATTTTATATAATTATTTTCATAATACTTCTTCAAAATAGACGTGAAAAGAGTACGTCAGAAAGAGGTGAGGTAATTTGAATGTATACGACTTCACTTTCACTCTTTTCCGCTAGGGGTCACTGGTGGCTGATGAAAGTTCATTTATGCTATACGAAGACCCTTACTCTATTTCCTTGAACATTATTAATGTTCAAAAGTTTTGTTTTGATACATTTTTTTTTTTTTTTTTTTTTTTTACTCATCAGATCACTTTTTTCTTTTTTTTTTTGAGTTTCAACGAGTTGTCTCAATCGTTCAAAGATCACAAAATACATTTCGAGTATTTTCACTCACTTCATGAAGAGAATTCTCGTCTTTTTGGCTCCGGAATTTTGGGGCTATTTGCTTTTTTTCAATCATTTTAGGTGTTTATATATATATATATATATATATATATATATACACACACACACATACTAGTTTAAGGTATTTGATTTTTTGTTAGTTAAGAGTATATCTCTGAGTTTTAGTTGTAACTGGGAGGCAGTTATTTAGAACTTTTAGTTATTTTTAGTCGTAGTTTAGGACTTTTAAAGTCTCTTATTTTTTAAAAAAAGCCGTTTTGTATTTGTAGTTGATACTTTGTCATTTTTTTTCAACCTATGCAATGTCCATTTATTTAATAACTTTGTACGTATTTCAAGGTTTTTCACAGTGACGACATTTTTTAAGGTTTGAACTCTCCTTTTTTCAATTTCAAAATTCAAATGGAAGAAAAATTAATTTTCATTGATATTTTTTTCTAAATTTCTTTAAATTTAGACTCAGTTTCATTATTAATTTCATATCAATGTCCTTTTTTTTGTTTTTGTTTTGAAGTTGTAATCGTCAGAATATTTGAAACAAACAACTAACTATTGCGTTTACCAAAAAATGTTCATTAAAGTTATAGAAATCCACTTTAATAATTTCAGTAATCTTTTGGATTCCTTTTTCTACCAATGAATATTACTACTACTACTACTACTACTACTAGTACTGATACGACTACTACTGACCACTACTTCTTCTACTGACTACAGGAAGTGAAGATTATCATTCATTATACATGCATTCTATCAAGTGCTTCCAAATGCACGCAAACCCTTGGCATTGAAAATTTGATAGCTTTTTCCTTCTGGAAATTTCGATAATGATTGAATACAAAGAGCTGATGTGAAATTCATAAAGAACCTTTTTAAGCGAACACACAATTAATTATTGCCCATTCTAGTCAGGTTGGAAAACAGTGTTGCGGGAGAACCACTTCTGCGAGAGAATCACTCCCTCAGGTGCCTGTAATGGGGCCCATTTACTTCACACCACACACTTCAGGGAGTCCTTCGTCAGGAGGATACTTACGTGGGATTTTCAGCACCACTCTTCTGACCGCAGAGGAGCAGCACGACGAAGGCAAGGGCGGCGGACGCCCCGTGACACTGACTTTGCGAGGCCATGGCGGTGGGCGGATGCGGCAGCGGGAAGAATGGGCGCCGCCACTCTGCCTCAGGCGCCGCACATGGCAGACGGAGGAGGATCAGGAAAGGGTTTCGGGCAGTGGGCAGCCGAAGCGATAGGGCATGGCGTGCTAAGCGGACAGAAAGACGCGTCCGCTCCCGGCGGGGGCTGTGGGTAAACTGACGGGGGCGCCGCGCCGTTGGTCTCGTATTGATCCGTTTATAGTACTTCGCCCGGCCGCTTCGAGGTAATGGCGTTGCCGTCCGTCCAGCTCCGCACACCTAAAAATCACGCCATTTTGATCGAGTTTAACAACGAAAAACACAACTGAGGAGGATCGCCGACAAACGATTGATCAGACATGACTTCTCTCCAGAACCGTTTGCTCTGATTGACATTCATCTCCACCTTATCAATCACGGAATCAAAATTGGCTTATACGACTCCAACATACGCTATTTACTGTCCTTCTTTTTCCAGATATGCCCACAGGGACATATATATATATATATACGTGTGTGTGTGTGTGTGTGTATATATATACACACACACACACACACCTTTTAGGTTATGTATTAGCTGTTTTAATGCATCAAAGTTACCCACTACAAAATACGAGCGAGGATTACATAAAATAAAAATAAAAGCGTTACGAAGTATCTTTTGGTGGGTATAATTAACTAATATCTGTGTTACTGCCTCATTTGTAGACACACTCGTATATCTCCATCATGAAGTAATTTCTAACTATTGAAATAACAGTATTACAGTCATATATTGTAGTTCCTCTCTCTCTCTCTCTCTCTCTCTCCTATATATATATATATATATATATATATATATATATATATAGTGGTGGACCGTATGTCAGTTTTTCAACATCTGCGGATCTTTAATTTCAATATCCGCGGATGCTGATGAGGATCTTTAATTTCAATATCCGCGGATGCGGATCTTTAATTTCAATACCCGCTAATGCGGATGCGGATATTTAGTTAATCTATCAATATAATATAAAATTATGAATATATGATATAATTTTTCAAATTTCGTGATATTACTATTATGGCAGGCAATGCATAAGAATTAAAATTAATATTAATGTTTTCATTATGATAAAAATAATAACTTTCTCAAGAGTTTCAGCCACAGAAAATTCAATGAAACCAGTTTCATTCAATTTTCTGTGTTACCACGTATTTATATTTTGAGGTTTATATATTTGTTTGTTCATTAATAATTAATACTTTACATGAAATGTGCATGACTAGGCCTTATAAGCTAAGTTATAAGCTAATTTAATTGTAAATTGCATAATTTATTAGAGGTAATATCCGCATAACATCCGCAGTCAGAAGTGCGGATGCGGATGCGGATGTTAAAAATGACGCGGATGCCGATATCCGGTCCACCACTAATATATATATATATTCCTAAAATATTCTTCATGTTTTCGGTAAAAAATATTATATATTCTTAAAAATTATTTTTGGATATAATATTCTTTCGCTTCTCTCAATGTTAATTTTGCATTCGTGTACTTTTTTCCTTTGGTTATCGTCAGTAAAATAATAAATTCATTTTTTATTTAAAAATAATTTCTTTTTTCCAATTCTTCGATAGACAGTTGAAGCGAATGGAAAGAAGTGTTAATCAGTTAGAATTTTGAGGGACGAATTTTTTGTGGGGAAAATATTTTGAATTTCCAGTAAATATTTTGGTACATCGCGTTATCAAAATTAAGAAGCCATGCTCGTTTTTGGGAGACGTATATACCCTCTCTGGAAGAGCCATACCCATTTTGTAAGAAATATTCATTTCGGAGGAGTGACACCCATTTTGGAGGAGCCATATCCATTTTGGTCACAAACCAAAAAATTCGAGGCTTACGGAGACCGACAGCATTTTTTTTAATTTTTTTTAGTTTATCTTAATTTAACCTAACCTGACCAAGCGTTTCCCTAACTGTGGGGCATAATACCTACTGAAGGGGGACGTGAGGAGGTTAGCGAAGGAAAAATGGAAAGTAACATTGTGGATACTTTACTTATACTAGGTATAAGTAAAAATTGTTTGAAAAACATGCCATGAGTTTTTAATGGTACTTCACACTGATTAGAGTACAGTACCAATAAACTGCATGCCATGATTACCCTTTGTAGTTGAAATAAGGGGGCCGCGAAGAATTTACTTCAGTTTGAAGGGGATGTAGGAAATGCTGACCTAACCCAATCTTACCTAACCTAACCTAACCTAAGTTGAAAATTTAACGTATTAGTCTTTGCCAGTATCGAAAATAGTTTCTGTCGTGAAGGTAAATGACCCTTTGAAATGGAGGCCTATTATAATTATAAACTTCAACTGACTATATGTAGGTAGGCATTAGACTTGCTACAGGGTGATAAAAAAGTTGAAAAATATAATGTACAATATTTTTTTAACGCCTTTTTGGATCATCATGTAGTAAGACCAAAGCCTACCTACACATCTAGTCGATCGAAGTTCACATTATAACGTGTAAATAGTCTTATACAAAACAATTTGAACAGCAGATTTGAAGCCGGTGAGCCTACGGGAAATTTAGACTTTAAACCTAAATGCAGCTTCACAAATTTTGACCCAATGGCTTCAGAAGCAGAACTCAAAATCTTGACGACTGTGGTCTTTTTTTTAAATTTAGTAACGGATATAGGCTTTTAGTCGAGGTAACAAAAGCGCATAAAATATTGTAGAAGCGTGGGGTGACTAAATAATACTTAAATAAACAATTAAATTATTGTGCAGTCATTTTATTAACATATTCATTAGTTAGTTTAACAGCGAGAAGCCATTTTCTCTCATTCATGTTTATGAGTTTAATAATTATTCTTTAGATTTTACTTAAAAGCTAAGAATATTTTAGTTATAAAAAATTATTTAAATTTTAGTTCATTCTTGATAACTTTAATATAATCCACATTAGTTAAGTGAACTTTTTAAGTTACATAAATTACAATTGAACCCCACGACTCTACTAATTATTATTATTATTATTTTAACTGTACTAAAACAGTGAACGAGTGTCCTGATATTCAGTGAACAGTTTATATTCAGGGTAAACAAAATTTGAATCACCTGAAGATCAGAACCCCCAGACTTCTTTAGTTAACCTTATAAGGCTAACTAACGAAAATATCACGACCTAACCTAACATTCGTTAGGTCAACTGTACGCCCTTGACGATTGGTTAGGTTAGGTCGTGATATTTTCGTTAGTTAGCCTTATAAAGCTAACTAAAGAAGGCTGGGAGCTCTGATTTCCAGTGATCCCAAAATTTTAGCTCCACGTGGAATATTTCTCAATGCAAATAGAAATTACTATAAAGATGGCGTAATAGCCTAATACAGACGTTGGCAATCTCCTTTTGAATGTTCACTTTCAGTTCTTTAGTAGTGTATGGCTGTGCCTTGAAAGTAAGTCAGAATCCAGGTGACCTCATAAACAAAAGAATATTCGAAAAGAATTTGCCAACGTCTCTACTCTCATAATGTTCGGATAGTAGCTTATGTAAGATAATTCACATACGTAAACTGCTTAACGCGCTACAATTCGGACATTTACCGAGTTAATAAATATTTCATATCATACTATTGATGGGGTTCTTTATCCTTCGCAATACCTAAGGTCATATGACGAAGGAGCTTTGTGTGGAATCTGAACCACGAGTCGCTACATCATCTGGACACAGAGGACGATCTTCCATCCAACTAATATCCAGACCCAGTGTCGCTTATCCGAACATGGGGCGAGCGTTTGGTTCACTCCGTATATATATATGAGAATTGCGATAACCGCACAAAATATATAAAGAAAAATCCCGAAAATAAAAGGATAAAACTATATATATATATATATATATATATATATATATATATATCTATATATATATATATATATATATATATATATATATATATATCGGCTATTGATTGGTGGCGTGGAAAACACAGTTTAATAATGAACAGGAACACCAGAGAAAATACAAACATCCTTCAAGGTTTAATAGTACCAACGTTTCGGAATGCACTAATTCCATCTTCAGGGCTAAAACAATAAATTCCAAATCACATACAAAATTACAAAATACAAATTGCTTAATAACAATTTAAAATAAACTTTAAAAATTATAAAAGTAGCTAAGAAAATGTAAAACATTAAACTAAAAGGTAAATAAATGTGAAGTTAAAAGTTAAAATTATAAAAAGTAAAAGCATTAAAACTGAAATGTAAATAAAATAAACTAGTACCTTAACCAAAACATAGCAGATCTATCGATGATTCGTCAGAATTTAGGTCTGGTTGTTTATAAATAAACAGAGACTCCATAATTTTAAGCTTAAGGTCAGAGCTTCCAGCAGCAAGTACGGTGAAATTAGACTGTGAAATTGGGTGGTTATTGTTGTGCGAGTGATTACGTATGAGAGAATTAGGTGGTTTGCCAAGGGGGTAAATTTGTACGGACCGATTTACCGAGATGTTCGTAAATACGAGATTTTAAATGTCTTTTAGTTTTACCTATATATGACCCCATACAGTGGTCACACTTGTATTGATAAACTATAGATGACTTAAGAAGTGTAGGAATAACATCCTTGTACTTAAATAAATGGTAAATCGATTTAGACGGGGTGAATATAATTTTTATACACAGTTGTGGGTAGAATTCCTTGAGCAATTTTAAAAGTTTATTTCTAATGCTAAAACTTGAGGTTCCCATATAGGGCAAAGTGAAATACAGGATATCTTTGGGGACTGTAATTAAGTTTCTAGTTGTAGGCTTATTAGTCTATTTAAGGTTCTGCCTATTGTAGTCTCCACCAGTCTAGAAGGGAAATTATTCTTGGCAAGGAGTTTTCGGATGAAATCTAGTTCATCGTGTAGTTTGAAGTAATCTGAACAGATATTGAAAGCTCTATTGGTCAGAGTCGAGATTAAATTTCGTTTGAAACCCAAAGGGATAAAGGAAGAAAAGTTCATAGTAAGATTGGTAAATGTCGGCTTTCGGTAAACGGAAGTTTCAAAAGAGGAATTAGTTTTTATTATCTTAATGTCCAAAAAGGACAGAGAGAGCTATTAGATTCAACTTCTGAAGTAAATTGAATGTTAGGGTGCTTAGAATTAAGGTAATTACGAAACAAAGGGATATGGTCTGGTGATTTAAACAGGAGAAAAGTGTCATCAATATATCTTCTATAAAAAACCGGTTTAAAGTTGGAAGGACACTCATTCAACCATTTGACTTCATGATGACACAGAGACGCGTTAGCTAAGGTGGGACCAAGAGGCAGACCCATTTGAACACCTTCAGTCTGTTTAAAATATTCACCGTTAAATATAAATATAAGGTCTTCCACGGAAAATTTTAATAGTTCTTTCATTTGGCCTCTATTAAAACCCTGCACAGTATCAGTATTATTAAAAAGATTATCAATACATATATCAATAGTTTCTGCAACAGGCACATTGGTAAATAAAGATTTTACATCGAAGCTAGCCATTGTGTAAGAATTATTATTTAATGAGGTAATTTCTCTAACGAAAGAAAAAGAATCCCGTGCTGTATACAAATTATAAGTTATAGGTGATAGTATGGGAACCAAGAATTTTGAAAGGTTATAACTAAAAGTTCCTATAGCCGATAAAATTGGCCTAAGCGGACAATTAGCCCTGAAGATGGAATTAGTGCATTCCGAAACGTTGGTACTATTAAACCTTGAAGGATGTTTGTATTTTCTCTGGTGTTCCTGTTCATTATATATATATATATACACACTTCATTAATTAACCAATAAATATAAATAATACTAACCTTAAAATACCAACTAAAAACACTAATTTGTATGAAATATCTTCCTTCCGTTTCAGACACACAAAAAAAAAACCAACCCTGTACCAATAAAACACGATTTAAACTTCTAAACTAATATTTTTTAAGGGCACCATTTTTATTAGTAGTTTCAGAGTTTCAAAAAAAAAAAAAAACCTGTTAAAATATGTTACTGATGTCTGGGATATTGTAAATTTGTTAATTTCTTCAATCTTATGAATTCACGACCAAATTCTTTACAAATGGCGTCAAGTTAAGGAGAATTAAGGGTGGTGTGAGAACCTGCATTTTGATGTGTCGAGAACGTTTTCTCTTCTCTCTCTCTCTCTCTCTCTCTCTCTCTCTCTCTCTAGTAAATGTATTGGCAATTCTTTGCAATTTACCATTTATTTAAATAGTATATATATATATATATATATATATATATATATATATATATATAACTTTTTGTATATTGAATGGAGATCAATCACGGTTATTTGAATATATGGGGTGACCAAAAAAAAAGGTGTTCCCAAAAAAATAACTTTTTACAATAAAAATTTTGGGGAGAAAACTCCCCTTTTTTTATCACCCTGTTTTTTTCCCTTGATCTTGATACTAAACTGAAGTTCTTTGCTCATAACTTGCAGTTAAACGTAATAGTGAAGATTTTGTTAATTACTTTATATTTATAACAAATGCCCGGTGAGAAGATGACGTTGGTGGAATGTTTGCCCAATACCCATTTTGCAAAAGTTTTTATCAATAATTTTCATTCTAAGATGGAATTAGTTGAAGAGAATAATGATCGGGCAAAAATAATTATAAAAGTTGCTTTAATTCAATTCCAATTCAATTTCAAAGAAAAAGTATTTCCTTCACTTGTAATTCAATTCCAATTCAATTCCAAAGAAAAGAGTATTTCCTTTACTTGTAATTCATTTCCAATGAATGGAAAATCAGTCAGATTTTGGCCCATTGCAATCACAGCCTGATCCAGGAGTCGAACCCATGAATTAGAAGCCCAGCGTCTGATCATAATATATATAATGTATTTATGCGGCGCGCCTCAGTGGTGTAGTTGCCCCGAGTTCGAGTGCCATTATGGCAAGCTCACCCTGCTCACTCATCATTCCTTTGGTTGGTAGTTGAATGGGTACCAGAGAAATCTCCCAAATGAGGCGGGATGCTGCAAAGAAAACAAAATTTTTAATTAAAAATGCTCTACTTGATTTATACTGAATTTATTATTCACTTAATATCCATTATTAATTTAATAAAAATATTTTAATATTTATTTCATTAAATTTAATATTAATATTAAATTTAATATTAAATTTATAAGTTAAGTTAAGTTAAGTTTATAAGTTAAGGCGAATTTTAAAATATGTATCTTTAATGTCCATACCTTTAAAAAGTTTTTTATGTATGTTTAATTAATGATTGCCTTTAAAAAGTATTTTAATATGTATCTTGAATGCACACATTTAAAAGTATTTTAATATGTATCTTTAATGTTCATCTTTAAAAGCATCTTGATATGTATCTTTAATATTTATATTTAAAAGTATTTTGTTATGTAGCTGTGATGGTTATCTTTAAAAAAGTAATCTTCATATGTATCTTTAATGTTCATCTTTAAAAAGTATTTTAACATATCTTTAATGCCGAGTTTGAAAGGTATTTTCATATGCACCTTTAATGCATATCTACAAAAGATACTTTCATATGTATCTTTAATACTTATCTATAAAATCTATTTTGATGTATATGTATATGCTTTGAAAAATATCTTGATATGTATCTTTAATGATCTTTAAAATTACCCTACCTTGATATGAATCTTTAATCCTTATCTTTAAAAAGCATTTTTATATGTATCTCTAAAAAGTGCATGTATTGTACTTTGGAATTAAAAAAAAATTTGAATTTTTATACTAATATAATTTTGTAAAGTTTTGTTATTTTGAAAATGGTGTGAAGTTGAGTTTATAAAAGCTTTCATTTCTTTTCATTTCTTTTCATTTATTTTCCGTGATATGAAGACCGTATAGTTTTGTTAATTATTTTGAAAGTTAATTTCTTTCTTTTTAAGATTTTCTTCAAACGAAGACCGTAATTTGATGTTAAATGTATGAAAACAGGTTTTTTAAATATTTTTTCTGACTGAAATCTGTAAGTTTTTGCTATGGATATTTTAAGGCAATGCTTGTAGCCAAAGATTACTTTTTCTGGATGAAATCTGTAAGTTTTTGCTGTGGATATTTTAAGGTAGCGCTTGTAGCCAAAGATTACTTTTTCTGGATGAAATCTGTAAGTTTTTGCTGTGGATATTTTAGGGTAATGCTTGTAGCCAGAGATTGCTTTTTTCTGACTGAAATCTGTAAGTTTTTGCTATGGATATTTTATGGTAGCGCTTGTAGCCAGAGATTGCGTTTTTTCTGACTGAAATCTGTAAGTTTTTGCTATGGATATTTTATGGTAGCGCTTGTAGCCAGAGATTGCGTTTTTTCTGACTGAAATCTGTAAGTTTTTGCTATGGATATTTTATGGTAATATTTGTAACCAGAGATTATTTATATCACCTTGTCCTTGTAGTGGATCATATCTAGGGTATCATGTATGCACCAAAGCCAGCGTCCGCAGCGCAATGGGTAACTCCGCTTCCTTATAAGCGAAGTGAAGATACTGAGGTCGGGGGCTCGAATCCCGTTGATGCTCGTAATAATAATAATAATACAAGAGTTTATAGCAATAGGTCGTTTAATTGGCCTGAGATCTGTGCCAGTTTCTGATCTTCGTCAGTGATTATTATGGTACACCAAAATAATTATTTGGTTATAATAACCAAATTACTTAACAATCAATCCAAATGGTAAAATGACTATGGTTTACTGCATGGTTGAATTTAGTTGAATTAACAATTTTGATTCGTTGTTAAATAATTAACCATGAATTTTCGTTGTTTTTAACAAAGGTTTTTTTTATTGTTTGGAACTGACTCTCCCCACCAAGAAATGGGACGTTTAGTGAGGTAATAAACATTTGTAAAACGTCAATAAAACGTTTATAAAACGCCAATAAAACATTTATAAAACGTCAATAAAACGATTATAAAACGTCAATGAAACCTTTATAAAACATCAATAAAACGTTTATAAAACATCAATAAAACATTTATAAAACGTCAATAAAACGTTTATAAAACGTCAATAAAACGTTTATAAAACATCAATAAAACATTTATAAAACGTCAATAAAACTTCATTTAAACGCTTATAAAACGCCAATAAATGTGGGTAAAACGTCCATAATTTTTTTATAAAACGTCAATAAAACGTTTATGACGTTTACTAAACGTCCCACCTAGGTTATTATTATGTAATAAGTGTATCTCTTCTGTGCTGTAATAAAGTACGTTAAAAATGATAGTAACAATGGTTTGGGGTTGTTTAACCTCCTTCGTAACTTCTAAGGTCGTGTGATGTATGGGACCTACTGCTTTACGTGGGATCCGAATCACTATCCCACCGAGGGAGACCCAGGAAAGGACCTAATCACTGAAATCTGGAGTCCCAGTGGAGACTCGGACCCAGGGGCAGGACCTTCAAATTAACAGGCCAGCGTTCTACAACTAGACTACCTTATTTGATTACTTCCTACCCAATATCATTTCCATTTCCATCCGCAGTCCGCAAATGAGAATGATGGAAGGGGGGATTCTAGATTTGAGAAAAAGAGTTTACTAATTTAAGTGTGGGGGGGGGAGGGGGGATTAAAGAGAGACAGTGATGTAATTTGGCGTCCAACGGGAGTTTTCTACGAAAAATCTAACTCAAATAGAGAAATCCTAAATTGGGAATGGGAATGGATCAATTTGAGAATTGCTTCCTTTGAGATTCTCACCCTCGGATTTCTCATTCTTGGACAAAGAATGGAATGGGAATGGCATTGAGTGGAATCAAACCTTATATGGGACAAAGATGGACTTATTTGTGAAAGATATTTCAATCAACATACAGAGTTGTTTAAGAGCCAGGCACTGTGGCACTATATAGCGTATTTATTCTTTTATTTTGTTGCTATGGTGACTAGAACAACCCTGACGAGGTGTTCAAATTCACTAAGGACCTTGGAATTACTTTTTATATTTCCCTGTCGGTGTGTAATATTATATATGTGTGTGTGTGTGTGTATGTGTGTGTGTGTGTGTGTGTGTGTGAAGATGTTTAGCTCTTCATACTTCCACTTAAACTATGAATGTATCGATGAATAAGATATATATATATATATATATATATATATATATATATATATTAGAAAATAGTAATGTAAAGGTGTTTGTTTAAGAGAGCACATCCTATTCCAGTTTAAGAAGAGTTATAGTTTTAAAAAAGGGCGGGTCCCTCCCCATTTTCATGACCTCGCAGTCAGACGAAACTGACGAAGTTCAGGTCGAATTTGGTCTAAAAATTCTGCCAGTAAAAAAACAAAGGAAAAAAAACAGCAGCAACTTTAAATTTATGGCCACTCTACTCTGACCTTTGACCTTACAGACTTACGCGTAGCAACGCTAAAATAATATACTTGTATACCTTGCAACCCTGCAGATGTTTCGTGCGTCGGTCTCTCTTGACACGGCGGTCAGGGTGGTGGCCCCACCTTTAGACCTGGCTTGATATATATATATATATATAGGTCGATACTGTGTATATATGTATATATATATTTTTTTTTTTTTTTTTGAATGAGACTAGAATATAAAATACGCACAAATATACAGGGTGTCCGAGAATTATCTGTACAAACTTTGGCTGTTATTAAAAGTCAACCATGAAGTGTAGAAATTCCAGTTTGTCCCATTTTACAGAGAATCTCATTACGTTTTTTCTGATACCAAGTTTTGACAAGTTTTTTAGAAATTCCAGTGTGTCCGAACATTATCTGTACAATTTCATCTTTTAATAAACTTCTTGATAACACACGTAAAATTCTTAAACAAGATTATTTAGAATCTGTATTTTCAAAAGTTTCTTTTATTAAAGTAACGTTGTTACAAACATTCGATATGTGCACCATTAGTGACAGTGGCGGTTCCTCATATGGGCAATATGGGCAGCCGCACAGGGCGGCATTTGTGGAGGGGCGGCATGAGCGCCTGCAAAAAAAATAAAAATAAAAATAAGAATAAATAAATAAAGAAATAAATAAAAATAAAAAATAAAATAAAATATTTATGTGATAGAGCATTTGTACAATTTAGAAATTTGATTCTCTAGTTTATTTATGGCAGTTGTGCAATTTGATTTGTATTTTTCCTGTTCATAGTATCATAATTACATTCTCTTAAGTGAGTTATTCTATTTACGTGATGAAGGATTTGTAAAATTCAGAAATTTGAGTCTTTGTTTTGGTTCTGAAGTTCCAACAATTAGTCCAATAAAAAGTTATTTTGTGAAAGAGTTATGTCTGTCCTTTATTTTGGGGGGATTCGAATGTGTGTGTGTTGGCGAACAGGGGGGGGGCGCTGAAGGTGAGGTTCGCCCAGGGCGTCATGTAAGCTAGGACCGCCACTGATTAGTGATTCGCAAAACATCCAATCGATACTCCAAATGTTGCCATGTACGCTGCAGCATATCCACATCAATTCGCTCAATAGCAGCTGCGATGCTTGCTTTTAAATCATCAATGTCTGTCACCCGCGTACATTTCTAAAAAACTTGTCAAAACGTGGTATCAGAAAAAACATAATGAGATTCTCTGTAAAATGGGACAACACTGGAATTTCTACACTTCATGGTTGACTTTTAATAACAGCCAAAAATTGTACAGATAATTCTCGAACACCCTGTATTATTATTATTTTAATGAATAATTACATAGTGTATATATATTAGTATTTAGCGTGTCCCCCTTTTGTCCGTATAACAGCTTGGATTCTGTTAATAATTGTGTTAATGTATTTCTTTACTACTGATGGTGGAATTCTCATCCAAATATTTAGCAGATCTTTCCATAGTTGTTCAATATTAGATGGCTTCAGTTTATCTTTTTCAGTGACTATATTGTCCCATATAGCCTCTGTTGGATTCATGTTGGGGCTTTGTGATGGCCTTTCCATACTATTTTGAGCGTCTTCCTCTTCCTTCAGATATGCTTTTACAATCCCTGACGTGTGTTTGGGGGTTGTCAACTTGTTGGAAGATGGACCCTTGTCCAATCAAACGCTTTCCATATTGTACGACTTGCAGTTGAAGAATTTGCTTGTACTTTTCTTTAGTTAGAGTACTATCGATTTTCACGAGGGAACCAACTCCAAATGAAATTATGAACCCCAAACATTGATAGGTCCCCCACTATGGTTTACTGTTGGTTGTAAGCACATACGTACTGTTTTCTTTTAGATCCAAAATTTTCAGATTTTGATTCATCTGTCCACAGAACCTTTGCTCAATCAGTTGACATCTAGCGGGCATGATCTCGCGCATATTTTGCGATCTTAGACTCATTTCTTGGTCTTAGGTACGGGTTTTTGGTGGCGACTCTTCCGTGCAACCCTGCCTCCTGCAGTCTACGTCGTATTGTTACGGCCGAAACGTTAATGATAGCCCAGTAAAGCCAAACGCTTAAGGGCCAAATTAAATAAAATAAATAGTCGAGCTTCACAATTATTCATGTCATTGTAAATTGAAAAAATTTATTTATTTTATTATTATTAATAAAGGTTATTCTATCTATCTATCTATAATGCCCTGTGAGAAATTGAAGTCCTGCTACAAACTACGACTAGATTATCCTATCTCTTAAACGTGCAACCTTCAAGAAGTGGTCTTGAGATTTTGCAGTCTTTAATTGGCTTTCCTCTTCGCCATTTGTCTTTAGTTGACCTTATTTCAATATGGCGCTTGATAGTGCACCACTCTTTCAAAGAAATGTCCAGTTTTTTAGCAATTTCCCTAACAGCATATCTTTCTTCTCATAAAGTCACGATCTTTATGCGAATATCTTCTGGTATCTGCCGTACTGGAGCAATTGCACATGAAAACATCAGTTGAATCCACCTGTAAACGAGTTCAAGGCACTCATTATTTTGATACAAGATGTCAAAAACAAGGAATATTTATAAAAAAAACATTAAAACCACTAGTATATAAAAACATTCTACAAAAACAATTGGTATTTTAGTATTAGTATTTTTAGTATTTTAATATTTAGTGTTAATATTAGTATTTTAGTATTTTAGTATAAGTATGTTAGTGTACTTAAGCAAAGAATGGAAAGGCCGGTAGCCTCTCTCTCTCTCTCTCTCTTCCTTATATATGTGTATAGGGTGTCCCAGAAATAACTAATAAGTATTGATTATTAAGTCTGTTCTTTCGCCATTTCATACTTAAAGCAATAACTTTTTCTGACAAATTCTGTGACGCAGGTGCAGAGGAATTTTTGTAGAGAATATGGATGCAGAGATCCACCAGATAGAAAGACAATATCACGAATTGTTAGAAAATTTCAAACAAAAGGAAATGTAAGCAATCAACATAAGGTAATACCGGTAGGCAACGATTCACAAGAACTGCGCAACACGTAAATATGGTTCATGAAATTATTGCGTGCAGTCCGCTGAAGTCAATTCGATGTTTGTCAGCAGAAGTACGATAAATATTTCACGATATCTGTGCATCGTTTACTTCGAATTAAACCTCTTTCCCAACAGAATCCATTCATAAGTTTCACTGACTAATGTTCAAAAACAAAAACGAATGGAATTCGCAACATGGATATTAGCAAAGCTAAAGAAGATCCAAAGTTTTTGAAACACATCCACTTCACTGAAGAGTGTTATGTACATCTGTCTAGGGAGGTTAATAAGCAAAACTTTGATTACTGGGAAAGTCATGCTAGTGTTCCAATAAAATTTCCACGTAGTGTTGCTAAACTCAACATTTCAATCGCTTTTGGGTGGTATGGTGTGGTAGGGCCCTACTTCTTTGAGAATGAAACTGGAAAAGCATTAACGGTAACGCAAAAATCATATCGTCAGATGCTACAAGATTTCTACCTACCACAACTAATTAGTTTTTCCCGTAAAAGAAATAACCCCACTACCCAACATTCATAATGGTTTCAGCAGGATGGAGCACCTCCACACACTGCTTGTGAAACTCGCAACTTTTTGAGGAAGCATTTTTCCGAACGACTAATCTCCCTTCATAAACCAGTGGAATGGTCCCCATACTTGGCTGATTTCACACACCCTGACCTTTATTTGTAGGGTTACATAAAAGCCAGGATCTATTCTACCAAACCTAAGACACTTGACGACCTAAAGACCAAAGTCTATGAAGTAATCAACAACATCCGAGCTGAGCTATTTCCAAAAATTGTTAAACCTTTGTGTAAGGTTGAATATTGTGTTAGAAAGAGATGGCGATTACAATGAATATGTTGTTTAATTAAGGTTAATAAACTCTTATGTTTTACGTACCTATTGCGTTTGTCTTTGTGTCTAGATTTCTTTTTTTAGCTTAGAACATTTATTTAAAAATAGAGATATCTTTTGGGACACCTGGGATATATATATATATAATATATATATATATACACCTCGTTTATGCAAAGATAAAGGTGTGTGTGTGGGGGGGGTGCGTGTGTGTGTGTGTGTGTGTGTGTGTGTGTGTGTGTGTGAGCGCGCGCGCGCCCACAAGCCACTACCTTGAACTCCGTGTGAAGAGAGACCAACGCACGAAACAACATAGGATAAGGTTAAGGTATTAAGGTAAGGTGTATATATGTTACGTACCATATTTATGGAGGAGTTGGTTGGTTTATTGACATTCGTTTTACGTACTTCGTCCACCAGAAGGCGCTAACGTGACCACCAACAGGGAAAAATAAGTCCCCCTTTGAAAGCGGAATTGGTTCGAGCCAATTACGTACAGCGGATTCATCACTGCACACACCTATTTCATTTCTCAAAATTGCATGGACAGTCCATGGCTAGGTTTTCAAGGAGGAGGGGATGCCACAGTGGATTCTTCTGTTTTATCTGTTATGTTTTTCTTTAGGACAAACATTATAGATTTTGACAGTTCGCGCACGCCTTTATCTGTTAACAACGTTGCAACTTTGACATCGTTTCCTACAATTTACATTTATATCAAGAGAATCCGAAATGTTTTGTGTCTCAGTTTCATGCCTTTCGGAATGCCGTGATGTATCTGAATTACAAAATACAGTACGTTAAGTTATTTAGAGTATCTGGTTACGTTATTCGACATGCTGATTACACCAAGCTAAGAAAATTGGTATAAGGAGCATGTGAAATGGTTCGAATATGTTAATTGGACAGCAGTATGCATTTAATAACATTAACCTTGGTCATATCAATCGAGTTCAGTATATATCAGTATATATATATATATATATATATATATATATATATATATATATAATATATATATATATATATATATATATATATATAAATGTAAAAAATGAACAATGAATAATCAATATTCATTTTTACATAAGAACCAAAATCGCTTAAAGCGAGTTTGGATAATAATTTTACTTGTAGCTTCCTATTTTTGTTCGTGTCACAACCCTACGATTTACCATATCTATGGTTTAGTCGTATCCATTTTCCATTTGTTATAGAAGTTATTATAATTAATTATGATTGTCTTGCATCTCACCCTCGACCCTAGATTATGCATACACATTGCATATAACAGGATTGGAACCCGTAGTTGTAATTCTTAGTCATTAATACCCACTCTTTGTCTCTAGTTCGTTCTTGTAAATCTTCCTAATAATGATTTGTACTATACGTACAAATTCAATAACTATGACGTCACATTTTCCCGTCATTAATTTCCCTTGATCATTATCCTATATAAATTTTATTAAATATTCATTTTTACTCGTGTCAATCTATGAAACGCAAAACTTCATGCATTCGTTCGAAAACGCACAAATACGTTCTCGTATTATTTTTTTCATTTTTATTTTTAATTATATCACCTCTCAATGAACTCGAAAATGCTGAGGTAGGTGATCAAATTCCGCGAACTATGGCATAAGTGAACGCTTCAAAGATAAAAAATCTCCTTTCGCTCTGATTCGAATTTATAACATTATCATGCGTTATGCTATATCATGTGTGTCATGTCTCATGTACTTGTGTTGTACTAATAACCATATATAATAACCATATATAATAACCATATATAATAACCATATATTATAACCATATATTATAACCATATATTATAACCATATATAAATATATAAAAACACTGTAAGAATGGTAAACAACGTAATGTACTTCAATGAAACTGTAATTAAATGTAATGATTTAATATATAATGTAAGAATGTACTTTAATAGAAGTGTAATTAAACAATAATAAGTGAATATGAATTAATTGGTAATTGTAATCGTAATTGTAATGAACCAAAATTAATACATACTCAGTCGTGTACTTAAATTGTACTTATGTACTACTATACCTTACTTATACCTTATGAACCTTATGTTGTTTCGTGTGTTGGTCTCTCTTCACACGGAGGTCAAGCTGGTGGCCCCGCCTCTAGGTCTGGCCTGGTGGAGGAGCGAGTTACTTTCTTGCGCTCTCCACCGTACATAGCCAGGCACGCCCGGCTCATCTGGTACTGTCCTGAGCCAGGCATCCAGTCTTTTCTTGAAGACTTCAACTTTGACCCCCGTTACGTTTCTGAGGTCCTTAGGAAGCTGGTTGAAAAGTCTTGGTCCCCTGACAACCAAGCTATTTTCCTTCAGGGTTGAGGAGGTCCCTTGTCGTGCTTTTAATTTGGGAACACTACACATTCTGCCTTTCCTATTTTCCAGTGTTGTTTGAATGGTAATT
This sequence comes from Bathynomus jamesi, assembly GCA_023014485.1. Lineage (NCBI taxonomy): Eukaryota > Metazoa > Arthropoda > Malacostraca > Isopoda > Cirolanidae > Bathynomus > Bathynomus jamesi. The sequence goes on along the minus strand of JAJOZX010000273.1, from coordinate 460,198 downwards.
GGGTTTAGTTTTAGGTTTGGTACCAGTTTTTCGATCATTTTCCATATGTAGATTATGATGTACCTCTCTCTTCTTCTTTCCAGTGAGTACAGATTTAGTTTACGTAGTCTTTCCCAGTAGTTGAGTTCTTTGCAGCCATCAATCTTGGCTGTGAAATGCCTTTGCGTTTCTTCTAGTTTATTAGTTTCTTCCTTTTTATATGGGGACGTCAAAACTGAGCAGTATTCAAGTTTTGGTATAATCAGTGTTTTTAGCAGGGGAATCATTACTGTCCTGTCCCTTCTCTTGAACGTTCTTAGAACCTGTCCGGCGACTCTTTTTGCTTTATTTATCGCTATCTGATTTTGTGTTTCGAATTTCGCATCATCTGTCATTATTATCCCGAGATCAATCGCTTTCATGCTTCTCTGAATTTCCTGTCTATCTGGAGCATAATATGCAGTCTGTTTAAGTTCTTCTCTTCTACCATATCTCAGGAGCTGAAATTTCTCGGCGTTGAATGACATGTTGTTGTCTTCTGACCATTTGTATATTTTGTTCGTGTCCCTCTGCAAGGCCTCCACGTCATGTACATCGCTGATTTTTCTGCTGATCTTTGTATCGTCTGCAAAGGATGTTACTATACTATTGCTGTTTACTCCGCTGTCTATGTCTGTTAGCATGATAATGAACAGGAGTGGGGCCAGTACTGTCCCTTGTGGTACTGAGCTGCGTACTTCCGATTCTGATGATGATATACCTTGAATTTTGACGACCTGCAGACGATCACTAAGGAAGTTGTAGATCCATTTTCCCACTTTGCCTGTTATTCCCATGTCTTTAATTTTATGTCCTATTATACCATGGTCACATTTATCGAAAGCTTTAGCAAAATCTGTGTATATAACATCGTAGTTGTCATTGCCTTCCAATGCATCTAGGATATTGTTGTAGTGCTCTATTAGTTGTGATAGGCATGATCTACCTGATCGGAATCCATGCTGATTTTCGTTGAATCTTTCCCGTGTCTCCAGGAAATCATAAATTTTCTGTCTAACTATTCTTTCAAATACTTTGGTGAGGTGGGACGTCAATGACACTGGTCTATAGTTCTTTGCTTGAGATCTGCCCCCTCCTTTATATATAGGGACAATGTTTGCTCTTTTCAAGATGCTCGGTATTTCCCCAGTGTCTAGGGATCTTCTCCATATCCAGTATAAAGGTGTAGCTATTTCATTTTTACAGTTTTTAATCAATAATGCGTTCCAATTGTCCGGACCTGCAGCTGAATGTAGTTTCATTTGTTCTATAGCTCTCGCTACATCTTCTGGTGTAAACTCAAAGTCTGTTATATACTCTCCTTGCAATTCCTCTTCAAAGAATGCATTTATGTCAGGTATCGCTTTGTCACTTTTTGGGGTACTGAAAACTGATTCATATTGAGCCCTCAATGTATCAGATATTTCTTTTGGATCGTCGGTTAGTTCATTATTTCGCGTCCTTAAGGGCCCAATAGCGGCGCGCGTTTTGGTTTTCCTTTTTGCATAGCTATAGAAGTATTTTGGATTTTCCTTTATTGCTTCTACCGCCTTTTCCCCTTCCCTCTCTGTATGGTCCTTAATCAGGGCTTGTATTTCCCTATCGATACCCTCCAGTTTTTCTTTTATTATTTTCCTGCCATTATCTCCGCAGTTTCCTAACTTCGCCTCCACTCTCTTTCTTTTGCGGAATAGTCTTCTCTTTTGCCTTTCTAGCCAGCTCCTCTTTCCTTTTGGCTGTGATTTCGGAGCATATTTTTCTAAAATTCTCAGCGTTTTTTCCTCCAAAGTTGTTAGCATTTCTTCCGTTGTTTTATTCTCGAAAATTGTTCTCCATTCTATTTGGGCCATGTGCGATCTGATTGCTTCCCAATTTATAGTCTTCGAGTTTAAGTTAAAGGCCCCGAATTTACTTCTTTCCACAATATGTGTATTGTCTTCTAATGCTGCCATCATATTTGTTGATATCTCGATTAAGTTGTGGTCTGAGATAATGGTTGGGGTTATTTTTATATCAGCAATCAAGTTCGTGTTATTCGTGAATACCAGATCCAGGCAGTTATTTTTTCTGGTATTTTCTGTTATCTCCTGTGTCAGCATAAACTCGTTTGTGAGAGCCATCAACATTTTTGCTTGTTCCTGATCTTCTCTTGTGCCCCCCTTGTCCTGGTGAATATATATTCCTATTCACCTTTTTGTATTTTATAAATGGGAAGTTAAAGTCTCCGCAGATCATTATATTGGGGGATGGAGGGTTTATGGCCTTTATTAGCTTTCTAATGTCATCAATGGCCTCCGAGAATTTTTCGGTTGGGGTGCTTGGAGGTCTATAGATGACTATTACTATCAAGTTTAGTTTTTCTATTTTCACTGCTAGGAGTTCCACATAGCTGTTTGATTTACTTATTATCGTCTCTGTCATATGACCTTCCTGTACATATATAGCACAGCCACCTTTCCGTCTCGTCGTTCTATCCGCCCTTAGTAAGTTGAAGCCCTCTATATTTATCTCTTTCTTATCAATACAATGTTCGCAGTTTTCACAATTTCCTTGGCAATCTTTAAGATGAGTTTCTGTGAGGCATGCGATGTCCGCCCTTGTTTCGTCCATAAATCCTTTCAGGTACGAAACCTTATTGAGTGATTGGTTTGGTCTTATTCCTTGAATATTAGCCAGGACAATTTTTATGTTCTCTGTTTTTCGTTGCCCCTTGTGCATTTCAAGTTCGTTTTCCTTCGATATCGCTTGATTCGTTGCTCTATGATCCTCCGAAAGAGATCCGTTTCCTCCTACTTGTATTGGTAGCTTCTTGCCGGGTAGCGATTTGGCTCGGGGGTTTCCAGCTGTGTCAACTGCATGTGGATGACATTTAGCATTCGTAAGGTGTCTGAGATGTTGAAAAAATTTTCTTGTTCGCTTATTGTGTTCCGATTGTTGTTCCTATTGTTATTTTTATTCCTATTGTCATTTAAACTTTTTCCTTTGTTCGTTGAGTCCGTCGGGAGATGTTGATAGTAACATTTATTCCCGAATTTGCAGGTTCCGTATTTTGCGTAAGTTCTGCAAATGTCCGGGTGGTAGAATTTACATCCGTCTCCAACTTTACAACGACCATTATTATAGAAGAAATTGCATATTGGGGGATGTTCATATATACATTGTCCTCTTTTAAATCTGCAATTATCTTTTATATAATACCTGCATATAATTCCTTCCCCATATTTACTCTTGGCTTTTGTTTTTTCCTCCTTATTGGGGGACAGTTTTACTTCGTTTACTTGACTGCCCTCTTGTCTTGTCCTATTTCAGAAATGAAGATTCGGCAAATATATACGATTAGTTTTTTTATTTTTTTAAATTTTTATTTGGAATCTTTCAAACATCTGATCATGTGTTTAAAAGGGGGGAACTTAACCTTCAACTGCCGTCCCCCAACATTTAGGTTTATATTATACATGTATTTGTAAAATGAATTGCACTTGATTACGAGACTCTTCTTTGGTCACTGCTACGACTCCCTTGTTAGCAGCCTCGCGGGAGGGGGCAGAGGCCCCTTGCCTCCTTAACTTTTTAGATTCCGGCCTGAGCCATGGTCGAAAGAGGTCGAACCTCTACCCCTGTAAATTCAGAGCACTACCTGTACATTTTTAGAAGTAAACTACAGTAAGAGAAACTTTTTATTTTCCCCTTCGAGCCGTGCTCTCTTCAGAAGAACTTAGTCAGTTAAGTCGATAAGTTATAAAAGAAAAGTCGATAATTTTAATATCAGAGAAAGTATCAGAGTATTATAGAAAGAGAAGAATTAAAAACTGGCGACCCTTTGCCCAAATTAAGAAAGAGACAACCCAAGCACCATAGAAGATATTGGCATAACAGTCTGGCGAGTCTGTAGCCAAGAGTTTAACAAGTGGCGACCCACCATTTGACCGGCGAAAAAGAATTAGAATGTTATAGAAGAAATATCCGTTGCTGCCTCCTAACTAGAACCCCCGTCGATCCGAACCACCCCAGGGCCATAGACGGAGGGGTTAACATATATATATATATATATATTATATATATATATATATATATATATATATATATATATGTGTGTGTGTGTGTGTGTGTGTGTGTGTGTGTGTGTGTGTAGGCAAACGGGCATAAGTGATGTCGACTGTGTGATAATTCACCGATGCAGTTGGGTAATTTTTTTATGAGGTAACACTTTCGGTGCCTCGCAGTGGTGTAGTGCTGTGGGAACGCGGGGAACGGCGTTCCCTTACTTTTTTTGGTAGACGGAACGGCGTTCCCTCACTATTTCAAATAAATCCGAACTTACAAATCTCTAACGTCATGAAATTTTAATTCCCACCCCTAGAAGAAATATGAGAAAGAATCATTAACTGCTTCATTTCTTTTAGCTTCGACTGAGGCAATGCTAGCCTATAAAGATCTGGTGAAACAGTCACCACGGCGTACCAGTTGTTAACTTTTTTTTAGTTAATCATTCCAGTTGTTAGCTATTTTTATTGATCGTACTGGATGTCGTATATCTAATGACACTGGAAATACTGCATCTTCAACCTTGGAATATATCCTAATATCCAGTGCATATGACCTCAAAATATCCCTGAAATTGGTCAGATTTCAAAAGATTTCCCGGGGGGCTTACAGTGCCCCCGGACCCCCAGCTGTATGGGCTCGCCACGCTCGCCATTGTCCCCCCGCATCTGAGTAACACTTTCAAAATGCGTTCCCTCACTTCTTTATTTAGCACTACACCACTGCTGCCTCGGGACATTAAAAAAATTTGTTGTCGGAAAAAAGATAGGAGCAAGTGTAGTTTACGTCCCCCTGTGGTGCCTAGTGTAGATTACGTTCCCCTACATTATCTTAGTGTAGTTTACGTTTCCCTACAATATCTTAGTGTAGTTTGCGTTCCCCAACTTTGTCCGCGTATACCTAATCAAATAAACGTTAAAACTAACGAAAATATGACGACTTAACCTAACCAATCGTCAAATTAGATATATAAATTGACGATTGGTTAGGTTAAGTTGTAATATTTTCGTTAGTTTTAACGTTTTATTTGATCGATTCATTTAAAAAATGTCTCCTAAAGATCCTAGTATAGTTTACGTTCCTCAACTTTGACCTGGTGTAGTTTGTGTCCCCTTTTGCGACAGGGGGACGTAAACTACACTTGCTCCAAAAGATATGTTTGTCTTGATTACGTTAGGTTACGCTAAATTAGGTCAATTAAGACTTAGTTAGGTTAGGTTAGGCAAGATTAGCGAGTACTACACTATTTAATGACTTAACAGAAAACACCGTTTAAGCCCTCAATTGTACCCGAAACACTTATCACACCCTCCTCGGTCCGATGGCGCTGAGGTTAGCTTTGGTTAAATTAGGTGTGTTAATTAGTTTTTCAGATATATGGATTTAAAAAGTTGATACCTCGTTTATGCAAAGAATTATATATGTGTGTGTGTGTGTGTGTGTGTGTGAGCGCGCGCGCGCGCCCACATAGCAGAGAGAGCGTAATAAAAATAAATAAAAAATTATAATTTTGTGAAAGTATGCTTAAACATGCGTGACAATAATTAAGAGTTAAGCATTCATTTCTGAATAAAAATTAATTAATAAATGATAAAAAAAAAGAAGCAATTTAGAAAAAAATTATTTCAGTACCAATGCAAAGAGAATCTTCCATTAATTTTTTTTCACGCCTACGTAAACTAAAGCTGGATTCCCAAACTTATTTTCTTTTGTACCCACCTACACAGTGGCGGATTCAGGATATTCATGGGGTGAGGTGTGTGTGTGGGGGGGGAGGTTGTAGACGCGCGGGTTTATCAATCTAATTATAATTTGACAAATTTGAAATTTAAGAGGATTTGAAGGAAGATTTTAGTTGTCAAATGAGATATTTTGACATAAATTTTATGTTTTTTTTTTTTTCATTTGAACTTAAAAGAAATTCAAACATTTACTGAGTTCAGTAAATTTGACATGTTTAAATATACGTTTTTTATATTCCTGTAGAAATATATAATTGATATTCCCGCTTTTATACGATCATACCATAATTATGGTATCCTTATTATATACAGTATTACTAAAATCATTAAAATATATACTGTAATTTATAATATAGTAAATATTACATTTAATTATATATATATATATATATATTTTTTTAGATATTTTATTTCCATGGTTGGGGGTAGGGGAGGTACCTTGGTACCCCCGTCACACACCCCACCCACCCCTTGAATCAACCACTGCAGCTAAAGCAAAACAGAAAACCGACCATGGTACACACGTTACCATTATTTTACAGGCATGCTTATTAATTTACCATGATAATAATAATAATAATAATAATAATCATTAAATAAAACACGTAACGCAAAAGTGCATAATTTATTGTTAAATATTTTAATTATTATTCATTTTAACAAAAGAACCGTGACTAAGTGAGGTACAGTGCTTACAAGAAGTCTCGCGCCTCTGTCTCGTCCCAAGTGGGCGGTCCTTATGGCAGCGGAAGTGTGTTCGGATTGGTGCACATAATTGCTCTAACCCCCATCAATGACGTCCACATTATCATTGTGTTGATCACTCTATCTATTTATATATAGAGACATACTGTATATAGATATATATATATATATATATGTATATATATATATATATAGAGTATGCAGGGGATAACGTGTCTCAGTCCCAGCTATGGTAGTTGTCTTACAATTAACAGTCCCAAGTGCAAGTTACGTTAACACCTCCACATAAACTACCCTGGACTAAAATAACATACGCGAAGCCCTTACCCACAAACCATTTAAAAGCTCTCTCTCTCTCTCTCTTTGTCTCTCTGTCTCTCTCCAAACTAATCTATCATATTTTGCGACTTTTTAACTCTGGTAGGATTCAATTCCATTCCTATAGTGTAAGAAATACTTAAATTCATGTGTGTATTATGCCATATGATGTGCGTAATAAATAATCATTTTTAAATAGTTGGAGCGTTCAAGGTCATCTGTAATAATCTATAGACTACCCCTCAAGCCCACTCTCAACACTTAGATTCCCCTAAGACACAGGCGTCTTCAAGTAACATGAATGCGTAGAGATCTAAGGTGTTAGATTCCATATTATATAATTTATGTGCTAGGTTTAAGAACGCTGGCATTGAAGGATGGAAGGAAGGGACAGTAAAAGCGATAATAGGTTTAATGAAGGAAGTGGAATGAGGATGGAGGTAAGCGTTGCTATGTCGAAGGAAACGAGGTTGGGTGGGGAATTACGAAGGGAGGAGGAAATGTTAAACACAAACTCAAATATTTATTTTAATGCCCTAGACCTAGAAAGACAAAGAGCAAAATACCTTAAACTAACAATGAATTGACAGAAACAGAAGAGCCTGGTCTTAGACGCACTGATAGGTTTAACGTATGTGGCTAGAGGCCGCCACTCAGAATTACCACTACTACCTAAGTCATAATAAGGTTATTTACTATGACAGAGTAGTCATGAGTAGTTATGGAAATAAAATATGATTATACTGTTGATGGCTGACTATATTCAGTTGGGATATAAACTATTGCTGACAATCTTTAGATCCTTGGCTTTTAAGACGAATTTTTTATGCATATGTTCACAAAATAGGAAATTGGCTGATAATTATTATTACCATTCGAAGGGTTGGTACCCTTCACAACCGAAATCAATTTCAGAAGGGGTGCATGCAGTGGCGGTTCCTCATATGGGCAATATGGGCAGCCGCACAGGGCGGCATTTGTGGAGGGGCGGCATGAGCGCCTGCAAAAAAATAAAAATAAAAATAAGAATAAATAAATAAAGAAATAAAAAAAATAAAAAATAAAATAAAATAAATATAAAAGATCAATGACTTTGCATCAAGGAAGGTAAGAAGAGTCAGGCTTTAAATGGCAGTTGTGCTGTGGTGCAATTTATTTTGTTTCTTGTTCAAAGTGTAGCATAATAATTACCCTCTCAAGTGTCTTATTCTATTATGTGATAGAGCATTTGTACAATTTAGAAATTTGATTCTCTAGTTTATTTATGGCAGTTGTGCAATTTAATTTGTATTTTTCCTGTTCATAGTATCATAATTACATTCTCTTAAGTGAGTTATTCTATTTACGTGATGAAGGATTTGTAAAATTCAGAAATTTGAGTCTTTGTTTTGGTTCTGAAGTTCCAACAATTAGTCAAATAAAAAGTTATTTTGTGAAAGAGTTATGTCTGTCCTTTATTTTGGGGGGATTCGAATGTGTGTGTGTTGGCGAACAGGGGGGGGGGCGCTGAAGGTGAGGTTCGCCCAGGGCGTCATGTAAGCTAGGACCGCCACTGGGTGCATGGTATCCTCATTTCCTTTATCGTCCCAGCACGCTTCACATAAGCCATTTACACAAAGATGGAAAGGCCGTCTGTGCACCACGAGACGACCCAGGCAAAGCGGGGAGCAATGGTGACATTGCATGAATATGGTGTGCCAATAAGAGAAATATCAAGACGACTAGACGTTCATCGAAGCACTGTGGAACGGTGGATTCATCGTTATGAAGCAGAAAACTCAATCGCTACTTTACCGAAGTCTGGTCCTCCACGTTCAACATCTCAAAAGGAAGATGCTGCGATTGTTAATCATGCCAGAGAGCATCCGTTTGTTCTGACGCATATTTACAGACACCTGAACCTTCGTTGTAGCGTAAATACAGTGAACAACAGACTTCACGAGGCAGGGTATTTTTATCGCCGTCCAGCTATAAAACCTGCATTGACGATTGAGCATAAAGAGGCGCGGATGGGATTTGCCTTGCAATACTTGCCGCAGGAGGAAGAATTCTGGAGAAAAGTTGTGTACTGTGACGAAAAAACATTTTCAACAGATAGTCATGGTTCCCTGCATTGTTGGAGGCAGCGCGGAAACGCTATGAGAAGGAATGTTTTCCCGAGCAAACGTAGTGGTCCATCAATCTCGGTGTGTGGGCTGGATGTCTGGCTATGGTGTCGGAGAATTGACTCAAGTAGATGGACGCTTTACTGGACAGCAGTATTGCCAGATACTGGAAGAGGTGCTGCTATCCAGTTTCGTGCGTATCTGGTTCCAGCACCGGAACCATTTTACTTAATGGAAGATAACAGTCCCATTCATAGGAGTAACGTTGTGAGAGCATGGTACGAAGATCACCCAGAGATTATTAATCTAATTCTGCCACCACGTTCTCCTGATTTGAATCCGATTGAAAACCTTTGGGCAATAATGATTAACGAATGGGAGCAACGCAATGAAAGAACATTTGAAGCACTTTTAGCTCACACGAGGAATAGTTGGGAGAGCTTACGCCGAACACCAAACATTCCCTACAATCTGGCCTCTTCTATGCCGCAACGATTGCAAGAAATTATTGATGCTGGAGGAAGCTATACGAAATACTGATGTTAAAGCCATGACGTAAATGTGTATCGAATATATATTTATGTTAATATAGAATTTTATTATATTTTTATGTTTGACATCTATAAAAGTATATATTGTGACCATGAAGAACTTTACTTATCCTTAGTTAGAATCTTTTCTTGCAATGTCTACACGCTCGTGGAGATGATAATATATGCATTGTTGAAACAAACTATGAGAAGGTAATAGTTTCAGGAAAAAAATAAAAACTGGCAACATCGAGGTCATCACATGTTTATGGGAATTGTCATATGATATGTTACCAATAAACTCTTATATACTACTATATACAGTATACTATATTACGTAATAATTACGATGAACAAATCAAATGCAAATTTCTCTGATTCACGGCCCACCAGTCTTGCTTTAGACTAATGACTTTCATAAGATGGAATAGGTTTAACATAGTTCGTTTAATAGGTTACCACTTAAAACAATGGATAAACTATCTATTAGTGAGACGACCATGACTTTCTCGAAATGCGAGCGCGTGAGAGGTTCACTGAGGAATTTGGTCATTAGATTCTTCACGTAGGATATATATCACAAACAACAATATTGACAACAATTCCCAACAATTACTTAATATCAATAATTGCATTTAAGCAAATAATTTAGACCTGCGTCAAAATAACTTAGGTATCATGTCATGATTTGGGATATTTGCCGAATTAGTCGTTCTCTACAGTCTACAGTATATATTGAGACGGTATAATGTAATGCCCAGCTAATATTATGATGACTAGGATTGCTCCATAGTCCATAACCATCTCAACATCCCGAAACTTGCTCCATTCTGCTTCTTAATCATTTGTATTTTAAACACTAAAATGTAGCAGAAGTGACGTAATAATGGACGTCATTGATTGTGTTAGAGCAGTTATGTGCACCAATCCGAACACACCTCCGCTGCCATAAGGACCGCCCATTTTATACCTAACAGACTAGCTTGGGACGAGACAGAAGCGTGAGACTTCTTGTAAGCACTGTACCTCGCTTAGTGTAGTTTGGTAACCTGGCGGTTGGTTTGAAGTATCACTTATCTAGTTTTAATTAACTAGTTTTTTTATCAGTGTCAGAAAGATTGTTTTTATATACATTTTGCATGGATTATATTTCAGTTACAGTACATTGCATTCTAAGTTACTTATAGAATCTATAGACTCTTATAGAATTTTAAGTTACTTATAGAATCTACAGATCTTATCCAATTCTGAGTTACTTATAGAATTTATAGATCTTATCGAATTCTGAGTTATTATAGAATCTATAGATCTCATCGAATTCTAAATTACTTATAGAATTTATAGAATCTTATAGAATTCTTACTTATAGAATCTATAGTATCTTATAGAATTCTTGATGACTTATAGAATTTATATAGAATTCATGTTTTGAATAAAATGCTATATATAATAACTTAGAAAATCTACTTTCTCATACTATATATATATACGTATATATTATTATCAACAACATTTATATGAAATCACAGAGCTACTGTCCGTGAAACTCAAAACATGTTTCATCATGTGGGGACCGTCTTTTTTTCCCGTTCTTTCTTAACTTTAGTGAAAATGTCCTTCTTTTTCACGCTGTCCGCCTTCAGCTAAAATGGGAACACGTTCTGATTTTTCCCTTACAGCCCATATATCATTATTTATTTTACTCAATTGATTCCATTATGTGTTGAAAAAAAAGAGCATCGAATATTATACTTTAAATATTTGTTTCCACCCTATTTATCGTTCAAAGAATTTCGTATGTATGGCCGTTGTGTGTATAAATATATAGAGCGCCACATTGGTTGTTTGTTCAGTATATATATATATATATATATATATATATATACCATTACATCAAACTCGCTATTCCAATGAGAACATTTTGGGATTTCGGTTTGTATTATTTTCTCTTTGAAAAAATAATCCTACAAATTTATTTCGATGAAAGAAACTGAAGATTTGAGTATATTAGGGGCACTCAATCAATATATTTTGCCTCACCCTTTTTTCTTAGCTAAATAATAGGCCATGGGGCTGAAATGTCTTTTGGGCCGTAAGTTTGAACTTTCTGCGCTTCACATAACCGGATTTTTCCAGTTTGAACCTCCCCTCCTTGTATAAAACCGCTTTTAAACGCCCTTGTATAAAACCGATGATTAACGCAGTTTCCAAAATGGCGTCTGACAGTGATGTGCGTCGTAAACAGAGAGCTGTTATCGAGTTCTTAACCGCAGAGAAGGAAACAGTTGGAAATATTTACAAACGTCTACAAAACGTTTACGGAGATGCTGTTGTTGATCGAAGCACAGTTGGACGCTGGTCTAAACGTATGAGATCATCGGAGAGAGGGAGAGCCAGCCTCGATGATGAGCCACGCAGCTTGTCGCCCGGCATCGGATCTGACATCTCACACTGTGCAACGTGCTAACAGCATCATTCGATCAAATCGGCGCCTCACATACAAGGAGCTATCACTGGAGCTAGGAATTAGTGAAGGAAGTGTAAATACGATAATTCAGCAACTGGGATACTCAAAAGTGTGTTCATGGTTTGTTCCTCGTGAATCGACTGAAGATCACAAAGCCCAAAGAAAAGAAATTGCTTCTGAGTCGTTGTTCGATACGGGACAGAAGGGGATGATTTCCTTTCACGAATTGTGACTGGAGATGCAGTGGCGGTTCCTCATATGGGCAATATGGGCAGCCGCACAGGGCGGCATTTGTGGAGGGGCGGCATGAGCGCCTGCAAAAAAAAATAAAAATAAAAATAAGAATAAATAAATAAAGAAATAAATAAAAATAAAAAATAAAATAAAATAAATAATAAAAGATCAATGACTTTGCATCAAGGAAGGTAAGAAGAGTCAGGCTTTAGATGGCAGTTGTGCTGTGGTGCAATTTATTTTGTTTCTTGTTCAAAGTGTAGCATAATAATTACCCTCTCTTAAGTGTCTTATTCTATTTATGTGATAGAGCATTTGTACAATTTAGAAATTTGATTCTCTAGTTTATTTATGGCAGTTGTGCAATTTAATTTGTATTTTTCCTGTTCATAGTATCATAATTACATTCTCTTAAGTGAGTTATTCTATTTACGTGATGAAGGATTTGTAAAATTCAGAAATTTGAGTCTTTGTTTTGGTTCTGAAGTTCCAACAATTAGTCCAATAAAAAGTTATTTTGTGAAAGAGTTATGTCTGTCCTTTATTTTGGGGGAATTCGAATGTGTGTGTGTTGGCGAACAGGGGGGGGGGCGCTGAAGGTGAGGTTCGCCCAGGGCGTCATGTAAGCTAGGACCGCCACTGTGGAGATGAGACTTGAGTACACCACTTTGAACCTGAAACAAAACGCCAATCCATGGAGTGGCATCACGCAGACTCCTCACGTAAGAAAAAGTTCAAAATGGCTCCCTCTGCACGAAAGGTTATGGCCACCATCTTCTGGGACATGAAAGTGGTGATTCTGGTGGACATTACGAAGAAAGGACAAACAGTCAACTCAGAGGCATATATTGCTACCCTACAGAGACTCCAGAGACGTACAAAACGAGTTCGACCGGGGAGAAAACTGGAAGACGTCCTTCTTTTGCACGATAACACAATACCACACAACAGTTTGCAAACAAGAGAGGCCATCACAAAAATGCGCTTGACTGTGTTATCCCACCCTCCATACAGCCCGGATATGGCACCTTCCATTTGTTTGGGCCAATGAAGGATGCTATTCGTGGAAGAAAGTTTCAGAGTGACGATGAGGTTGTTGAGGAGGTTAAGAGGTAGCTCCAGCGGAACCTAGCGGACTTTTACCAGCAAGGAATAAAGGCCCTTGTTTCGAAGTGGAGGAAAGCCGTAGAAAAGGATAGAGACTTGTGGAAAAATAAAAACTTGTAAAAAAGGTATGTAACTACTTGTGTACAAAAGTTCTGGAACTTACAAGGAAATTTGGAAAGAAAGAAAAACGGTGGGGCAAAATATATTGAGTGACCCTCGTAGAATGTCTTTATTTTCTAGTGATGATGTACAGATTCATGGCACAATTTCCCCAAATCTGTGCTTTACATTAGTAAGTGGAGTAATATCAAAGTTAGTGTCTTTATTCTGTGTGTGTGTGTGTGTGTGTGTGTGTGTGTGGTGTAGGCAATTGGATCTAAATGAGGTTAAATGTGTGATAATTTATGGATACTCTGGAGTAGATTTTTTGTGAGGTAACACTTTTGGTACCTCGGAATATTAAAAGAAATTAGGTTAGGTTACATTACGATAGTTTAGTTAGGGTAGATTAAATTGGCTCGTACCTCACAACTTAGGACCTTGACAGAAAACACCCTTCGAGCCCCTAGTTGGGTCCAGAACACTTATTATGCCCTCCGCGGTTCGATGGTACTAAGGTTAAGTTAAGTTAAATTAGGTTAGGTTAATTTGTTTTTTTAAATATATACAAACAGAACCTTCGGCTCACTGCCCTACGGGCAATGCTTGTGCTTCGCAAAGGGCACCTTCGGTGTCTGGGCTTATCCTCAGATTTTACCACCTGGACTCTGCTCTCTTTGTGAAAAAACCTGTTAATAAAATTAACAGGATGCAAAAAATAGAATATCAAACTCAGACTTTTATTTTTTAGTACCGAGATAAAAAATTACCCCTGTGGGGGGAGGTCATTCTCCCTCTCCCTCCCTTCATGCAACTTGGGGGACTAACCCCACCCCCCTTTGTTGCATAACCCCCCTCCCCATAACCCCTACCCCTCTTTTCTGTTAAAAATAGTTGGAAGTTTGTGTAACACACTGTTTTCATATTTTTTATATTTTAACTAAGGCTGAAACGAAATGAAAGAAAATGCAGGTGTTTTATTAATAGTTAAGGAGAATTCACAACGTCGGTACCTTGCTTATACTAAAATGCTTATATATATATATATATATATATATATATATATATATGTATGTGTGTGTGTGTGTGTGTGTGTGCGCGTGTGTGGGTGTGGGTGTTGGTGTGTGTGGGTGTGTTGCTTCAGGAGTACAGGTAAAACTCATACACTCACTTCATGGAAGTGCGTTAGGATATCATTGCATGCCTGTAAGTAAATGTCAGACAATTTGACCTCTCCTCATTCGAATGCATTTACCATATATCAAAACTGAGGGGGTTATATAAAAGCATTATAAAAAAAATAATATATCCAGAATATAATCCAAAAACGCACAGTAATCATTAATATATATACACGGTGTCTCAAAAAGGCCCTGCAACTATATACAGTGTGTGTGTGTGTGTGTGTGTGTGTGTGTATATATATATACACACAGTGTATATATATATAATCTATATGTAGGTGTACAGAGACTTTTGAGACACCCTGAATAAAATAAAATTATATCGTAACTCGTATATACTTGTTATATATCTCAAAATAATCATATACTATCACATTTACTTTTAGACATTTCACTTACCCTGACAACAGCTAACAATTACTTAGGTTTTCAACATGTTTCCCACAGAGCAGAATAAACATTAACTCTCTCTTAACGATATCTAACTAAAAGCGATAAATCTTACGTCAAGCGTTAATAGTCTTATGGTTGCATTTAATGAAATAAGTAAGTCAATACAGGTATTGATTGTCGAAAATTGCCAAGGAGGCGAGAGAGAGAGAGAGAGAGAGAGAGAGACAGACAGACAGACAGACAGATTTCTATGGCCTTGTCGCCTTGTTACCTTGTTGATGCTCGCCCGGGTTGGTTGGTGGTGTTGTTTAATCTCCTTAGCAACATCTAAGGTCGTATGACGGAGGGGACCTACAGCTCTACATGGGATCCGAACAATGGGTCGTTACATAATCTGGAGGTAGAAGACGGTCTCCCATCCAACTACTACCCAGATCCAATGTCACTTAACTTTGCTGCTTTACGGGGAGCGTTGATATGACATACCCACAACGTAACCCGTTCTCCATGGGGAGGGCACGACACTTGAATTCGGGACCGAGGGCATTCAAATTACACGCACAAGGATAAAAAGTACTTAATAAATCCACTTAATATACACTAATATATTTATTTACTTTACGTGTATATATGTACATTTGTATATGTACATTTGTACATATGTACATTTTTATCTAAAATAAATGGTACAGTTAATAAACTAAATTTGTTATTTCATCTATTTTGTAACTCCGTTATATAACATGTGGAGGAAATACAAACTTGCAGTGCATCTTGCTCCTGATCAGTAACGTAGCCAGTCGGGGGTTGGCAAAGAGGTCAAATGACCTCCCTTAAGCAAGAACAATGTACCTATTTTTTCCAATTTTTCTCATCTGCGATACACTTCAATTATGTAGTTTTTAATTTTTTTCAGTTTTTGACACTTTCGATCGTGTGAAAAACGGCGGTAGACGAGCTTAGTTATCTCAGTCAGCTGCAGACTTATTTTTGCTTATACCTAATCAAAGTGCATTAATGTGACGTTATTTTGTCTGTCAGAGATGGTAATATGTGGAATAAAGCATAGTGATTAATATGCATCATTTTTTATTGGCCTTCTCTTTCATATGACATGTCTCTATGGCGCATCGACCCCCCCCCCCGTATGAAAATCCTAGCTACGCTACTGCTCCTGATAAATCATGCACTCGGACCTATAGAGCCAGGAGCGTCTACGACCCAAACTAACGACGCAGGCAAAGAAATAATTATAAAATTGACCTAACCATGATTATGATAATCCAGAGCTTTGTCGCTGACGTTGATGACGAACCCTGTAGGGAAGCCATGTTAGTGCGTTCATCCTTTATATATTTGGCAATGATACTGCGAGTTGCTCGTACCCTGAATGGGAGTATGGGCAGAGCGGTGCTTTTTGTAAATCAGTGAAACCTTTCTTCAAACAAATTCAATCTCTCTCTCTCTCTCTCTCTCTCTCTCTCACACACACACAGCCAATTAAGGACTGTCCCAAGCCAGTCTGAAAAATGGGCAAGGCGAGTGACGAGATGGCTGCACGTAGTTTATTTGGCTCGACACAACTCCCCTTTTAAATGGAACTTATTTTTCCCGGTTGGTGGCGTTACCGTCCGTCTCAGCTGAGTGACCTCTAGTGGACGAATGACGTGAAACGAACAACAACGAACAACCAACCAACCAACCAACCAACCAACTGTTTACTCGCAAGCATCATTCATAATACCATTTTTTCCTCTATCTATATTGTTTGTTTGTAGTCCTTTTGATTCAATATGATGAATCGACGCTACTCAGATGCTATTCCACGATACTCTCTCTCTCTCTCTCTCTCTCTCTGTGAAAGAGAATTATGAGTCTTAGTCAATGATGGATGATATGCCTTATTTCAATTAGGTTTTATGAATGAGGAATATAGTATTGTTACAGTTTCAAATGTATTTACAGTTGGTGAGTTTTATATCTACCAAGTGAGGAGGGTAATAAAAAAATTTTTTTAGTTTAAAGAACTGTCTTATCATAAAAAATAACTTAAATTTAAGTCTATAATTAATTACGCTGAGATGAGACTGAAATGGTGTATTATTATTCAAATACATTTGAAGAAGATGAAAAATTATTCGTTTCAGTTCTGTTAATAGAAACAGCGGATTTGAGGTTGTAATGTTGCGGGTAACTTAAGAAAGTTCCGTATTTTAGTCTCGAGATATATTACGAATGTTTTCATATGAATAATGACCGTTATTTGTCAGTTATTTTACCTTTTGTGATCTACTGAAGAGATCTCCATCACGAGATTAACACTAGAATTTCCTTATCATTTGCATGCTGAGAATATTTGCGTTATTCTGTTTATCATGGACACAGCATACTTGCCAACATTTTGAAAAGCAAAAACTGTAGAATTTATAATCAATGCCAGGGGGTTCGGGAGCATGCACCCCCCCACCCCCCACCCTAGAGTTTCTTTGGAAATCTAGCCTTAAATGATGCACTCTAGTGTATGCTAAGCATAAAAGTTTGATATTATTTGCATGTTATTCGTGTTGATAATGTGAAAAGCGGTAGGATTGGCAAATATGACGCAATACTATCGTCTACCTGATTCACAATGGCATTCTATACAAAAACTGACCAAAGCAAACGTTGCTAAACCACAATGTAAATAATCAATAAACAGTTATGTAAAAATTTTTGAAATCTATTTGCCTTTGTTTTTATCACATTAGATAATAACTTAATTATTAAGTTATTTTTCAAATGAATGTGATGAATGAATGCGAGGAATGAATGTGATAAGAAATTCATATTCAAGTTGTTAATTTATATCACTAAACTGATATAAATTAACAACTTGAAGCCAAGACGAAATACGAAAATTAAAGGCATTGCAAGTTAATTTTTATAATTTTAATCTGAATTTATATTTTGAACCAAAACAAGGCAAAAAAATGTAATTGACCCCAGAGCGAATTTTGTGTTATGTACAAGTATTCAGTTTATATTATAACACTTAACTTTTCATAAATTTTAGACCAATTATGAAGGAAAGTGAGACTTTATTATTATTATTATCCATCATTGCTAATGAGAGACGAATTTTTTACCATATTCATATTCTCTTATCGATTCATCGTGCTTAAAATATTCTCTAAAGCTCAGAATAATCGTCGGAAGATGCAATGAATTTTATTTCAATCCTCTTAAGATGCGCTACACATCTTTTTCTGTTCGGTGCTGTATATGCAATTATTCTTATTATTTTCGCCCTGAGGGCGGTAGAGACTTGTTTTGCTTCAATGTTTTAACAACCCTTTCTGTATTGCGTGTGTGGGCGGAACGCATGTCCTACAGACGGCGTTTTTTCAGTTTTACGCAATAAAAAACATTAAAAATAATATTTTAATATATTAAACTGAAAGAAAATAATGTATAATGTATAAAATAATACAAAACATCATTAAATATACCTTTATAAAAGCTTTGTAAATAAAGGTTTAGAAATAAAACAAATCACTTTCTGCGTTCAATGTTTTAAGCTCCATCCACATTTATATCGAAAATATCATCCTTTGAATCCGAAAAAAAAATGAATAATTATTACTATCCTGTTCGAGAATTTCTTCTATATCTGCTTCAGTCAGCTAGCGCTTTGGAGGTCGTGAATGCAAACCTACCCTATCGTGATTTAAGAGCAACTGAATAGTGAATACGTGACAATCAAGACACCCATTTTCTTTGCACATATACAAATGGCCAAGAGTAATAGGACGTACTCGTTGCCATAGCAAACAGTTCTAGACACAAATAAGGCCACGGAAAATATATATATATATATATATATACGTAGATCTACGTCTGTAGTACTCCTACCGACGATCGTTAATCTACATCCATAGTACCGAAAGGGTTAAATGTTATTCCATTCATCTCACTATTGGGGAAATCTTATTCCTCTTGTTTCTTCCGATCGACTAGACTCAAGGTGTGGCAGGTATTTTTTGTTTGCACAGCTGGGGAAAAAAGTTCGCCTAAAAATATAAAATTTCTAAAAAGCAGAAAATTTACTCATCAGTAAATAATTGCGTTTTCTTCAAGATAATAAAATAAGAGAAAAACAGCATATTAACAGTTGATATATTTTTTTTTTATGAATTTTACTTTTCTAGACGAATATTTTTTAAAACTGTAAAGTGTTTCAGCAATTTTTATCTCCATGTAGGGTGAATTTTATCGATTTCGTTCTGGCGTGTGGTGAATATGATTAATTTCATGTATTAATTTGCTCCGACCATCCCCTGAATGTGCACTGAATCTCATTTAATTCTTTCTATGTCAAATCTTATTCCTCGCTTGTGAAGATCCAATGAACAACGTTTTTCCTGACATTTCGTCGTAAGATGAGATGAATTTTATTTCATTTGTCTCACGCTAAGGTGAAAGGGTCTTAGAACATCTTTTTGGCGCGTTAAATCCCATTTCATTTATCTAAAAATGTGGTGAAATTTTTTGTTTCATTTTGTCACAGGCTGCGATTACTTATATTCTGTTCCTGTTAAAGGGCGGCAAATATTATTCCAGTTTTAGTTAACTTTATTTTGTTCGTTTCATGGTGCGGTAAATATTATTTTGTTTGTGTCTCTAAGTGTGGCATTATCTTTCATTCGTCTTAGTTACTGTAAATGTTATTCTTTTTTCGTTCGCGTATTTTATGGATTATTCATTTTGTTTGCATGGATGGACCATGATTAATGTTCACTTCGTTTCACCGTTCTGTGAATGTTATTCACTTCATTGCACGTATGCTGACTTCTCTCTCTCTCTCTCTCTCTCTCTCTCTCTCTCTCTCCGTCGCTTGCTCATTCTTGGAACGTGTAGGAAATAATATTTAGTTTGTTTCATGGCGGGCAGTCATCTATAAAGATAGGTTGAACACTTTTCAGTTTGTCACAAATTGCGCTTAATGTTATTCATTTTGTTATAAGGTGCTCGTTAAACCTATTTTGTATTAAATCTAAGGTAAAAGATGCAATGGCGACACTTCAGTTTACCACACGATACGACGCATCTTATTTTTTTCGACTTATAACCTCAAGTCAGTAAGACCCTGGAATAAAATCTGCATCTTATTTTTGATCATATCACTTTTATCATGAATAAAACCACATTCTAAAAAGTGTCCGCTGTGTGTACCTTATAGATCCCGGCGGACATAAAGGACTAAATGTACTCTAAGTCTAAAATATACACTACCTCAAGGGTACATATACAGAAGTCGATATAGTAGATACAGAGAGTAGCTGAAACGGCGGTTATCTTATTGACAAGCGGTGTCCTCTGGAACTAAGTGAAAAATACAAACAGTACACTTCCAAAGATTAAAGAAAACTGCGGTGTACCTTCGGTTCGGTCTGCCGAGTATACTCTCAGTGTACCTTCATTCTACCGAGTATATTCTCAGTGTACCTTCGGTCTGCCGAGTATACTCTCGGTGTACCTTCAATCTACCGAGTATATTCTCAGTGAACCTTCTGTCTCCCGAGTATAATCTCAGTGTACCTTCGATCTACCGTGTATACTCTCGGTGTACCTTCAATCTACCGAGTATATTCTCAGTGAACCTTCTGTCTCCCGAGTATAATCTCAGTGTACCTTCGATCTGCCGAGTGTAATTTTTACATACGGTACGTTATACCCAGACAAGGTTTAGTCCTTTTATTCCGCTCGGATCTAATTAGGTACACGTAGCGTACCTAATACATAGATTAATCTCTCATAACTTTAAAAACATAATAATGAACAAATGCAGAAGGTAATATAAGGTAAGAACATAAACAAAAACATTTAAAAAATTAAACTAAAAAATAAGAAGTAAAACCAATGAATGATCATTGGCTTTGAAAATCTCTCTCTCTCTCTCTCTCTCTCTCTCTCTCTCTCTCTCTCTCTCTCTCTCTCTGTTTTTTTGGGGGTAACGTTTTTTCCTTGTCTTGATTTTTCGTTTCTCTGAGCGACAAAGACAATTTTTATTCTTCATCTCGTGCCTAATCGAGCGAGGAGGGCAAAAACTTGAAGTTTGGTCGTGTCTTGAATTCGAGACCTTTCGTTCTATACGATCAAAGTTTTGTTGCACTCCTTATAAGGGAACATTTTGTAAAATCATCCGCAATTTCTCAATGCTCCAACCCAAAATATAACAAATTATTACCAGAAATATCATATATATATATATATATGAGAGTTAGTAAAACTTCAGTACAATTTTTACCTATTGATGCTAATTGTTGACATTCAGTCTTATACAAATCATGAATTACACGCAATTATTAATTAGTTGAAAGGACGCTTGATTGGTGAACTCGTTAAACGTCGCCATGGAAACGAGGTTCAGGAACCCTGAGTGATTTCTTTCCCAAAGTAAACTCTGCATTGAAGCGTTTCACTGATCAAATCGAGATGAATTTTGGATTGGCAACAAGTTATTAGAATAATGGTTGACTCGTTCAACCTTCAATGTCCTTCAAGTACGAAAGATCAAAGTATTTCAAGGTAATCATCTATGTGTGTGTGTGTATATATATATATGAGGAATGAAGGTTTACGGAAGAGACAGCGTACACTAATAATAATAATAATAATGATAATAATATTATTATTATTATTATTATTATTATTATTATTATTAATAACGTGTATTTTCTTGGCGATTTTGTTTTAGTTTCGTGGAAGTTTGGTTTGCTGGAGTATCGAATTGCTTTTGGGTAACTTTGGATGTAGTCACGTTGAAGTTTCCTTTAACACTGAATTTCCTCTTAATATTAAAATAAAAGTTACTTTCTTATTTTATATTTTATATTTTATATTATTTCAAAATATTTTAAGTAAAATTTATCGTATTTCATGTTAATTATGGTTTTTTTTATCCTTTTATAACGCGTGCTGTTTTGAACAGCTTTTAGATTTGGGGTTTGTTTGATCCAAAATGTACACTCTTAAAACCTGTCCGCTGCGTGTACCTTAGAACCGAGAGGGGAGAAAAAGGACTAAATGTACTTTGAATATAAATTGTATAAAGAGTACACTATGTAGACCGAAGGTACTGTACACTGTACCACTGAAAGGTTTTATTTAATCCTCGAAAGTGTACTTTTTTGTTTTTTCTACTTAGATTCAGGGGGACCGTTTCATCTACTCTCTATCTACTTTTTACCTCCTATATATGTACTTTTGAAGTACTTTACTTTTTTACAGAGTATATTTATGCCTTTTTTACTCTCGGATCAAAATTACACTCAGCGGACAGTTTTTAAAATGTCCTTTAAAATTTGTTACTTTTTTTAGGATCTCTCTGGTTTTTCATTATTTTTTACTGGGTATATATTTGTGTTGAAAAGCAACTGTGCCCAGGCTCATCCGTTAGAATACACTGGAAAAAAAAATGTACGTTCCACTTTTTTTCCAAATCTGAGCGTATATCTGACATTAAATGTACTTTCGAATTACGAAATACAATATTTGAAACGTACACTGGAAGTACCCTAGCTCCGAAGGTATATCAAGTGACCGAGAGTACATCTGGCATTAAATATACTTTCCGAGTACTGTTTTTCCAGGTAGAAAGTACAACGTAGCATGAGAATCCGCTAAAAATGTATGAAACATAAATTAAATTTATTTTGGACTTAGTCTGGTCGTTCCAAGTTCTAACATACCATATGAAGCCCAACTCAATTCTCTGAAATTAAATTCTTAAAGAATTTATTTAATTCTAACTTAACTTTCGTATATTGAATTATGAACATTATATATATAAATAAACAAATATAGACTATAAATTTTTCTCACGTACAGGAATCGAACTGACGACAGCGAGAACTCCAATGGAATGTGCGGAGCTCTTATCCACCAAAGCCACGCGCTATTAGGAAGCTGATTTAACATATCGGTATTTATAGTTTTGCCCTCCATTACAACTTTATGAGACATTTTTAGGTAAATTTTGCATTTTCAGACTTAGAAAAAAATAATTATAAATAATAAATAGGTAATTTTTTAAAAACTAAAACATCTAATATATATATATATATATATATATTTTTTTTTTAAGTTCGGGAAGAACCGATTCGCCTCTATTTAAAAGGGCATATCTTGGCGGACGGAAAAACAAAGAAAAAGTGAGAGGAAAGACAGAGGAAAAAGAAAGGGTGGAGGGGACAGTCGAAGTGGAAAAAGACCAAGGATGACAAGGACTGTAGGGTCGAGCCCCATCATCCTTGGGTGCTAGGACCAGGAGGGCGCACGTGAAACCTTCAGGAACAAGCACGTACAAACGAGCACAAAGAGCACTCAAGAGCACGCGCTTAGAACCCCCTTGTGGGGATATATATATATATATATATATATATATATATATATATATATATAGGGGTGCCCCCCAAAATAGCCCCTTTTTTTTGCCCGTTATTTTATAATGGATACATATTTTACTATTGGGATTTCTTCAGAAAGATAGCAGAGTGGGGTTTTTATTCCTCATATGCCTACAGTATATGTATATACCTATACATTTCCAATGGCTGAACCCTCAAACGGTACTGCCGTGTTTGCAGCTGGAAGAGAAAAGCAAGATTGTTGAGTGGTTTCATGTGACAAATTTTGTGACGCAGGTGCAGACGAACTTTTGTAGAGAATATGGATGCAGAGATTCACCCGATAGAAAGACAATATCATGGATTATTAGAAAATTTCAAACAAAAGGAAATGTAAGCAATTAACATAAGTGTAATTGTGGAAGCAACGATCCACAAGAACTGCGCAACACGTAAATATGGTTCGTGAAATTATTTCACGCAATCTGCGAAAGTAAATCCATCATTTATCAGCAAAAGTATTTCACGATATCTGTGCATCGTTTACTTCGTACCGAATTAAACCTTTTCCCTTACAAAATTCCTTTACGAGCTTCACTCACTAATGTTCAAACACAAAAACAAATGGAATTCGCAACATCGATGTTGGCAAAGCTAGAAGAAGATCCAAAGTTTTTGAAACACATTCACTTCACTGAAGAGTGTTATGTGCATCTGTCTAGGGAGATTAATAAACAAAACTTTGGTTACTAGAGAAGTCATGCTGGCGCTCTAATAGAGCTTCCATGTAGTGTTGCTAAACTCAACATTTGGATCGCTTTTGGGTGGTATGATGTGGTAGGTCCCTACTTCTTTTGAAATGAAACTGGAAAAGCATTAAGGTAACGCAAAATTCATATCGTCAGATGCTACAAGATTTCTACTTACCACAACTAATTCACAATGGTTTCAGCAGGATGGAGTACCTTCACACACTGCTTGTGAAACTAGCAACCTTTTGAGGAAGCATTTTCCGGGCGACTAATCTCCCTTCATGAACCAGTGGAATGGTCCCCATACTCACCGAACCTCACACCCCTTTACTTATTTGTTATGGGGTTACATAAAAGACAGGATCTATTCTACCAAGCTTTAGACACTTGAAGACCGAAAGACCAAAGTCTATGAGGTAATCAACAACATCCCAGCTGAGCTACTTCCAAAAATTATACCAAACATTTGTACGAGATTGAATATTGTGTTAAAAAAAAAGCGATTTCCCTGAACATGTTTAATTAAGGTTAATAACCTCCCATGTTTGACATACCTATTGTCTTTGTGTCTAGCTTACCCTTTTTAGCTTAAAACATTTACTTAAAAGATAGGCTTCAGTCCCATCTATTAAGTTCACTGTTGAAAAAGAAAATGATGGAAGCCTATCTTTTCTGGATCTAAAAATTTGGAAACGCTTGAGTCAGTTCAAATTTGAAGTTTATCGTAACCCTACTAATAATAACTCTTATGTGCATTTTTATTCTGACCATCATCCCTCGATTAAATCTATTTTCTCTGCTATGTTTCTTAGAGCATTGAGAGTTGTCAGTGCTGAATTTTTAGATTCCGAGTTATGCAATCTCATGAATATTGATACTAAATTATGGTATCCTATTTCATTTTTAGATAACTGCCTTAAGAAAGCCAAGAATAGGTATTATAATAGTGCAACTGTAAAGGAATTTGAGAGTAAAAATATCCTTAGCGTACCTTACCATATTAATTTTTAATATCTTCCGACTTTACCTAAAGCAATTGGTTATCAATGTAGTCTTTAAGTATAATAATACTGTTAAATCACGCCTAATAAAGAATAGCCCAGATAATGCGGTTGGTTGTGTGTATTCGATCGGATGTACACAATATAACTCAACATGTATATATACGCCAAACGGGTAAAACGTTAGACATTAGGGTAAAACAGCATAAATATGCGTGTAAAACAGCAAATAATTCTAATGCATTGTTTAACCATATGTATAGATGTAATCATAGTATCAAGTGGGATAGTTCTAAAGCGCTCGTTAAAAAACAGATATAATTGAAAGGAATATTCTAGAATGTGCATTTATCCAATTTAAAAATAATTTCAATAACAGTGCGGGAATGTATAAAATTGACAATATCCTGTTAAAATACCTTTTTCCTCTAATTAATTCTTGTTAATCATGTGCTAATCTTTTTATTTTTCTGTCCCGCTGTACATATGTATATATTTTTGTCATCTCGCCTTCTCCTTTCATTCCCTGACGAGGTGTACTTCTGAATACACGAAAGGCCTTGGAATCATTTTTCTTTTTCCTTGTGGATTTGCATCATATATATATATATATATATATATATATATATATATATATATATATATATATATATATATATATATATATATATATATATATATAATCCTATTAACTGTAGGTTTAATACTCATGTAATTAGATTAACTAAATAAATAATTGTTTAATTGAGGTTACCATCTGACCTTTCAATTAGGATAATAAATGTTAACAATGAGAGAAGGTGATTGATAAACCTCCTTGATTTTCCCTTAATTAAGCAAACAATTAAATTATAATGGTCTCAAATAACGATTACATTGGAACGTATGCAAATACATAGAAAAATTAGATTGAATTGAATTATTAAATGATGGGGCGGCGGCAGTTTATTAGATACAATACAAAAATTGCTCTTTTAAGTTTATTCTTAATTAACTTAATGAATAAAACCAGGCCAAAGAACGGTTTGTTACGATGATTGTTACGTATTGGAAGCTATCGCGTCACTGAGGTAAGGAAGTTGAGCGCGATGCCTCGAGGGTATGTTGTGATGTCTGCAAAAGGTGAGGTGTGGCCCCCCGTCGGTTCGGATTCGACGGGGGGGTTCTGGTTAGGAGGCGGCAACGGATGTTTCTTCTTTATACTTTTCTATAATTCTTTTCGGTCGCCTTAAATGGTGGGTCGCCACTCTGTTAATTCTTTTCTTTCAATGATTCTCTGATCCTTTCTCTTATACTAAAATTATCGACTTTTCTTTTATAACTTGTCGACTTACTGACTGAGTTCCTGAAGAGAGCACGGCTCGAAGGAAAAAAATAAAAAACTTCTTTTACTGTGGTTTACTTCTTAAAAATTACAGGTATTGCTCTGAATTTACAAGGGTAGAGGTTCGACCTCTTTCGACCATGGCTCAGGCCGGAATCTAAAAATATATTAAGGAGGCAAGGGGCCTCTGTCCCCTCCTAATGAGGTGCTAATCTGAAGTACAATGATGAAGTGAAGTAATTTTACAAGTACAGTATAATATAGCCTAAATGTTTGGGGGAGACAATCGAAGGTTAAGTTTCCCCCCTTTTTAAACACATAATCAGATGTTTTTGAAAGATTTCAACTAAAAACAATAAAAAAAAATATAAATAAAAAAGAACAACAGTATCGCCGATTCTACATTTTTGACGGCAATATCATTTCGTAATAAGATTGGTCGATTGTCGTGTGGCCTCGCTGGAGGTAGAGATCTTTTCTCTTCCATCCTCCGAGAAGGTGTCGGTGGTTCTGCTATCGGCATCTGTTGTCACTTTTTTAGGGGGCCTGCTTCCCTCTTGTGAGGTTAGTAGGCCTCGGGGTTCGGATCCCCAAATCTACAAAAGAGCCTGCTCTTAACGCCTGCGCGTGCCTGGTTGAGCCCGGGCGCCTGTCTTCTTCTACTCACGCTCTCGTTTCTGTTCCACTCTTTCTCTATTTCTTTCCCATTTCTTCGTCTGTTCCAGTTTCTCTTCTTCACTATCTTCTTTCTTGGTCACATCGACCATTTCGTAATAGCACATAAGCACAATTTTGAGTACATGACTGAGTACGTATTAATTTTGGTTCATTACAATTACGATTACAATTATGGATTACAATTACCAATTAATTCATATTCACTCATTGTTTAATTACACTTCTATTAAAGTACATTCTTACATTATAAATTAAATCATTACATTTAATTAGTTTCACTGAAGTACATTACAAGTTATTGTTCATTACAGTTAATTACAATTAAACAGTTACTATAACTTTGTCTTGTTTTGACAGTGTTTCATATTAATAGACAATTAAGATGTTAGAATTATAGTACAAAGTACATGGGCACATAACACACATAATATAACATAACACATGATAATGTTGTAAATTCAAATCAGAGGGAAAGGAGACTTTTTAACTTTGAGCGCTCGAATTCTGCTGTGATGAGCGGAATTTCGATCACTTAACCTCAGTATTTTTTAGTTCATCTCGGGAGGTCAATATAATTAAAAATAAAAATGAGAAAAATAATACGAGAACGTATTTTTGCGTTTTCGAACGAAGGCATGAAGTTTCGCGTTGACACGAGTAAAAATGAATATTTAATAAAATTTATATTGGATAATGGTCAAGAAAGAACATGAATGTAAGAATGAGTATGGTTCAATAATAATGTTTATGCTACATAACATATAAATAATGACTTCTATAGAGTGTTTAGTCCTTAGGGAAATAAATGACGGGAAAATGTGACGTCATAGTTATTGAATTTTTCCGTATAGTACAAATCATTGTTAGGAAGATTTACAAGAACGAATTAGAGACACAGAGTGGGAAACGTAAAGAGAATAAAGTTATTTTATGACGTCATAGTGCATAAGTCATTATTACAAATCGAAATTCTATCCAAAACTCGCTTATGTGATTTTTGGTTTCTTATGTAAAATGGACAATGAATTCATATAATGATGGTGTAGGAATTGTTCATTGTTCACTTTTTACATTTATATATATATAATAATATATATATATATATATATATATATATATATATATCTTGCCAAATACGGTACAGAGAACCGTGAAATTTTAGTATGTTAGTACTAGGTAATTTTATGGCTTGTATGCCATCTTTTAGCATTTTAGCTGAGAAATTGGATTTATGGCGAATATTCCAGAAAAATCTTGCTAATCACAGGTTCAAGTTGATAATTAAAGCGATTTTAATTAACATAAGCCAACTGCAGGAGGTTTGGACAAACTTCTCAAGAAAATCGATAAAACAGGAGATCTCAAAAGAATACCAGGTAGAGGTATTAAATTTGGCCACCAAACAGTCCTGATTTAAATCCTGTCGATTACGGCCTTTCGGAAAATTTGCCACAGAGAATTTATCGGGTCAAAGTAAGAAATGTCGCTCATTTACGACAGCTTCTTCTGCAAAAATGGGATGAGCTACCACAAGAACAAATCAATAAAGCCATAGATGAGTTCCGTCCTAGACTGAAAAAGGTTGTAGAAGTTCGTGGTAAACATATCGATCAGTTTTTTTAACATCAAGGTAGCACCATATGTGAGTACTTTGTAACTTTTTATTTGCACATACAATGCAGTAGTAGTGTAAATGGAGAATTTCAAGTGGCATAAAGAAATGTTCAATAAATCCGTAATTTTCATTAGTTTTCTTTGAAATCCGCTCATCGTATAGGAAATTTACTTAGTTGTGAGGTGTGGAAAAAATATTGAAATCTGACCATAACTTTGGATTTTACAGGCAAAGTTCGAGGTCTCCCTTTTTTTTTGCCGACCCGATATATATATATATATACGTGTGTATATATATATATATTATGTAGAAAGGTGGGGCCAAAGGCAAACAATTTATTTTAACTGAACTTGATATTTACTTTATTTTACGTTATCTTAATACCGACCTTGCCTTGAGGACCTAGATCTCCACCCTCTAACACATACACACACACACACACACACACACACACACACACACATGTTTACCTTGTAATATCACGAGATTTTAACATTTTCAATTGTCAGTGGCGACATTTATAGTTTAAATAACTTAATTAGCTTAACCTAACCAACCCTGGCGTAAACTTCCTTATATCCTTTTTTATTAATACAGGTTGCGCTCGTTTCATGCGACTTCTCTTAATGCGATTTCGCTATTATGCGACGACCCTACTTCTACCACTCTCGCTTTGTGCGAGAAAAATTTGCAAATATGCGACTGGCCGGGTTGGATATGCGAAGCTCGTGCGACCAGTGTAGGCGCGCGGACTCCATCATACAGGTGGTGTGGATGGAGTGGTGACTGGCGAGTCAGTAGCCACGCGAGGCAGCCCACACAAGTTCACAACCTCCCTCAATCAGTGTCGCAATGTCCATTGTTGTATGCGACCTACGCTACTCGCTCTCATCTTGTAGCGTGTGTTTTTGCCATTATTGGTGTTAGTGATTAGTTGATGGCGAGTATTCAAGTAAATACCTCGTCAACCTCGTTGCAGTTCCGTGCGTTGATCTCTCTTCACACGAAGGTCAAGCTGGTGGCTCCGCCTCTAGGCCTGGCTTGGTAGAGGAGTGAGTTGCTCTCTTTCGATCTCCACCGCACATAGCCAGGTACACCCAGCTCATCTGGTACCGCCCTGAGCCAGGCATCTAGTCTTCTTTTGAAGACTTCAACTTTGACCCCTGTAACGTTCTTGAGGTCCTTTGGAAACTGGTTAAAAAGTCATGGCCTCCTGACAACTAACCTATTTTCCTTCAGTGTTGAAGAGATCCCTTGTCGGACCTTTAATTTGGGAACACTACACATTCTGCCTTTCCTATTTTCCAGTGTTGTTTGAATGGTAATTGGGTTTAGTTTGAGGTTTGGTACCAGTTTTTTGATCATTTTTCCATATGTAGATTATGGTGTACCTCTCTTCTTCTTTCCAGGGAGTACAGATTTAGTTTACGTAGTCTTTTCCAGTAGCTGAGTTCTTTGCAGCCATCGATTTTAGCCGTGAAATACCTGTTATGATTTCTTTTAATGTTTTTTTATATATATAATGTTAGATGATTGTTTTAATTTATCGGTGATTTTTCAAGGAGGATTTGTTATGAAAGAGTGTTTAGAAAGATTTTTTTAGGGGGGGGGCGTCAGTCGAGGTCTTGGAACGCATCCCTATGTGGGACAGAGGGCCATGAAAACGAGGATGGAAAATTCCCTCAGAACACGAGGCCCAAAGCTTTTCAATGCCCTACCGAGAAGTAAGGAATCTCCAGCACACCAACCTGAATAACTTCAAGAACCAGCTGGACAGATTCCTGTGTAAAGTCCCTGACCAGCCATGCGTGGCTAGCTACGAGGGCAGGAGGAGATCAGACAGCAATTCCCTCCTTCACCAATTCCCACAAATGAGGTTTGATGCTGCAGAGGGGCGACCGCAGGTCGATCCTGAATCGCCGTTCGAACTCAACAAAGTAAGTATATATATATATATATATATATATATGATGAATAAAACCACGAAGGAAAAAGAAACACAAAGGGGTGCTCAAGCGCTTTCGTCTAATGACATCCTCAGGAACACTCATTAGACGAAAGCGCTTGAGCACCCCTTTGTGTTTCTTTTTCCTTCGTGGTTTTATTCATCATAAATACTTTTCACGTGTCACTTTCGTGAAATAATTTTTCATATATATATATATATATATATATATATATATAAAGCAAAAGTCATAAAAAAGTCAAATATATATATATATATATATATACAGAGTGTCCGAGAATTATCTGTACAAGTTTTGGCTGTTATTAAAAGTCAACCATGAAGTGTAGAAATTCCAGTGTTGTCCCATTTTACAGAGAATCTCATTAAGTTTTTTCTGATACCAAGTTTTGACAAGTTTTTTAGAAATTCCAGTGTGTCCGAAAATTATCTGTACGATTTCATCTTTTAATAAAATTCTTGATAACACATGTAAAATTCTTAAACAAGATTATTTAGAATCTGTATTTTCAAAAGTTTCTTTTATTAAAGTAACGTTGTTACAAACATTCGATATGTGCACCATCAGTGATTCGCAAAACATCCAATCGATAATCCAAATGTTGCCATGTACGCTGCAGCATATCCACATCAATTCGCTCAATAGCAGCTGTAATTCTTGCTTTTAAATCATCAATGTCTGTCACCCGCGTACAAAAAAGAAAAAACTTGTCAAAACTTGTTATCAGAAAAAACTTAATGAGTTTCTCTGTAAAATGGGACAACACTGGAATTTCTACACTTCATGGTTGACTTTTAATAACAGCCAAAATTATACAGATAATTCTCGGACACCCGGTATGTATATATATATATATATATATATATATATATATATATATATATATATATATATATATATATATATATATAAAGCAAAAATGACAGACAATTGACGTTTGCAGACAAATAAACAATTTTAATATACTGTACCTTTATTTATTGATATTTTATCATATTTTTATTATTTCAATTTGTCATTATTTCATATTTGCTAACAAATACAAGTGTACAATTGCCAAAAAAATTTTTTTTATGGCCCAACAGTAAATTTTATGACTTTTTATTACTTTTTATGATTTTATGACCTTGTAGACACCCTGTATTAAATACATATAATAAATAGCTCTCTTTATGCGAACTTTTATGGAATGCAACCTCCGTATAAAGCGAGGGCGACCATTTAACAATTTTCTTGATATTTGTTGATATATACTTTGTATAACAAAGCTGCCCCCACCAGAATTCGAACCCGGAACCTCTTAAGTAGGAGTTGCGAGCGGCACAGCCATACTACGACAAGGTAAACAATAACACAACCTGTCATATATTCAAATAACCAAGGAAACGCATAATGCTTTCGCGTCCAAAGGCGTTTTACCTGTTAACTCCCCATTCGTGCATGTTATATAATATAATATATATATATATATATATATATATATATAATATTATATATATATAATATATATATATATATATATATATAATCTGTTTCAAAAGGAGAAATTTGTGTAAGTGTGGCGAACTTGATAATTACATTAGCGTAACCCATGTTCTAAAAGTTCTCCTTTTGTGAATTGTCTCCAATGTGAAATTTGACTGTCTGAGGAATGGAATTTGGCTGTCTGAGGAACATTAATAAAATTAACCTTTTTTTGACATTTGCACACTATAAAAAAGTAACAATCAATATTTCGATTTTATATATATATATAATTATATATATATATATATATATATATATATATATATATATATATATATACTGCAACTCAGAATGGTACCCTGAGATACTTTTATGTTACATATGGACCATGCATGGAACAAGGAACTCTTCTGAGAAATTAAATCCATTATAGTTCGAAAATGGTAACTGGCAAATACTAAAGTTTTTCTTTTTCATGATGGAAATTCAACGTGGAAAACGGGTCACAAAATGGATTTAATATACCAAAAGAGTGCCATGATAAGTGGACGCTCAAATTTGCCGGTTGAGGCTTAAGTTTTGGATTTTGGCTAAAAATACAATAGTTACCTCCTTTTTCTTTGATGTATTCGATCCGACGTAAAAGCAATGAGCTACTTGCGTATATTGAGGTTCTGAATGTAGCTGTCTTAAGTTAGCTTTAACCCCTAGACCCTGTCCCACAGCTGGGTCCTATCTGCTTCACATATTTGCTCGTAGATGGCTGGTGAGGGAAGCTTCTTTGCTAGTGACCCGTTGCCACCCATGTTGGGCTTCCATCATGAAAAAGAAAAACTTTAGTACTTGCCATTTACCATTACTTATTCGAATTGTAGTGAACTTAATATCCTAGCAGAGTTCCTTGTTCCATGGACGGTCTGTGTGTAACATATATATATATACCTTTCAACCTTTCAAATGTTCTGTGCGATGATTCCTCATTTCACGAAGGTCAAGCTTGTCGCTCCTCCTCTCGAGTTGGCCTGATGAAGTAGTGAGTTGGTTTCTTGGACTCTCCACCTCACATAGCCAGGTACGCCCGGCTCATCGGGGATTGTTCTAAGCCAGACGTCTAATCTTCTTTTGAAGATGTTCACGCAACACCACTGGTGTTCCTTAGTTCTTTGGGCAGCTGATTAAACAGTTTTGGTCCTCTCACAACAAAACTATTTTCTTTCAGGGTTAAGGATGTTCCCTGTCTAACCTTTAATTTGGGAACACGTCACAGTCTTCCTTTTCTACTTTCCACTGTTGTTTGGGGAGTTATAGGGTTCAGAGTAAGATCAGGGGCTAGTTTCTCCATTATTTTCCAAGCGTAAATAACGGTGTATCTCTCTCTTCTCCTTTCCAGTGAATATACTGTAGGTTTAATTCGCGTCACCTTTCCCAGTAATTTAGTTCTCTGCACCCATTGATCTTGGCTGTGAAACTTCTCTGGATCCCTTCTAGCTGTCTAATGTCTTCTTTTTTATATGGGCATGTGAGGACCAAGCAGTATTCCAATTTGGGTATGATCAGTGTTTTCAGTAGAGGAATCATTATATTCATATCCCTTCGTTTAAAGGTTCTCAGTATCTGTCCAGTTATTCTCTTTGCTCTGTTTACTGCTATCTTATTTTGTGTTTGAAATTTCGCATCATCAGTCATTACAACTCCTAAATCTTTTGCTTTAGAATTTCTCTGAATTTCCTGTCCACTTGGGGTATAGTATTCCATGGATTTTAGGTCCTCCCCTTTTTCGTACCGTAACAAATGAAATTTCTCAGTGTTAAACTTCATATTGTTGTCTTCCGTCCACTTGTAGATTCTGTTCATGTCTGTTTGTAGAGATCTTACATCCTCTGGGTTTCTTATTTTTCTACTGATCTTTGTGTCATCGGCAAAGGATGTTACTGTGCTGTCTCTGGTAACGTCCTCATCTATGTCAGTTTGCATGATTATGAAGAGTAGTGGAGCTAATACTGTTCCTTGTGGTCCTCAGCTGAGGACTCTGATTCTGATGAAGATATTCCTTGTACTGTAACGACTTCCCGCCGCCTCACTAAGGAAATTATATATCCATTTCCCTACTTTTCCTCTTATTCCCATATATTTCAGTTTATGTATTATGATTCCATGGTCACACTTGTCAAACGCTTTGGCAAAGACTGTGTATATTACATCATAGTGTGGCATTCCATTTGTCCGGTCCTGCCGCTGAGTGTGCTTTTAGTTTCCCTATAGCAGTGGTGCTCAAACCTATGGCAATCATGTGCTATTTTATGCCATTTTTCCAAAATGCAAAACGTAATGTGCCACAATGACTAGGTCGAATAGGCCTAAATTAACATACTTTTTTATATTGTACAAATAAATTGCATTTTTATAACTATATTTTACTTTTTCTTTACGGTACCTGTATTACAAAGCCTTGTGTACTTGTCTCCCTCCAGCCAATTTGTCAAATATGACGCACTTAACACATGAATGATTATTCAAACTGAATTCTAAATCTTATTGCGCAAGTGCTCCAGGCAGTCTTAGAAGAGTTGCCAATTACCACTCCGAAAATTCTCAAATTTCTTGCTTACGCGAGGGCATTCTGAATTCAGGGTGGTGCAGCATTATAACCATTGATTTTCTATTTGCCTTGATGAGTGTCCATGTGCCATCGTCAGAGTCACAATGTGCCAGGTTTGGCAAATGTGCCAGGGTTTGAGCACCCCGGCACTATAGCTTGTGTAATATCATCTGTCGTAAAGCCCGTTATACTTTCCCCTTATATCATAGTTCAAAGAACGCGTTTCTATCGCATGTCAGTTTGTCAGTTTTTGGGATACTAAAAGATGATTCGTACTGAGCTGTTAATATTTCAGATATTTCTGCTAGATCATCAGATAAAGCACTGTCTTCATTTTTCAAAGGTCCGATAGTCGTGTGATTTTTCGACTTCCATTTTGCAAAATTATAGAAGCATTTTATGTTAACCTTTATCGTTTCTATAGCGTCGTCGTCTTCTTTTTCTGTATGCTTCTCAATTAGTTCCTGTATGACGTAATCGATACTCTGCAGTTTATCATTTAATATTTTTCTGATGTTGTTATCTTTACAGATACTTAATTTTGCAGTCACTCTTTTTTTCTTTCGGAACAATGACCTCGTTTGTCTCTCGAACCTGCTTCTCTTTCCTCTTTGTTGTATTTTTGGGACATGTCTTCCCACAATTTCCAGCGTCTTCTCCTCGAAAGTCATTAGCATCTCTTCCGTTGTCTTGGCCTTGAAGATGGTTTTCCAGTCTATTACTTCCATGCTGGATGCAACAACTTCCCAGTTTATAGCTTTGGAGTGAAAATTAAAAATTTCGAATTTGCTTCTTTCTGTTGTTTGTGTTCTTCCTTTCCTGTTGCTTTTATATTTGTTGTTATTTCAGTAATGTTGTGATCCGATATTATGGTTGGGGATAGTTCTACGTCATCAATTAGGTTGCTGTTGTTTGTGAATACCAAATCTAGGCAGTTGTTTTTCTTGTTTTTTTGTTATTTCTTGTGTTAACATAAATTCATCAGCTAGAGCTAGTAGCATTTTTACCTGTTCCTGGTCTTCCCGTGTGCCCCCATTGTCCTGGTGTATACATATATTTTTTCCTATCCTTTTATATTTCATGAATAGAAAATTAAAATCACCACAGAGAAAAATATTTGGGGTTGGAGAATTTAGATCTTTTACCCAGTTTCTGACTTCTGTAATGGAATCTGAGAATTTTGAAGTTGACGTGTTCGGGGGTTTGTACATTACAATTAGTACCATATTTAATTTTTCAACTTTTGCTGCTACACATTCTACGTAGCTGTTTGAAGTACTTATAGTCATTTCTGCCATATGCCTTTCGCGTGTGTAAATAGCATATCCTCCTTTACGTCCCACTGTTTTGTCGGCTCGGAGGATGTTATAGTTGTCAATTTGTATTTCTTTTTTTGTCAATACAGAACTCACAGTTTCCACAGTTCGCCTGGCAGTCCTCTAGATGGGTTTTCGTGAGGCATGCAAAGTCTGCTCCGGTTTCTTACATGAGTCCTTTCAGGTATAAAACTTTGTCCGGTGAATGGTTTGAGTTAAGGCCCTGAATGTTGGCTAAGATTATTTATGTTTTCTCTATCGTTTTTACATATATGTGGTCCCGATTCGTTTTCCAATGGTGGTGCCGGTTTCGTTGCATTGCGATCCTCCGAGAATTTTCCTTTCTTTATCTGTTTCGATACCCGTTGTCCCGATATCGCATGTAATGTCTTTCTGTATGCCTTATGTACGGCTCTCGGATCCCTGTATGTGTCAGCTGGCTTTGTATTTGCTGGATGTTATTCAATAGTTGAATTGTGTGGGCTACATCTAAAAAATTTGTAGCCCTCTTTGTTGCTAGTTTCGTCTGCTCACCTGTCGGGTTCCTTTGAGGGTGGTGGTGGTAACGGCATTTTTGTCAATATTTGCACCTCCCATATCTTACATAGATGTTGCAGACAGTAAGATGGTGGTACTTGCACTTTTTTCAAATTTGCAATATCGTCTTGTGTAATGTGTGTTACATGACGTGAGATGTGCAGAGATGCATTGCCCATCCCGATATCTGCAGTACCCTTTTGCGTAGTATTTACAGACGGTAATTTTTACTCTTCTATTTCTTGTTATCTGATTATTTTCTGTTTTTAATTTTGATATTATCATTATTTTTCTTCGGCTGTTTATTTCCAACGTTTTTAGTTTATATTTATATATATATATATGGTGGTGTAGTGGTTAGCATCGCTGACTCATCGGCCCTGGGATCGAGACCCGGTGACGGCAGGCAGCGCGAAGCAAAACCCTACTGTTCATCCTTCCACACAATAAAAAAAATTGTTTGGTAGATAAATGGGTAGCCTAGTGGTTAAGACGCTGGGCTGCTGGTGGGGTGTGGTTCGGATTCCACGTTAAACTGTAGGTCTAAGGTGGCGTGACAAGTTTGACCTTCGTCAGAATGAACAATTCGGGCGGAAGCAAAAACCCAGGTTATATATATATATATATATATATAGTGTGTGTGTGTGTGTGTGTTGTGTGTGTAAAAAAGCCCACATACTCATACACATTGCATATAAGAAAATACAATTTGAAAAAATATCGCAGTGTAAAATAGATAATCTTTATAATAATAACTAATTATATATATATATATATATATATATATATATATATATATATATATATATATATATATATATATATATATATATATATATATATATATATATATATATATACTGTATATATATATATATTAAGTAAATCCTTGGCACAATAAATTAAGCACTCAGACACCCAGAGAAGTTATGGGAAAAATCCGATTACACGTACATGCCATGCTTCGTGTTGAAGGTTATAAAGAGGGCGTGCCGGGCAATGACCGAATTTGTAGATCGTAAAAGATGCCCAGACTAACAAAATTAGCGTAAATTTTCGTCAAGCAAATGAATGAGAAGTAACACGAACGAACTCAGAAACGCCTTTGTTCGCGATGTCGATACAATTTACGCCCAAGGTTTATTGACATCGTAGATAATGTCAGTGTTTATAGCGGACAATCCACCGTTATTTGCATAAACTGGTTAACAATGGGCGTGTAGTTCGAAGAGAATCACCTCTTAAAGAGGTATCAGTGTAAATGGAAGATTAACACGGGTCAATGAGATACCACAAGAAAGGAGACAGTTTAGAACCATTATATGACATAGGATAAATGTCAGTTTAGTCATTTCATGTTTGAGTAATGTATGAATGGATGTGAATAATAAGTAGTCAAGCACTTCCGAAATCTTGATTGTAGTCCATATTTTAAAACTACAATTAAAACAGAAGAGAATGGCGGCTCTCACATCATATATTTGATTCGAACTGATGTTGAACCAAACTTCAACCATAAAGTGATCTTAGATGCGAGTGAAGAAAACCCTACAAGCAGAAGTCATCATTTATATATACTGTATATAATATATATATATATATATATAATATATATATATATATAATTTCTGAGACTTGAGAAGAAAAAAGTATTTATGATACTGATCATACTTACCCTTCCATAAAGCCTACAAAAGAAGAAAATGGTGCTAAACATGCTTTTTTTCCCTTCTCATTGACTCAGCCACCTTATATGCAACTGCATTTACCACATCTTCCATTTCGGAGCTGCGGTTCTTGATTCCCTCTTCCAATTCCTTCCAAGACACTAAAACCCCCCTATATACTGAGGTTTTCACGTGTCCCAACAAATAAAAACGAAAATAAAATAAAGGCACCAGGTTCAACGAGGTCCACTGACCTTGGAGCTCATGCCAATGGGAAGAGTCTTGTAGATTAACGATCAGAACAAAATGTGGGAGCGAGAAATTAAAAATACAGCTCTGTTTATGTGGCAAACCATAATTTCCAACTGAAACTCAAACGCTTTGCAGAATGTGCAATACAAAATAACAGTACGTATATACAAAGGTTATTTCTAAAGTCGCGCTACCCACTGTATATATAATTATATACATATATTGGGTTGCGCGACTTTAGAAACAACCTGTACAGGGTGTTTATAAAGTCCCCTATCTATTTCAGTGAAAACGTAGCCAAAAGGGTAAAATTCAATAACAATATAATAGAAGGCATACAGTTAATGAATATTTAAGCATATGATTCTACATGAGCACCATCAGTATCTCTACAGAATTCGAATCTGTCAGCAGCATTGCGGAACACATTTTGGTGCATGACAGGGGTTGCTCTTAAAACGAATTCAACAGTAGGTTATATACTTAACTATAATGGTAGGATTCTGGTTCGTTCTATTTACACAAAGTGTCCAGAAAAAACTTTTACCGTTTCAAAGATTCATAGTGTTTTTTTAAATAAATAAAAAACAGGTTTAAAAACATTTCAGGATGTTTGAAATAAAATTATTTTTTTAAAACGTGCTCAAAACACACTCAAAATAAAAAAATTCTAAATTTAGAATTTAGAATTTCTTTTTGAGGGTACATTCTAGTAGAAGGTTTTTTCTTTCTTTTGGGTATCAAACCTACTTGTCAGATGATATAATAACTTCCTTCAATGATCCATAACTTCTTGAGATAGAAGAAATAACCTTTAAAACTTTTTTTTGAGTGATTTGCGACAATAGAAGATAATATTTCTATGTGTAGAATGTTGTGGGTAAAGTCTTTGGGCTCTGTGTCGTTCTTGTTGCGAAGTGTACATTCCCGAATTCTCCTGGTTAGTAAATTTCGGTACATCTTTCCATGGCCAAGCAAGATCTCCGATCTCTAGCAATCACGAATCCTTCTTACGAGGTTCATTAAAAGACGAAATGTTTAAGAATAACTTGCAGAGAGAAACGAGTTCGTGGAAAAAAATTCGCCAATTTGGCTGGAAAATTCGTTAAGCTGTTTCGCAACTGGATTTTCAACAAATGTTTGATTAATGTGAGTTTTGTATCTAAAATAAAAATTTTGTTTATTTCCAACACCTTAAAATATTTTCTACTTGTTTTAACCTATTTTATGCAATTATAACAACACTCCTAGCTTTTGAGACCGTAAGAGTTGTTAGTGGGCCTCTTGCATAATTAAATCAAGCGGTTCAGATTCGTACAATTCAACCAGAGGATGCTTAGAACGTCCTTATATATTATATAGATATATATATACAGGGTGTCCCGTAAGTCTGGACCCATAGGGAAAAATAATAAAATTACAAAATAGTCCAAAAATTTATTACATAATCTGTTCAAAGTGTCCGCCGTTGTGTCGCACACATAGTTGAAGACGCAATCTCCACTGCGACAGCACTTTCTGAATCACAGTCGCAGAAATTTCTTGACACGCCTCCACAATGCGTGCTTTAAGGTGGAAAATGTTCTGAAGTTTGACCTCGTACACTTTGGCTTTCAAGTGGCCCCACAAATAAAAATCATAATAAAAAATAATAAAAAAATAATAATAATAAAATAATAATAATAACAAAAAAATATATTATAAATCCCTATGGGTCCAGACTTACGGGACACCCTGTACATATATATGCGGTTAATAAAGCTTGAGAATGTTCCAGTGATTGGAGCGAAACGTCGCTACTCCTGCTTCCATTTTCCTACGTGAAATATCTCAATATATATATATATATATATATATATATATATATAAGGAATTAAGAATTAAGAATTCTTAGAACGAACAATATTGCGATTAATTTTCTGTCAGTCGGTATTGCGATGTAATTATTTGGCTTAAGAAATAATAATAATAACAATAATAATAATAATAATAATAATAATAATCAGTGAGGAGGACTCAACCGGTGAGCTCTAGAACAGTCTTCCTCAATCCATCTTTCCCCCTGTCTATGACCTCCAATCTTTCAAACGCAGAGTGTCTAGGCATCTTGAAAACCCTGGACCTTGATTTTAGCTCTCTTCTTCTTCTATAGGGGTTGGGTGGGGTGCGCTTTTGCGAGCATTCGCCCTTGAGCCCTCCTTCCCGCATGAAAAAAAAGAAACTGGC
The DNA here is from genome assembly GCA_023014485.1 of Bathynomus jamesi. Classification (NCBI taxonomy): domain Eukaryota; kingdom Metazoa; phylum Arthropoda; class Malacostraca; order Isopoda; family Cirolanidae; genus Bathynomus; species Bathynomus jamesi. The sequence goes on along the minus strand of JAJOZX010000273.1, from coordinate 419,464 downwards.
ACAAAGCTCAGGCCAACTAACGCGGTTCATTACGCTAACTCCTATATTATCATTATCAGCACCATCGGGATTCAAACCCTCGACCTCAATGTTTTTACTTCTCCTACAAGGGCGTTGGGCGTTGGCCTTAAAAAGCAATAAAATAAGCTTATTTTCTTTAATAAATTAATATAATTAATATAATTAATGGATTAATTGCGTTCTGAAAAGAAATTAAAATAAAAATAAATGAAAGAAAATTACATTATAATTAAAGTTAAATAGGAGTGATCTGACCGTCATTTATTAGGATCCAAACGAGTGTTGAACTAGAGCTCAAACTTTGGCTCTTGAGTTATTGCGTGTATGAAGGTCATACGATACGTCTCTAATACGGAACTATCGAAAAGAGATTTTGCTTTTGTTTCGAGGGAATCTATGCCTCAGGGAGTTAAATAATTGAAGTTAGCGTCCGTAGTTCAGTGAGTAACATTGTTTCCCTATAGGGCCTATAAGCTAAGCGAAGACACTGAGATCGGAGGTTCGAATACCGACGGTGCTAGTAATATTAATAGTGGAGTTAGAAAAATGAATTGCATTCGTTTGCCTGACCCTGTGCCAGTTTCTGGCCCTCCTGAATTTATTAAGTAATTGAACTACGGCAATATACAACACGACCAAGAAGGAACAGTATTGGCCGAAATTTATAAACAAAAGATGGACAAAAGTCGAATTTAGAATCCTGAACTAAATTGAGATCAATACGAATAAAAATTAGATCAATACGAATAAAAATTAGATCAATACGAATAAAATTGAGATCAATACGAATAAAAATTAGATCAATACGAATAAAATTGAGATCAATACGAATAAAAATTAGATCAATACGAATAAAATTGAGATCAATACGAATAAAAATTAGATCAATACGAATAAAAATTAGATCAATACGAATAAAATTGAGATCAATACGAATAAAATTGATATCAATACGAATAAAAATTAGATCAATACGAATAAAATTGAGATCAATACGAATAAAAATTAGATCAATACGAATAAAATTGAGATCAACACGAATAAAAATTAGATCAATACGAATAAAATTGAGATCAATACGAATAAAAATGAGATCAATACGACTAAAAATTAGATCAATACGAATAAAATTGAGATCAATACGAATAAAATTGAGATCAATACGAATAAAAATTAGATCAATACGAATAAAATTGAGATCAATACGAATAAAAATTAGATCAATACGAATAAAATTGAGATCAATACGAATAAAAATTAGATCAATACGAATAAAATTGAGATCAATACGAATCAAATTAGATCAATACGAATAAAAATTAGATCAATACGAATAAAAATGAGATCAATACGAATAAAATTGAGATCAATACGAATAAAAATTAGATCAATACGAATAAAATTGAGATCAATACGAATAAAAATTAGATCAATACGAATAAAATTGAGATCAATACGAATCAAATTAGATCAATACGAATAAAAATTAGATCAATACGAATAAAAATGAGATCAATACGAATAAAATTAGATCAATACGAATAAAATTGAGATCAATACGAATAAAATTGAGATCAATACGAATAAAATTGAGATCAATACGAATAAAAATTAGATCAATACGAATAAAATTGAGATCAATACGAATAAAAATTAGATCAATACGAATAAAATTGAGATCAATACGAATAAAATTGAGATCAATACGAATAAAATTAGATCAATACGAATAAAATTGAGATCAATACGAATAAAAATTAGATCAATACGAATAAAATTGAGATCAATACGAATAAAAATTAGATCAATACGAATAAAATTGAGATCAATACGAATCAAATTAGATCAATACGAATAAAAATTAGATCAATACGAATAAAAATGAGATCAATACGAATAAAATTGAGATCAATACGAATAAAAATTAGATCAATACGAATAAAATTGAGATCAATACGAATAAAAATTAGATCAATACGAATAAAATTGAGATCAATACGAATCAAATTAGATAAATACGAATAAAAATTAGATCAATACGAATAAAAATGAGATCAATACGAATAAAATTGAGATCAATACGAATAAAAATTAGATCAATACGAATAAAATTGAGATCAATACGAATAAAAATTAGATCAATACGAATAAAATTGAGATCAATACGAATAAAATTGAGATCAATACGAATAAAAATTGGATCAATACGAATAAAATTGAGATCAATACGAATAAAAATTAGATCAATACGAATAAAATTGAGATCAATACGAATAAAAATTAGATCAATACGAATAAAATTGAGATCAATACGAATAAAATTAGATCAATACGAATAAAAATTAGATCAATACGAAAAAAATGAGATCAATACGAATAAAATTGAGATCAATACGAATAAAAATTAGATCAATACGAATAAAATTGAGATCAATACAAATAAAAATGAGATCATACGACTAAAAATTAGATCAATACGAATAAATGAGATCAATACGAATAAAAATTGAGATCAATCATACGAATAAAAATTAGATCAATACGAATAAAATTGAGATCAATACGAATAAAAATTAGATCAATACGAATAAAATTGAGATCATACGAATAAAATTAGATCAATACGAATAAAATTGAGATCAATACGAATCAAATTAGATCAATACGAATAAAAATTAGATCAATACGAATAAAAATGAGATCAATACGAATAAAATTGAGATCAATACGAATATAATTAGATCAATACGAATAAAATTGAGATCAATACGAATAAAAATTAGATCAATACGAATAAAATTGAGATCAATACGAATAAAATTGAGATCAATACGAATAAAAATTAGATCAATACGAATAAAAATGAGATCAATACGAATAAAATTGAGATCAATACGAATAAAATTGAGATCAATACGAATAAAAATGAGATCAATACGAATAAAAATTAGATCAATACGAATAAAATTGAGATCAATACGAATAAAAATGAGATCAATACGACTAAAAATTAGATCAATACGAATAAAATTGAGATCAATACGAATAAAATTGAGATCAATACGAATAAAAATTAGATCAATACGAATAAAATTGAGATCAATACGAATAAAAATTAGATAAATACGAATAAAATTGAGATCAATACGAATAAAAATTAGATCAATACGAATAAAATTGAGATCAATACGTATAAAAATTAGATCAATACGAATCAAATTGAGATCAATACGAATCAAATTAGATCAATACGAATAAAAATTAGATCAATACGAATAAAAATGAGATCAATACGAATAAAATTGAGATCAATACGAAAAAAAAGATCAATACGAATAAAATTGAGATCAATACGAATAAAAATTAGATCAATACGAATAAAATTGAGATCAATACGAATAAAATTGAGATCAATACGAATAAAAATTAGATCAATACGAATAAAAATGAGATCAATACGAATAAAAATGAGATCAATACGAATAAAATTGAGATCAATACGAATAAAATTGAGATCAATACGAATAAAAATTAGATCAATACGAATAAAATTGAGATCAATACGAATCAAATTAGATCAATACGAATAAAAATTAGATCAATACGAATAAAAATGAGATCAATACGAATAAAATTGAGATCAATACGAATTATAATTAGATCAATACGAATAAAATTGAGATCAATACGAATAAAAATTAGATCAATACGAATAAAATTGAGATCAATACGAATAAAATTGAGATCAATACGAATAAAAATTAGATCAATACGAATAAAAATGAGATCAATACGAATAAAATTGAGATCAATACGAATAAAATTGAGATCAATACGAATAAAAATGAGATCAATACGAATAAAAATTAGATCAATACGAATAAAATTGAGATCAATACGAATAAAAATTAGATAAATACGAATAAAATTGAGATCAATACGAATAAAAATTAGATCAATACGAATAAAATTGAGATCAATACGAATAAAAATTAGATCAATACGAATCAAATTGAGATCAATACGAATCAAATTAGATCAATACGAATAAAAATTAGATCAATACGAATAAAAATGAGATCAATACGAATAAAATTGAGATCAATACGAATAAAAATGAGATCAATACGAATAAAATTGAGATCAATACGAATAAAATTGAGATCAATACGAATAAAAATTAGATCAATACGAATAAAATTGAGATCAATACGAATAAAAATTAGATCAATACGAATAAAATTGAGATCAATACGAATAAAAATGAGATCAATACGACTAAAAATTAGATCAATACGAATAAAATTGAGATCAATACGAATAAAATTGAGATCAATACGAATAAAAATTAGATCAATACGAATAAAATTGAGATCAATACGAATAAAAATTAGATCAATACGAATAAAATTGAGATCAATACGAATAAAAATTAGATCAATACGAATAAAATTGAGATCAATACGAATAAAATTAGATCAATACGAATAAAAATGAGATCAATACGAATAAAATTGAGATCAATACGAATAAAAATGAGATCAATACGAATAAAATTGAGATCAATACGAATAAAAATTAGATCAATACGAATAAAATTGAGATCAATACGAATAAAAATTAGATCAATACGAATAAAAATGAGATCAATACGAATAAAAATGAGATCAATACGAATAAAATTGAGATCAATAAGAATAAAAATTAGATCAATACGAATAAAAATTAGATCAATACGAATAAAATTGAGATCAATACGAATAAAAATTAGATCAATACGAATAAAATTGAGATCAATACGAATAAAACTGGAAATATAAAAACACGAAAGCCAAAAAGGCGATAAATTTTAATTCAGTAAAAATTAATGATAAATATAAGATACAAACCTTGGTTAACCTTAGTTTTGCTTCCGCCCGAATTGTTCATTCTGACGAAGGTCAAGTTTGTCATTCCACCTTAGACCTACAGTTTAACTGGAATCTGAACCTCTCCCCACCAGCAGCCCAGTGTCTTGATCACTAGGTTACCCAGGGTACCCATTTATCTACCAACCAAGTTTTTTGCTGTGTGGAAGGATAAACAGCTGGGTCTTGCTGTGCGCCGCCTGCCGTCACCGGGTCTCGATCCCGGGACCGATGAATTCATAGTCAGCGACACTAATCAGTACATCACCGAGACGCATAATACTACATAATAATTATTACTACGAAGTTGTTTTATATTATAATTAATCCTAACACTTATGCTACTAAATCGTAACTACTTATATATGAAGTGATTTTACATTACAATTAATTTGAGAGCCCAGTAAAGCCTAACGCTATACAATAAAAATAAATAAATACGTCCTGTTAAAAAATTATTATAATGTAAATTACAATATGTTAATATTTATTTTTACCAATAAAGCTTGAATTATTATTATTATTATTATTATTATTATTATTATTATTATTTCGGGAAAATAAATTCAAGCCAAAAACTCTAGGGAGTGAAAACTCCTTAAACTTTATCGAGACGTCATTTGATTTTCATGTATATTCTATACGCTTGTGGACACACCAAAGTCCTAATCATATTCCTCGAATATTCCTTGCATGCAAATTGCATTTATATTAAGTATATTACAGCGTTGAAACACTTTATCAATCACGAATAATTAATCTCAGAAATGTTCACTAATATAATCTCTGAATTTGGGAATCCAGAATTGGGAATTTGGGAATATTCTTTATTAGGGAAAAATGTTCTGTTTTCTGGTATACAAACATAATAAAAGACACGATATATATATATATATATATATATATATATATATATATAGTGTGTGTGTGTGTGTGTGTGTGTGTGTGTAAAGAAATATGGCGTAGATATTATAAAGCTGGATTTAAAAATGAGGAACGACATAAAAATCTAAATTAAATATGCAATCAGAGTCAACCTTTTTATAGTTGGCAATGTTGATTCCCCCCTCCCCCCCTCGGCTCCCACCACAACTCCCCCGTCCCTATTGATAGTCAATTGATGGAAAAATCGGTCGCAAAGAATTCATATTGAAATGAAAAGCGAAGAACCAAATTCAGATTAATGCTCCAGATTCATTTTTCAGCCCAACGATAAAAAGAGTTAAAGGTTATGTATCATTTGAAGATCTCGCGTCCTACCGTATCCCAATACTTCGTTCAGCTCCGTTCCTTATGGTTTTGGTTGGTTGGTTTGTGTCTGGTGATGATGGCGGTGTCCGCCCATTTATTGTTTGATGGAGGAATTGTGTTTTTATGGGGGTCTAAATGTGTCGCTTTGATTCGTTGGGATTTTGGGTACACGAGCGATGGTATTCACAGTGCAAAGGGTAACCCTGTCATTCCTTTATTTGAAATTAATATATATATATATATATATATATAATATATATATATATATATATATATATATATATATATATATAAAAGAGAGAGAGAGAGAGAGAGAGAGAGAGAGAGAGAGGGTTGACAAAAGTAAATAGACAGCACAATGATTGTCCCCAAGAATAAATGAGAAAGCTCATCAATGGAATGCCAGAACGTGTGGCAGTTTTACATAAATGGAAAGGGGACAGGAACACGATTCTAAATATATTTATTCAATAAATCTGCTTTTATTTATTGACTTTTATTATCAAATCAAAAACTATAGGAAAAAAAAACCCTAAGGTGTCTATTTACTTCTGTCAACCATATAAATATATATACTGTGTATGCAAAATTTGCCGACGCCAGAGTCCGAATCTATCGTCTCTTGAATAGAAGGCGAGGGTGCTAGCCAATGCGCTACGACGGGATAAAAGTTAACGGAACGTGTCATATATTTAAACAACCAAGGAATCGCGTAATGCTTTTGCGTCCAGAGACGTCTTTAACCTTCACGCACTCGAGGTAATGACCAACATCCAAACTATCCAAACCAGCATCCAAACTATTTGGTGCAACGATGGGGTGCCATAAATGGAATACCATGCGTGAACACGCACGATTTTGCATAATGCAAAATTTTCCCCTCACCAGGATCCGAACCCACCGCCTCTTGAGTAGAAGGTAAGGGCGCTACGACGAGATAAAAGTTAATACAAACTGCCACATATTTAAACATTATTTACCCCGTCGTAGTGTAGTGGCTAGTATCCTCACCGTTTATTCAAAGGATTGTGGGTCCGAACCCTGGTGGGGACAAACTTTACACTATGCAAAATCGTGTGTGTTCACGTGTTCATATATATATATAAGTAGTATAGCCGCAAAAGGGGAGAGTGCAGGAATGTTGCAGGTTATTATGTAATGTTTCAAAGGGGGGTGGGGGTTGTTGCAAAGGGGGAGGGGGTTGTTGCAAAGGGGTTGTTGCAAAGGGGGGAGGGGGTTGTTGCAAAGGGGGTTGCTGCAAAAGGGGGTTGTTGCAAAGGGGGGATGTTGCAAAGGGGGGGGGGGGAAAACTTGGAGGCGGCGTTATCCCCCAAGAGAAAGGAGGAGGAGGAGGAGAAAGGAGGAGAGGTGTTCACCTGGCAGGAGCCAAGTGCACATTAAGACTTCCAGCCGGGCTGGCGTTGTTTTATAGACTCCTAATCAGCCAGTTGGCGTAAATGGCTTGAGTTGCCAGATACCGCGATACCATTGTATACATTATTATAGACTCCTAATCAGCCAGTTGGCTGATTAGGAGTCTATAAAACAACGCCAGCCCGGCTGGAAGTCTTAATGTACACTTGGCTCCTGCCAGGTGAACACCTCTCCTCCTTTCTCTCCTCCTCCTCCTTTCTGGCAAACATGCAGGAGAGAGAGAGAGACGCCTGAAGGAGGAAGATACATGCAGGAGAGAGAGAGCTGAAGGAGGGAGAGAGACACCTGAAGGACAGAGTGGAGTTCTCTCCAATTTATTTTCGTTTCCCTAACCTAAGAGGCCACTAAGGGGTTTACCAAAGGGCCAGAAATAGAAGGAGCAGAGCTCCTTACTCGGCCGGAGCCGAGGGGGGAATGGATCTTCACCAGCTTCGCGATCTTTTATAATCCTCTATTCTGGCTGAGTTGCCAGATAGCGCAAGGTATTCCAGATAGCGCCATGTGTCCCATTAATCGTTGTAACACATATATGACGGCTGTTATTCCAAATTACTTGTATATATAATAAACTAATGAATCATATAAAATACCACAATATATATTTATATGGTTATACAAGATTCAACCGTATAAAATAACACAAGCGCCTCTTTCATTACGCGTTAATAGAATTAGTAAAGTTACCCAATAAATAAATCGTTAGACAGAAAAACGAATTTTTATAAGGGTTACCCAACTAATTATGCACAATCAATAAATAAATAATAGCAAACGTGAATAAGAGTTCCAATTCAATGGGTAACTATATCGACATAAGCTTGTTATTATTGTAACGTTTGCTCCCAATATAAATTTTCCTAAATAACAGTAAAACCAATTAATTGAAACTTCATTTAAATAATTTACGATACAATTCCACCAAACGAGATGAAAACTTATGAAACATATAGCCTCATTCCTGCGACGAAAAAAAATGAAAAATGACGTAAAAATAAAGAAATTATTCATTTGGATTTGCCCAAGCCACTATAGCGGGGTTCGAATCGTGTCTCTAGGGACACGATTCGAACGAAAAAGGTCTCTAGGGACCTTTTTCGGGTCGAGGGATTATCCTTCTACAAGCTATTCGAGCAGAAATCACCACTGACTCCAGATATTAATTTTATCATTGTTATTACTTCTACAAATATTTACGCGTATTTTAAATATTAATTGAAGCAATTAAATTCTACTTATTAAAAATAACTTTTACACACAAACTACATCTTAACTGCAAACACCTTGCACATCTATTCTTATTATCATTATTATTATTATTTCTACAATGAAACGGGATCGGGCCGAAGAACGGTGAGAGATCTCCCCCCAATATATATATATATATATATATATATATATATATATATATATATTATATATATATATATAAATTGAATTACCGTGGTACACCATGTTTGGCAAACGCTTTAGTGGGTAAGCCTCATTTACTGATGCATATTATATATATATATATATATATATAATAAATGCTACACACAGACCGTGCATGGAACAAGGAACTCTTCTGGGATAATTAAATCCACTATAGTCCGAGTAAGTAATGACAAATACCGCCTCGGTGGTGTAGTGGTTAGCGTCGCGGACTACGAATCCATCGGCCCAGGGTTCGAGACCCGACGGCAGCCGGCGCGCAGCAAAGCCCAGCTGTTCATCCTTCCACACAATAAAGAAAGTGGTTGGTAGATAAATGGGTACCCTAGGAGGCCTAGTGGTCAAGACGCTGGGCTGCTGATGGGTCGTGGTTCGGAATCCACGTTAAACTGTAGGTCTAAGGTGGAGTGAAAAGCTTGACCTTCGTCAGAATGAACAATTCGGGCGGAAGCTAACCAAAGGTTAGCCCGACGCGGGCAACGGGTCACTCGCAAAGAGAATTTAATCATTGGTAAACTTCCTTCCAGACCACTCTTTCTATATATATATATATATATATATATATATATATATATAAAAGAGAGCGAGAGTTTTGTTCAATAAATAATAATCGAAAAAACATCATAATGCACGATTTTCTATGTAGCAATACTAATTAACTCTTTCTCGCCTACGCGGTACAAGAACGTGCACTCGCTCGTAAATTAGACCTCCAGTTTAACATGGGTTCAGAAATACATCTCGTCGATGGGGTTCGTTGCTTACTCTACCACATGGACTTTTATATGTAAGAGACCTAACCTAACCTACGAAATACATCTCGTCAGGGCCGATCCTAGAGCCATATATAGCAATGGAAATGAGCGCGATGTGTCGTTAAATACGTGATTTAAAATAACAGGACCATTTTACCCGAGGCAGTAGTATACCCGAAAAACATCGTAATGCACGATTTTTTCTATGTAGCAATAATAATTAACTCTTTCAAATACGTGATTTAAAATAACAGGACCATTTGACCCGAGGCAGTAGTATATCCGAAAAACATCGTAATGCACGATTTTTTCTATGTAGCAATAATGATTAACTCTTTCAAATACGTGATTTAAAATAACAGGATCATTTAACCCGAGGCAGTAGTATGCCCGAAAAACATCGTATAACCTAACTATAATTTACAACTATAGTTTACCTTGACTTTCATATGCTTCTATCCTGTTTTATTAATAAAGATTTTTAACTTTTAATAACGTATGAATAAAGATTTTTAACATTTAATTTTATTTTAGTATTTATTCATGCCACGCCGCCTTAGACCACAGCTTAACGTTGAAACCGAATGTTCTTTTTAAAATATAATTAGGATATAATTTCTTTATTATAAAATAAGTTAACAATTATGTTAACAAACAATACTAATAATTTGTAAGTAAAAAATATAATATAAGGGACTACCATAGAAATGTAAGTGCCTATAATTCGATTTTATATATATGTTACTCGTCCGGTCTCGTTATAGCGGATTGGTACACGTCATAGCTCCACCCAGCTACATCGGCAGCCAATCACTACGAACATCTGGTCTTTTGGGCGGAGCTTGGCGAATGTGCATATAAAAGGGGATATTTTCAGTTGGGAGTAACAGTAGCTATTTTCGCATCAGTGAATAATCAACCATGGACCTGTACGTCTCCCCAGACTTGTATGAAGAACGTGATACTGCAGCATTAACCACAATTAGTCTTTTCAATGCCTGATTGTGGCGAACTATTTTCGACGCAAACCGTAGAAGATATTTGCAGTGACGCTCCTTACAATCCGACGCAAGGGACTACCATAGAAATGTAAGTGTCCATAATTCGATTTTATATATATACGGAGAGTTGTAGTATTTCGTCAAATAGATACTCAAAAATGTCAATCAATGTTATTTCCCCATTATGCTAAAATCGAAATTTTTATGGCGTTCACTCCTCGAACCAAAGATATCTTCACATAATGGGGATCTGTCTGTCTGTCTGTATATGTTTTCCTTTAAGGTCCGATGAGGATTTGACACGAGTTATACAATCTTTTGAAGGGAATACGGATGATATACTGATCAGTCAACAATGTCAAATAATGTAAGTGTTTTTTCGATCTTTTTGGGATAAGAAGACGCAATATATTTTCATAAATTTATTAAATGAAAGAAATCAGTACAATAACGAATATACAATATACGAACAAAAACATTATAATATACACGAGTACGTACAATTGGAAAACGTTTTTTATCTGTCTGCATACCATTTCATCGTTTCGGTGAGTGTGACCACGGGTTCAAATAATTTTAAAAAATTTATAATTCTTTATCATTTGACATATGCATGAGAAATGGACACAGTACATTCCGCAACATTAGTAAAATTCCTGCATACGAAATGGGTTCCATACAACTTCGGAATATGTAACTGAGCGAGAAATTTTACAATAATAGGGTCACTCCAGGTGAGTACCGAGTGAATCAAAATAGTACAGGCGCTGTCTATTTAAAATAGACAGGTCCAGTGAATCCCTTCATTACCGATGATGTCTGTGTTCACAATAAGACTACCGCATTCTAGCGTACTTGGCAAACTCAATGTTTCATTCTTCGCAAACCGCGATAAATTTGGAACGTGTGACTCGCTCCATTACTTTCTGAAGTGTATAGCATCCATTTTAAAAAGTCAGTGATAACGCTTCTAAATCTATCTACTTCTTTAGGGCTTGCGATTCGAGATATACTAGTACACTATGGGAGCGTCTATAGGCTTCGACATTCCAGTCGCACTGAGATGTTACCGCTCTGCTGTGGTGTTAAATGGGTATTACGCTAGCAGATAAGTCAGGTGTAATGTCAAACGGATAAGGTTAAATTGATCAATGAATTCTTCCTGCGTTACCCCATTACCAAGCTCATCACAATCACCTGCAATATGGGTCAGATTACTATAGGTCTGGCACAAAGAGGTAACACAGCGTCTGATGAATAGTCCGTACCCATTGTTCCACCAAAGCAGTGCCATTAACGTATAGAGTTATATTTTTAGTCCGAAATTCTCGAATTTAAAGGCACTCTTTTTATATTTTCCATTCACCGAAGCGTGGTATGCCGCGATTAATATCCTTTTAGGAAGATTTCCCAGGCAATGTTTTCTATCTGCTTCGATGCCAACCCGCAGGAACCGTATATAGTTTGATCTGCACTCTGTTAATAGGATATTTCACTGTAGCGTTTAGTAAATTTTTCTCAATTTCTAGTTGTTTTGGTGAACTTAATTTCACTCGCCGTACGCGGAGGTATGTGTCCATAATGTGAACCACAACGGACTTTGCACCCTCTTCTTGATTCGCATCCAGATTTAAGCAGATCTCAGGACTCGTGCGGGTGAGCTTTATTTTCATATCCACCCCGTTCACAAGCAACTTCTCCTGGAAAGTGAAATCTGTGTGCAACCGTCCAAACACTCGTATATTTTCTTTTTAGAATTTTTAAATTTGTCCTTTATACTATTTTCATCTTTAGTTTGATAATATCCCTCCGCACTTAAAAGGTAGCCTTCGCTTCTTTGGAAAGTTGAGGACATTTTCCAAATAGGCTCGTAGATGATAGTACCCCGTGCCTGCCGATATGTTGGTCTGATTTAAATATACGTCACACTGGTTGAATATGGCGTGCAGAAAGTTTGTTTCAGGGTATACAGCATATTTGTCATCGCAGGCCGTTCCATCAGAATGGGCTATACGTAGCTTAGCGTACATGTGCACACAGCTTGGATCAAAAGTAAGGACCTGAGCTGGGTATCACGAATTCTATAGGTGCATCGGGGAACTAATTGTGTTTAAAGGGTTAATTGTAATAAATCACTGTGCTCAATAGAAACTTGGGTTGGCGGGAGCTCAAAAAGGACAGCTCCGACTTACAGCATTGTGAACTACATGGGTGGATGAAGCGTGCCATGGCGAAATAGTGACTCCTCTCTCGACAAGTGGTAAACAAACTATGATTCATGAGATCAATATCCTTAGCTTATTCAGTCAAAAAAGTGGTCAACCATAGGTTTCATTCGCTTACAGCATTTCTTTTTTGATAGCCTTTTACGTTTAATACCACGTGACCCCTTCTTCTTCTTCCGGGGAGCCCTCTTCTTCTTCCCCGCCACCACGCATTTTTCTCTTTGCATCTTTGATGATTTCGTTCCGTGTACGCTTTAAATGTTTTTTTAGGGCTTCTTTAGGTTTAGCCCCGGCCAATATGTCTTCTGCAGTGTTAAGCCTGATTGTAGCGCTTTCCTTCCAAGGTATCTGGCACCCCTCTTCAGCAAAGGAACAGCCGTACGTAGTATGGATGAAAAAATGGATCCAAGTCCACTACCGCGCTGGTATCGCATCCCTCGATAGACGGTGAAAGGCTTTCTATCCATTATAACTCGTTTTCGCCCTCAATCGTTCTTATATATATTGTGATATTGGTTATTAAATTAGTTGCGACATTCACATAATGGGGTCTGTCATATGTAATACTCAAACTCCTTCCTCTATGGTTGGGGATGTGAGCAATGCGCAGCAGGCGTGCCTGGGTATCCCCAACAAACTGGTGCTCCACTATATTACTGTAAATATAGCACATGTCTGGGGACCTTTCAGCCAATTTCTCCATCTTCAATTGATACATTAATCTGGACAAGTTATACTGTGTCTCGTGAAATGTCTCTTTGGAAGGCTGCGCTATATCGGCCGTTGGTTAGAATTTTGAACTTTCTATGTTCTTTAAGACATCTGTTAGTCTTTGATTTTAGGATTAGTGTATGTGCAGGGTTGTTTACGATTTCATATACTAAATCATTCGTAAGGTTTGAGTTTCTTAAACTTACGTTTAAGCCTCTCACAACATCCTCGGCCGAACCATATTGACCCGGCCCTAGTCTTACTTCTGTACTGTAATACCGTGCAATCTTAGTCCAAGCGATGCGCATAGTTTCATCCATAGCTACCCCAGCTTTTTCACACTCGTCAATGTCTCTAAGAATCGTAAAACGGTTTCTTCATGTTCAATATTTAAAAAGACGGTGTCCAGCTGAATTTCGCATATCCCCACCTCATACGAATCACGACCCAATTCAATGTGCCCATGGAGTTCTGTTACAAAGTTGGCTAGCGTGTTGTTAGGGTGTACAGACAGGGACGAGGAGGACGGGAGTGTGACGTAGAAATGGTTAGGAGCCATGTTGCATACTATTTAAGCTTCATTATTGCATCAGCTTTTATATAGGTGTTGAAGCTTTCTGGGTACCCTAGCCATTTCACCAGGTACATTTTTCTCCTTCCTGAACCTTTGCTTCCTAAAATTTTCTCAATTTTAAACACATTTTTTTCTAAATTAAACGCAACTTTCTGCAATTCCTCGCGGTAAAAGCCTCCTGAGATTTCTTCCCCATTCAAATCTTCAATGTAATACATCATTATCACACCTTTAGGTCTCACAGCCCTAACTTTAAAAATCTCGCGTGTCCATCCTTGCTCAAAACCCTTTGCGAATTTATTCCCCGAACGCGACAGCCTTACATAATCATTGATTTTGAAGCGCACAGAGTGTGGTGGTGGTGGTGGTGGTGGTCCATCTCTTCTCGGGAGCGTACCTCTTTCTAAAACTTCGTTAGGTGTTGCCCCAATCGTGCGATGGTGTGAGCGGTTGTAGGATGATGCCAATGGTTCCAGAATGTCTAGAAATCTGTATGTGTTTTTATGTGTAAAATAACGGTGCATGCGTTCCTTTATGGTGCGCTGAACTCTTTCAGCTAAAGAAGCCTTATGTATAGAATTGGTTGTGTAATAGCTGATATTAAACTCTGTCAACATATTCTGAAAAGCACGGCCTATAAACTCCTTCCCCATATCCGTACAAAATAGCCAGGAACCCTGTTTTCTTTTAACATTAGCGTTTGGTGGCTTTAGCAACTGTTTCAGGTGATTTATTTTTCAGAGGAACTAGCCACAGATATCTAGAGAATACGTCTATTATGATAGAATGTAGCGGTAACCATCGTTATACACAGAATATCTTTGCATGTCTGTTAAATCTGCTTGCCAAATAGAATCAATCGAGGAAGCCGTTGTCTTGGCTGTTTTAACCTTTTTCTCACAGGCTTATGAAGCGTATAAGCGTCCTGCTCCCTCAAAAATCTTTCAACATCTTTTTTTACTCCGTAAACGTGCAGTCTATCTACGCCGCCGTAAGAGGATGGGGTAGAAATGTCATAATAACGTTTAGTTAATACGTTAGCCATTTGCGTATTTTAGAGGCACGTGGGTAGGGTGGTTTAACCTCTTCTTGCTCCTCTTCAAAGGTGTTACCGCAGGGGGTGACGGCGCCTTCAATTGTGTCACAGGCGTTGCATGTTCCAAGTCTTTTAACCTGTTCAGATTTCCTATCAACGTTTTAGGGACATTTATTTGTTGTAGTCTTGCTTTATATGCTTCCATCCTGATGGTGATGGCCTATCCCACTTTCTCACCAGATCATGGACAATGTCTACGATATTCGATCCCTGTACCTTTGATCCTTCCACAATGATCTCCCCTGTATCGGTCCATTGTATGGCGGGATCCTCATTCAATAGATTATAAAGACCTTAAGCCTTTACTCCTCAATGTAAGTGGGAGGGTACTTTTTTACATGTTCGATATGTTGTGTGGCTAATCTTTTTGGTTGATCAGCTGTATCGTCGGGTACACAGATCCTATGTCGCCATCGTCCCCCGTGCTGTGCCTAATAACCACAGGAATCTCCGTAGGGCTCTTATAATTTTCGTACTCGTGAAGAAATTTCTGCAGAGCTTCTTGGTATAAGATTCTTTTCTCATCAGGTTTTTTTCACTGTTTAATAGGGCTAACAATTCGCTTTCCATTCTTTTAAGTCTGCTTTTACGGGGATCTAGATCCGTGTCTCTTTGCAGTGAAGCGTACACCTCGTGGGGAATCACTACACTTTCTTCATTATATTAATCTAGTCAGTAAAGGGCCCAAAACTGAAAATAAGATGGGGAGAAATGACCCTCCTGTTTGCACAATAACTCGTTTTTTCTTCGCTACAGTTTGACTTTTACGAGCGAGTGTACGTATTATGTTCTTGTAGCGGCGTAGGCGAGCCTTCTGATGGGTTTTCATTGATACATTGCAATTTATAACGTTAAGACAGATTTCACAGATGCATTTTAAAAAGTCGGCGTCGATATTTTTAATAAACATCTGCTGCATTGCCCGGGGCAGTCGATGATAGATTTTTATTATTCATGGTATTTCTTTAGTCTCTTTGTCATTCTGGAATATACACCGTTTCAGGCTCGTTTGGAAATATATTCGTTCGCAGAAGCACTCTAAACGTGTTTCGCGGATGAAGGTCGCAAAGCAAATATCCGTAACGCGTGCTTGTAGCTTCTTTATAAACTTCCAAAACTCCTTACGCTGATTCGGGAACATTTGATTGGCTAATACCCCAATTTGTGATACATCTCTACGTTGCGCGAATAAGACTAGATATTGCGTATTTAACGACACATCGCGCATGTATCTATTTTTGAAAAATAGATTCTGATTGATGAAGAACACGCTTATGTTAAGATGGTGGGAGTATACTGTAAATGTCTCGGCAAACGTTTTATCCATCTCCAACATGAGATCGTCAATTACAATGATTGTATGTTCAGTTCCCTTTAGCGAATTAACGTCATATACACCTTTGTGGAACAAAATATCATCTTGGTACTCGTTGAACACTGATTGATACGTCGAATAGCACCATATAACTTTATGCACAAATTTCGAGAACATCTCGCCCTTTTCTTTAATGATTTTAAGCATAAACACAGTTTTACCACATCCTGTAGGTCCAGATATAATACATGTGGATGGGCTCGTGAATCTGAATTTTTCTACAGAGTCCATTTCTAACACGTCACACTCCTAAGTGGTCATTTACAAAATATTACAAATTTTGAGTGCTGATCCTTATATTTCTTCTCCCACAGAACCGACGATGAGGTAGAGCACCCTATCATTACGGATGACGATGACAGTGTAGTTGTGATCTCCTCCCCTGAACCCTCACCAGCGATACAGGTTGCACGTCCAAAGCGGAGTATGAGAACCCCACATCAGGTATAAAGCGGCCGAAATACGTACCTGTTGCAGCAGACCCCCAACCCTCAACCTCTTACGCAACAACCTCCCCAGCAGCACCTAATATACCCCCTTATTCCGCCCCCCGTTCTGTTAAGTCTACAATAATAGATCCCCAACCCTCCTACGCAACAGGGCCCCCATCAGCACGCCTAATATATCCCTAATTCCGCCCCCCGTTCTGTTGAGGATTTATTACGTTCGAGTTAGTGCGATCCGCAGCCCCCACCCCCGCCTTGACTAGAAATCGGTATAGAGTCAGGGTCGACCCTAGAGTCATGTATAGCAATGGAATTGAGCGCGGATACGCAGGGTAGTACAGCATATTATAGAGTTTGCTCTTCAGAATCGCGACGAGCGTGAGGTCAGGACGAGTCTGTCCTTTGGGTTCGGGTCAGATGACGGTGATGTAGACGATTATTGGGTGATAGTACCGTTTAGACGTTTGGCTGCTGAAGATGTAGAATATATTAGGGCGTATAATGCAAGCCGTCCAAAGTAGTATAGCCTTCAATATGGACAACTTCACGGTAAATATTGACCGTGTATTCCGTGTTGCGGGTCATAGTGCCATACCGTACACTCTTAACTTCAATTCTCCAACTATTTACCGAAGGCATATAAACGTCGATCGTGGTTGCGGCTTTATAGCAGTACTCTTAGCACGTATGTTTACTGTACAAAATACACGGACTCAAAAAATTTGGCTGCCTACGATCGTTGAGCGTGCCCGTAAACTAGCTGTAGACTGTGAACTTGAATTTGACTGTAATATGGGTCCTGAAGAGCTGAGAAAGGTAAAAAAATGATGAATGTGCGCATAGTTGTATTTGGTTTGGATGATCGCCACCGGACTGTGTATGTTTTTAAAAGCTGTGTGAGAGATCGTACAAGACCCCTACTTATTTTAGGATTGTCAGGGACAACGTATCTCCCCATCCGTATATAAGGGGGCTTTACGCGAGTTATGACAAAAGTCGAAAATATGGGAGACATCATGATTTGTGTAAGGGGTGCCTCGAGTTTGCGGATGATATAGTGAGACATTGTAAAGAATGTCACATGGTATGTGAGCAGTGTAAAAGCACCAAATGTGAAAGCCGTGTAGTTGAGAAGAGAGACTGTGATGTGTGTAGACGCACATTTTTCAATAATAGCTGCTTTGATCTCCATAAATCAATTGGTACGTGCAGGAAAATGAGAATCTGTGAATGTGGTATGTTTCACACAATGGATAATTGGGGAAAATTTAAGCACAAGTGCGACGTAATTCACTGTCCTACATGCCAGGAGGAATATAAGGCGGATGGAGTAAAGCATGTGTGTTTATGAAAGATGCTAAGCCTAAAAATAACCCTTGTATAACTGTGTACTACGATATAGAAACATATACGAACGCTGAAACCAAAGAGGTAATTCCACATTTACTTGTGAGCCAGACCATCTGTGATGAGTGTATGGGTATCGAATGTGACGAGTGCCCCAAATGCGGTAAACGGACAAACGTTTTTAAAACGAATGTCGGCGATAGCCCTGTGAAACTATTTGTGTCCTATATTGTCAAGTTAGCCGACAAGTTCAAAAAAATGACTGTGTATATTCTCGCCCATAACGGGGCAAAGTTTGACACGCAGTTCCTTTATAAGGAGTTGCTTGAACACGAATCCTCTGAGATATTTACAGGTGATCCATTGAAAAGAGGCAACAAATTAATACAGATGCAGATAAGAGGCAACGTACAATTTAAAGATACTTTATTATTCACACCTTGTAAATTAGCAAAGCTACCCAAGGTGATGGGAGTAGCAGCTGAAGTTTCCAAAGGATACTTCCCATACACTTTCATCACCAGCGAGACTTTAAACTACGTAGGCCCACCACCCCCCAAACATTATTTTGACTGCATGGATGAACGTGAAGACTTTGATCGATACTACGACAGTTTTAATGAAAGTAACCCTTATAATATAGCTGATGAATGTGAGCGTTATTGCGTGAATGATGTGCGCGTGCTTAGAGTATGTTTCCAGGCCTTTAGAAGTATGTACATAGCCCGTTTCAAATGCGATCCACTGCAAGTCGCAACCACCATCGCATCATTATGTTTTACGGTGTTCAAGAATAACTTCATGCCTAAAGACACCTTAGCCATTATTCACCGAAACAACCCCCGCAGTTACGGACACAAGGCTATTTACTGGCTCATACACCTGCAGCAACAAACAGGTGTATACATAAAGCACGCCCGCAACACGGGTGAAGTACCCATTAAGATTAATGGACGTGTTTTTTGGGTTGATGGGTTAAGTGAAAACCGTGTCACTGGTGTGAAGACTGTGTACTCCTTTAACGGTTGCTGGTGGCATGGATGCCCCCGTCCTGAGTGCGGAGTCACCGGAGATATCAACGGTAGGTCTCCTGCCGACTGTCTTGCATCGACCCGCACCCGCGATCAACTTATAGGATCACAGTTCACTCACAAAGTCTTGTGGAGCATGAATATGATGCACGGATGGAGACAGACGATGTATACCGTGAGGAAATAAAAACGATCAAGCGTTCAATGGTGCTGGATCCTCTCAAATGTGGTGATAGCTTGTTTGGAGGACGTACAAATCCTTTCAGACTATACTTCCCACCTACGGAGGGCGTGAAGCTCCATTACTACGATTTCTGTTCTTTATACCCATACGTGATGAAGAGCAATCCGTACCCCGTGGGCGCTCCTGAGAAACTGGTGGGGCCTAGCCTACCATCCATCAATGAATTTTCAAAAAATTTGAATGATCATTACTTTGGGCTCTCTTTCGTAGACGTACTCCCCCACGCAATTTATGGATGCCGATCTTACCTGTCGTTATCGACGACAAGCTCATGTTTCCCCTGTGCGTGATGTGCGCGGAAGAGGATAACGGCGAATGTAACCATATACCCCACCAGCGTAAGATCAGAGGCGTATATACAAGTCCTGAGCTGGCCCTAGCCGTACGCCATGGTTATAGAATACTGAAGATACACGAGGTGTGGAGGTTTCAGAAGCTCCCCAACCTTTTCACACCATATATAAACGCCTTTTGAAGGATAAGGTTGAAGCATCAGGGTATCCGCGAGGAGTTGATACCGAAGATGAAAAGTCTGCCTATATTCAACACCGCGACCGCGAAGGTATACAACTTGATCGTGTCCAAATTGTAAAGAATCCTGGCAAGCGCTTTAGTGAAAATTGTGTCTAAACAGTCTATGGGGAAAATTTGCGCAGAATACCGGCAGAGGGAACATTCATTTGGCACAAAGTTATAGCGATGTCTGGGATTATGCCAATGCCCCCGATAAAGAGGTCATGGAGATCGTGAATGTAGGTAATACTTACGTAATAAAGTACAACAGCACTGAATTTGCCACAGATACCTCAAGGGTTACAAACATACTGTGGCGAGCTTCACAACAGCCTACGCCCGTATAAAACTTTGGGGTCTATTGCATTCTCTTGGGCGGAGAGTATTGTATGCCGATACAGATAGCGTGATATTCACAGAGAGGGAGGGTGATTACATGCCCGCTATTGGGGAGTTCCTCGGCGAGCTCACTGATGAGATCAAGGATGAGTATGGGGACGACGCATACGCCGACTCTTTTATCTCAACAGGACCTAAGACTTATGGGGTACGGGTCAGGGTAGGGGATGAAATGAAATATATCGTGAAGGCAAAGGGTATTACGCTCAACCATGCGAATCGGGAGGTTGTTAACTTTGAGTCGTTGAAGGATCTAGTATGTTTGGAACCTCACCAACTAATTGTAGGCACCCACAATTTTCGGGCGCAGAAGCTGGGAGGCGTGAAGGAACTTAGGGGTACGATGGTGTGCCGTAACACCTATAGGAAACGTTACCAGTTACCTGGCACCTATGATACCGTACCCTTTGGATACCAATGATGCTTCTAACTCACACGTCTTGTATATAATCGTATCTATTTGTAAATATATATATATATAACTTGAATATCTCGAATCGTATTTGTAAATATATGAATATCTCAATAAATCAAATAGCGTTTCACTTTCTGTGTGTGTGTGTGTGTGTGTGTGTGTGTGTGTGTGTGTAGGTGAAAGTTCTAAGCTCCGCCCACTGCGTGAGTCATGCTACTATCTGGGAGTCCCTGCGTGGTCAGTCGACCGCAGTAAGCCCGAGAGATCAGACGTGTATTCAGATCAGACGTATATTGAAATGGCTACCTTTAATATTGCTTGCACAACGTTTATGAAATGGTATTCAGTAAAGTGTGAGGATGTGGTGGATACCGAAAAACTTCCTATTCCCCCCTCCTGTGCCTCTTTTAAAGCCACATTGGATTGTGCGAAGTTCCAAGATGTACAAATACTCTACGGATGTTCTGGCGAGACTGTTGAAGGCTTTCGTTGCACAGACGATGTGCTGAAGTATGCTGCAGGGCTAAACTTTATAAAGTCTCACATACACCGTGAAGTAAAAGAAACAACGCGTGCAGAAGAGAAGCAGCAGGTATGGATAATGAGCCTTGTGGATGGGTGGTGTGACAAGCGGTATTACGTCATGCTACACCATGTCGATTACTCATACCCTACGTCTGAAAATGTGAATCTCGTGATCATGGACAATCTTAGGTGTTTTTATCACTATATTAACGTATATCATGATGAGGTTCATAGTGAGGTTGTGGCTAGTGCCATGCGTGAGTTTTTAACAGATTTTAGAGACGAGTATCGTTTGATGGGTAGAAAGGAAAAATATGAGCATATGTTTCCTCTCAAATAGTGCGCCGGAGTGTGGAGATGATTAGCGCCTAGTTCTTATCCAAAGTGCTTAGGCTGGTAGTGACGAAACGGAAAAACAAATATGTGCAACAATTCGAGTCGTACGAACATGGGCCCATTCACGTATCATCGAGTCAGCCGCCCGTCGAACCGTTCCTGCCTGTGCCTCACACGGCTCATAGTTATCTCAGAGCTTGAACCGAGTAGACGTGCGCTCCTCGAATACGATGGAACTTCCTTTGAGCAGCATTCTCAACGCCTCGCACGATGTGTCCGTGACGAAATCGTTGCGCGTGTTCAGGCGTAATTCCGGTACCATTAGCTATGTACTGGAAACGGAATGTAGACCGACACAAACGGGTTTATTTAAGTATCGAGGAGATGAATAGAATCTTTGTGATAGTTGATAAGTGGTGTGAAGATCGTTATAAAATACCTGCTAACGTAGGTACAAGAAGAGAGCAGATTAGTGACGCGCCCTCATACGCCGTTGTATGTACGTTGTGTATAAATAACGATCGGCCGTGCATTGATATAAGGCTTATGTGGAAGAATGCTTCTGATAATAACGCTCTTATTCCTACGCGAAACCGTTTCATCCTCGACAGAATGTTTGAAATCGTCGGATTCCGTAAACTGAAACCTATATTCGACGCGCGTGTTACGGATATGCTTTATTTTGATACAGTTCTTGAATACGCATACACTGCTCTGCTCGATGGGTTTACCGAGTGTAGGACTGGTGAAATGGTCTAGTGCTGGATGTTTATTTAAAAAGTTTAGACTCTTTGAAATACCATGAACTTTGGTACAAAGCAATTGATCGGTACAAGGCTGAGCTCACCTACACCGTTCACCCTGAAGAACTATTTCTTTATATAACGCGCAGTTGTCGTAACGATTTAGAAGATTATTTCAATTGCCGCTATGTTGAGTGAGTTCACGATTGAAAAGCTCGAGTCGGTAGAAATAAACCCTCGATTGGAAAAGCGTTCTTATAAACTTGTGTTTAATAATGTAGCTAACGATGAACTCTTTGTGCGTGCTTTTGATTGTATTCTAGACGTATTTAAAGATGACTTGCCAACCGGTTGTAAAGTGGGGACAAAAATGTACTGAACGATATGAAAGCCATTCATATCGAATACAGGTTTCCCTATACTTTAAGCGGTGAAATATATTAAGCCGCATAGACTGCGTAATGCAGAGCAATAATGTAATTGTAAACTCGATTAAGACCGATTTTAGTATTTTGAAAAAAAGTGAATTGTATATATATATTTTGCTTGACGATTATACGCATATTTCTATTGATTTGTGTTTATATATATATATATATATATATTTTGCTTGATATTTCTCCTGTACTGTTTGTACATATTGAAGTGTATATGAAATGTATATTTTATTTATATATCACCATAATTGTGTGTGTGTGTGTAATATTTCTCCTGTACTGTTATGTACATATTGAAATGTATATGAAATGTATATTTATTTGAAATGTTATTTATTTTATATATAATATGTGTATATATTTTCTGTTATGTACATTTGAAATGTATATGAAATGTATATTTTATTTTATATATATATATATCCATAATTGTGTGTATATATTCTGTTATACGCATATTCCTCAAATGTATATTTATTTGAAATGTATATTTTATTTTATATATATATATCCATAATTGTGTGTGTATATATTTCTGTTATACACATATTCCTCAAATGTATATTTATTTTCTATATATTTATAATAACAGAATGATGCAATGTTGTTTATTGTTATGCCTTCTACTACCGGTATTCTGTATACAACAGGTATCTGGCAATATTTAAGCCTTCTAAGCCAACTGGCTGATTAGGAGTCTATAATAGTGTATACAATGGAATACATGGAGCTAACTGGCAACTCAGCCAACTGGCTGATTAGGCGTATATAATAATAATGTATGCAATAATACTGCTAAAAAGAGGTATCTGACAACCAGCCAACTGGCTGATTAGGAGTCTATAATAATAATAATGTATGCAATAATACTGCTAAAAGAGTATCTGACAACCAGCCAACTGGCTGATTAGGAGTCTATAATAGTGTATACAATGGAATACATGGCGCTATCTGGCAACTCAGCCAACTGGCTGATTAGGCGTATATAATAATAATGTATGCAATAATACTGCTAAAAAGAGGCATCTGACAACCAGCCAACTGGCTGATTAGGAGTCTATAATAATAATGTATGCAATAATACTGCTAAAAAGAGGTATCTGACAACCAGCCACTGGCTGATTAGGAGTCTATAATAGTGTATACAATGGAATACATGGCGCTATCTGGCAACTCAGCCAACTGGCTGATTAGGCGTATATAATAATAATGTATGCAATAATACTGCTAAAAACAGGTATCTGACAACCAGCCAACTGGCTGATTAGGAGTCTATAATAATGTATACAATGGTATCGCGGTATCTGGCAACTCAAGCCATTTACGCCAACTGGCTGATTAGGAGTCTATAAAACAACGCCAGCCCGCTGGAAGTCTTAATGTGCACTTGGCTCCTGCCAGGTGAACACCTCTCCTCCTTTCTCTCCTCCTCCTCCTTTCTCTTGGGGGATAACGCCGCCTCCAAGTTCCCCCCCCCCCATTTGCAACATCCCCCCTTTGCAACAACCCCCCCTTTTGCAGCAACCCCCTTTGCAACAACCCCCTCCCCCCTTTGCAAACAACCCCCCCCCCTTTGCGACATTACATAATACTGCAACATTCCTGCACTCTCCCCTTTTGCGGCTATACTACTTATTTATAATATTAAGTTTTACGGAGACCAGATTACACTAGGTTAGGTGGTCATTTTAGTTAGTTATTTCCCACGTGACCAATTTCGGCAAATTAAGACCTTTGTAACATTTTTCGACTTTGTTAAAAACACTGGTCTCTGCAAAACTTAATATTTACCATATATATATATATATATATATATATATATACAGTATATCGTAAGGACAACTGTTGTTACAACTTTTACCATAGATAGCGAAAATTAGTTACATTGGGTCTGGGTACAGTAACTGATGGGAAGTCGTCCTCTGCTTCCAGATGATGTAAAGACCCATAATTCGGAATCTACTTGAAGCCTTAGGTCTCTTCTGTCAAATTATCCTAGCCGTTAGTACAGCTAAATCATGCATTTAACAACAACAACAACATAGGTAATTGATTGAACAGAATAAACAAATTCTGAATTTATATATATATATATATATATTATATATATATATATATATATATTGATGATGAATAAAACCACGAAGGAAAGGAAACACAGAATGGTGTTCCTGAGGATGTCATTAGACGAAAGCGCTTGAGCACCATTCTGTTTCCTTTCCTTCGTGGTTTTATGCATCATAAATATTTTTCACGTGTTACTTTCGTGAAATAATTTTCATATATATATATATATATATATATATATATATACACTGCAAACCCATAATGACTTTCAAGATCAAACAAACCCTTTGACTTTTGTTTATTAGAATTCGATCGCCTTGTTTGTGAAATGGTCAGTTCGGGAATCTACAGGGTGTCCCATAAGGCCCTTTATCCTCTTCACTTTCTCACTCTATTCTAGTAGGAAAAGGTTCGGGGGGGTAAAGGGACTTATGGAATACCCTGTACAGTAAGTTCAGGGTTCATGCGTGGATAATCCTTGGAAAGTCCTTTCGAATTCCCGACGTAGAATTAAAAGTTGTTCCTAAATCAACGGGGCTACGTCATGGCCAATGTCGTAACGCCGCTTCCCATCGATTAACGAAATTAAGCGACACTGGGTCTGGAGAGTAATTGGATGAGGGACCCTTCTACGCGCCCAGATTAGTATGTAACGACTCGTGGTTCGGATCCCACGTAAAACTGTAGGTCCCCTCCGTCATATGTAAATAATGCAAAAAGAGGTTAAACAACCTCACCAACCACCATCCCAAACCAATGACCGCAAAACAATCATTTTCCACCGTACAGGGTAGCCCAAAATTCAGGACAGAGAGGGGAAATTGCTTTATATTAATACTGTTTGTTTTCTTTGTTCCAGATGAGACATGGATGGGAAATTAAGGAAAGATGAACGAGCGAAGTTCGTCATTTGAAATCCGTCGTTTACAGTGATCGTTCCCGGTCCTTGGATGAAATGAAGACTCGAATAACGCCTGAATGCGCCAAGATTTCTCTCGTTACGTTGAGACGTGTGAGGATGTTATACTCAGAACAAGCACTGAGAAGTGTATCGAGGTTAATGGGTCTCAGTTTGAGCATTTATTATGAATAAACCAACATAATGAAACAGATTATCTCCCTCCTACGTGTCCAGACTTTTATGTCACCCTGTAAATCGCAGATATTAATACTGTAGATATTAATATTTTTTATATTTTAAATATATTAATATCCTTTTGATTTGAGTGAAATCCGTTCATTCTTCCTTTACTGGGTCAGACATTACCAATTTCCTTTGGCCTTTGTCCGTTGTCCGTTTCCTCTATTATTCTCTGGTTTTGTAAACAATTACAGTAATTCTTTGTTCCTTATTTTAGATTAATTTATGACAACTTTTTTATTGGTATAATCATTTAATTTTTGTTGTTATTTTAGTATATGTATTTTTAATTCAATCTTCGAACCCCGTCGTAAGTCAGTCAGTGGTTAATGCTCGATTCTCTTGTTCAGAAACCCCAGGTTCGAAACCTGGATGGTAGGGGTAATTGCATTATCTCTCTCTCTCTCTCTCTCTCTCTCTCTTCTCTCTCTCTCTCTCTCTCTCTCTATATATAATATTATATATATATATATATATATACAGGGCGTCCCAAAAAAATGTATACACACTTTAAATACTTATAAAGGCAGTGTTTATTAAATACATTTCATTTTCAAAATGTAATAGAATCTACAGACATTATTTAATTGTTTTGTCAACGCCTGTTTTCAAACTGACGTCCGTTCTGGTCCAGGCACTGCTGATAACGCGAAGCAATGGAATCGCAAACATCACGAAACATTTCGTTTGGTATTTGTGTGCATTCTCGTTCAATGGCTGCTCTCAATTCAGCGACTGTTGCAGGTTTTATAGCGTAGACTTTGTCTTTTAAGTATCCCCATAAAAAAAGTCTAGTGGTGTGAGGTCTGGTGAACGCGGAGGGTATTCTACGAAACCCCTTCGTCCAATCCACATCCACATCGTGCCAAGTACCACTCGCAATACTCCACTCTTCGGTCCGGATCATCATCTTCATTAATAGCATGGACTAATCTTGGAATGTAACTTTTCCATTGACAGCGCTTCAAAATGCGTTGGACAGACGATTCTGAAATTCCTACCTCACGACTCGCTTGCCGCACAGATTTTCTTGAACTTTGGTGATACGTTTCCAGTACTCTTTCTTGCTTTGTGGGGCTTGTCGATGTCCGTGGTCTTCCGGAACGCTTCTTGTGGACATTCTGAACAGTTCCAGCGGCTTCAAACTTATCTCTAATTCGAGTGATGGTAAGTCGCGTTGGTGGATCTGTTTGAAACTCCCTCCTAAACTGTCTTTGCACTTCAACTGCGTTTTCACACTTCCAGTAGCATTTTAGAATAAATTTCCTTTGTTCAAAGCTTAGTCTGACTGCCATTATTAATTCTAATGGGTTTAACTTGGAAAGAAAGAAACATCAATTGAGCTATCAGCTGTTAAAGTGTGTATACATTTTTTTGGGACGCCCTGTATATCGGGTCGGCAAAAAAAAAAAAGGGAGACTTTTAAATCCTTCATATCTCGGCAAATACGATACATAGAACCATAAAATTTTAGTATGTTAGTACTAGGTAATTTTATGGTTTGTATGCCATCTTTTAGCATTTTAGCTGAGAAATTGGATTTATGGCAAATATTCCAGAAAAATCTTGCTAATCATAGGTTCAAGTTAATAATTAAAGCGATTTTAATTAAAGTAAGCCAACTTAAATTTTGTTTTCCTCTTTTTCAGGTATTAGGTCCCAGCCCTATTTATAAGATGCCATTTACTTCAGAGGACCAAGTTCTTATAAAACACTATAGGCTTGAAAAACATTATGGACGAAAGAGATTATTGTTAGAGTTTCCAAACAAAGTATGGACTGCAGGAGGTTTGGACAAGCTTCTCAAGAAAATCGATAAAACAGGAGATATCAAAAGAATACCAGGTAGCGGTATTAAATTTGGCCACCAAACAGTCCTGACTTAAATCCTGTCGATTACGGTGTTTGGGAAAATTTGTCACAGAATTTATCGGGTCAGAGTAAGAAATGTCGCTCATTTACGACAGCTTCTTCTACAAAAATGGGATGAGCTACCACAAGAACAAACCAATAAAGCCATAGATGAGTTCCGTCCTAGACTGAAAAAGGTTGTAGAAGTTCGTGGTAAACATATCGATCAGTTTTTTTAACATCAAGGTAGCACCATATGTGAGTACTTTGTAACTTTTTATCTGCACATACAATGCAGTAGTAGTGTAAATGGAGAATTTCCAGTGGCATAAAGAAATGTTCAATAAATCCGTAATTTTCATTAGTTTTCTTTGGAATCCGCTCATCGTATAGGAAATTTACTTAGTTGTTGGGTGTGAAAAAAATATTGAAATCTGACCATAACTTTGGATTTTACAGCCAAAGTTCGAGGTCTCCCTTTTTTTTGACGATCCGATATATAATATATATATATATATATATATATATATATATATATATACTGTGTGTGTGTATATATATAGGCCCTACTTATATACAGTAGGCGACCTATTCTACGCACAAATTTTTTACGCTGTCCGGTTCTACGCGGGAAAAGTTTGAAACCAGTAAAATATTAAAATTTCAAATTACACGGTTTGGCATGGCGTATGGAAGTACCTTGAGAGTCACCGCAATGTTCTGATCTCTGAGGAAGCCCTTCAGATGACTGAAGTTGCAGCCAAAGCCGAGAGACATGATGGCGACGACCTTCAACCGAGATGCCTTGTCAGCAATGAAGTAGTTTGTGGGGTTTATGAACTCTGCCCTTGAAAATGTTGACAGTAACCACAATTTTGAACGGGCATCAGAGGTTATCCTTCACGCGAAGAAATCCCGTGGAGTTTATTTGGCAGACTTCAAGTTTCAATGTCACCATAAAAAAGTCAGACTTCTTCAATTCAATTTACTTCAATGAAAGTTCGTTGTTGTCCCTCGTCTTTGTTGTAATTCTTTGTCTTCATTATTTTTATTCAAATGTTACGTTTGATAAAAGGGAAGAAATTTAGGTCCTTTTTATTTATTTATTTACTTTTTTTTATTATTTTTTTTTACAAAATTAAAAATGTCTTTGAATGTATTTGTTTTTTCTTAAAAGAATATTAAAAATAATTGCACGCGGTCCAAACTTTCACGGGGAAATAGCTCAGTTGGGATGTTATTGATTATCTCGTAGGTTTTGGTCTTTAGGTCTTCAAGTGTCTAAGGCTGGGTAGAATAGATCCTCTCTTTTATGTAACCCCACAGAAAACAAAATCAGACGGGGTGAGGTCAGGTGAGTATGACTTATGGCTTCACTGGCTCATGAAGGGAGATTAGTCGTTCGGAAAAATGCTTCCTCAAAAAGTTGCGAGTTTCACAAGCAGTGTGTGTGTGGAGGTGCTCCATCCTGCTGAAACCATTGTGAATGTTGGGTAATGGGGTTATTTCTTTTGCGGGACAAATAATTAGTTGTGGTAGGTAGAAATCTTGTAGCATCTGACGATATGAATTTTGCGTTCCCTTACGATTTTTCCAGTTTCATTCTCAAAGAAGTAAGGACCTACTACAAAACTACACCATACCACCCAAAAGCGATCCAAATGTTGAGTTTAGTAACACTACGCGGAAGCTCTATTGGACTTCCCCAGTAACCAAAGTTTTGCTTATTAACCTTCGTAAACAGATGTAGCCTACATAACACTCGTCAATGAAGTGGATGTGTTTCAAAAACTTAGGATCCTCCTTTTGCTTTGCTAACATCCATGTTGCAAATTTCATTCGTTTTTGTGTTTGAACATTAGTCAGTGAAGCTTGTAAGGGAAAAGGTTTAACTCGGTACAAAGTAAATGATGCAAACCGTGAAATACTTTTGCTGATAAACGATGGATTTGCTTTTGCGGACTGCGCGAAATAATTTTATGAACCATATTTACGTGTTGCGCAGATCTTGTGGATCGTCCCCTACCGCTATTACCCTACATTTTGATTGCTTAAATTTCCTTTTGTTGGAAATTTTCTAACAATTCGTGATACTGTCTCTATTGGGAGAATATCTGTATCCATATTCTCTACAAAAGTTTCCTTGCATCTGCGTCACAGAATTTGTTACATGAAACCATCCAACGATCTTGCTTTTCTGGTCCAGCTGCAAGCGCGGTATCAGTGTGTGAGGGTTTAGCCATATTGTTTCGTATAGGTATGTATACAGGGTGTCCCATAAGTCCGGCATCATAGGAAAAATAATAAAAAAGGCAAAACAAAAGCTTTTATTTACCGAACGTGCTCAATATGTCCACCATTGTTTTCAATACACAAATTCAGACGTGATACCCAGTCAGCAAGCACACGGTGAATGATGTTAGGAGTAATGGTGTTACATGCCCCAATAATGCGCTGCCGCAAATGTTCAACACTCCTAATTTTCTCTGCGTATACCAGCGCTTTCAAGTGGCCCCAGAGATAAAAATCTAGTGGCGTGAGATCCGGGCCTCTAGCTGGCCATTCCACAGACCCTTGACGTCCTATCCAATGACCAGGGAATTGTTGGTACAGGTATTCCCTTACTTGGGTGCTGTAATGTGCAGGAGCGCCGTCTTGCTGGAACCATGTTGGAAATTTCCTTCTTCGTTCAAGACACTGGGAAATGCTTCTTCCTTGAGCATACGTAGGTAGGTGCCTCCAGTGACATGTTCATCGAAAAAGAGGGGACCTATGATGCGGTCCTTCCAAATGCCACACTATACCATCACCCGAGATGCACCTTGTTCCTTTGAAGAGGTATACCAGTGAGGGTTGTTTTGAGACCAGTAGCGGGTGTTCTGTCGATTTACCTCACCATTTCCACAAAAAACAGCCTCGTCACTGAACAGAATGGTGGACGGGAAATTGGCATCCCGAGCATAAGAAAAATATGAATTATGGTTTGTAGAAATAGAAAAATATGAATTTCTCCTATGATGCCGGACTTATGGGACACCCTGTATATGAGGAATAAAAACCCCAATAACAAAATATACATCCATTATAAAATAACGGAAAAATAAAAACAGGGACTTTTTTTAGGACACTATATAGTATATATATATATATATATATATATATATATATATATATACACACACACACAGTGTTTTGCCAAGACCATTTCAGACGGGCGCCCTGCCTCTTTTTAGATTTATAAATAACGCTGCCCTTTTTCGCCCTTTTTAAAAGTTGTGCCCTGTTTGAGGCCAAAATGTGCCCTGAAAATTGATGTTTTCACACATAGTTGCCCCCTTTAGGCATAGTTGTCCCTTTTTGTCTTGTGCACCTTGCCCTTATCAAATCCTGGGCAAAATACTAATATATATATATATAGGGCCTCTCTGGTAAACCTCGTAAAAGTTTCCTTCGTCGGTTTCTCTTCACACGAAGGTCAAGCTGTTGGCCTTACCTCTAAGCTTGGCCTGATGGAGGATCGAGTTGCTTTCTTGCAATCTCCATGGCATATAGCTAGGCACACCCAGCTCATCTGGTACCGTCCTGAGCCAAGCATCTAGTCTTCTTCTGAAGAATTCAACTGTGACCCCTGTGACATTTCTGAGAAGCTGGTTAAAAAGTCTTGGCTCCCTGAAAACCAAGCTATTTTCCTTCAGTATTGAAGGTGTCCTTTGTTTTACATTATATGTTGGAGTTAAACTAATTTTTTGTTGGTTAAATTTTCTCAAACGAATGATAAAACTTTTTCTAACTATCCTTTGCATGGTACAAAAGATAAAGACGAATATAACTAAAATATTTCTCTGTACGAGTACTTATGAGCGCTACTGTATATTTAAATTAAAATGTTTATTGGCAGACTATTGGTCCATATGACAAATATTAATAATACGAATTGACAATAGATTATAATAACAATTTAAATACCAAGGATAGAAGTACAATTAATAAGAAATAATACAGTAATGTCGAAGTTAAGTGGAGCTACAGACAGACAGACGTTTTCATACCATAAATTCCATAGCTTAGAAGACATACAGCAGGACTGATGAATAGCTTGGATAATCGGGTTGGTTGATTTTTTAATTCTTTGCATTAGACTGTATTGAACACGTCTTGTTACCTCCGGGAATCTCGGGACATTGTGGGTCGCAAACATTTGCGAAGCTGAATATCTCGGGGGTAACTTTTATGTATGAGTCTAAAAGATCTATTGTATAGCAAATTTGGGGTTCTGCCAGAACCTTTCTTGATAATTCACCCAGAGTTGCTGTCCGTATATATTACCACAGAAAGTACGAAAGAGAGTGTCTTTAGCTTCACTTGTACAGAACCGGAAGTTCCTTATATATATATATATATATATATATATATATATATATATATATATATATATGTTCTACTTTATTATACTTTGAAAAACGTGTGAACCAAATCTTCAACTGAAATTTTAACAAGGAAACAAAATTGTTTTCAACAGAGCTCAAATGAAGAGACGAACAACTGGAAACATAGAGATACAGAGTTCCAGATTTAGCTTGCTAATAATGCCCCGAGGGGTCTACTCTAGGTTAGCCCAGTAAAGAAAAAAAAAAGCTCCGATACCATACTTAGATTTATTTTTATAAAACATTTATTCAGATAAAATATCTAGATGATAAAAGATAGACATTGTTCATTTTTTTGGCTCGCAACTACTGCACGAAAAAGTGTTGAAGGAAGTGGTATAGGAAACTTAGAAAAAAACATTGAAAGTAAATGCTGTAGAGTACATTCTCACCATGTATACACTTATCTAGTGTAGCCAGTAACTTATTACAAGAAAATGTAATATAAAAGATAATATTTATAATATATTTAATCCTATTCATATAAATATTTATAAAGAATAAATATTAATAACGTAATTATAATATTATTTGTATTCAATAATTAAATAATATGATAAATATTTAATAAGTAATCTGAAGTCATGAATAATAAATTGGTAATTTAATAATTTTTAAAATAAATAAGAAATATTTAAAAATAAGAATAAAAAAATTAAAAAACTTTATTAAAATAACATTCGAAAATCGCTAATACGCATCGAGTCATCGAGTCGGTCATTCACCCTGTTCTGTTCGGGCTCAGGTGACCTTTTGGGTCACGCTCACCCGTACGTAGTGGGGAAATGAGCTTCCTGGATATAATCACTTTTTTTTATCAATCTGTAGCTATATATTATTTAATATTTTGTGACTTTTTCTTTCAAAATCGCTTGATTGCGAGTGTGGAAGACTTTTTTTTTTTTAATTTTTGTAAAAAGTCCTCTGAAATATTATTCTAAACATGAAGAAACACATTCCAAAATTCGTCTGTCGATTTTTGTTACTTTATATTTTTTTTGATGTCCACAAATTTTTTTTTTTTTTAAAAATGCATTTACATCATTTTTCCTTGTTACTCTCCAAAGTTTTCCTTAAGAATTCAATGATGTTGAAGTTCGGACTTTGGAGTTTAGGGAGGTCCCTACGTTATGCTCAGCACTGCTTTTTTTGTAGGGGTGGTTGTAATTACAGTTCGAATACCTTGGTAGTGTTTTAACGATCAGAGGCTGCAAACCGTTCAAATGCGAAGACAGAGATCAGAAATTGGAAATTTCGCGTATTTTCAATTTAAATTCGCGTCCTCCTTTGATTCATATTGACATTTACAATAAGATTCATATTAAGATTCATATTAGTTAAAATATAATTTTTCATTTTACATAAAAATATTAAACCTGATGATGTCAAAAGATAAAACAGAAGCCAGAGAATTAATTCTCTGAAAGTGTTTACTGTATGTATTGTATATATATATATATATATATATATATATATATGAAAATTATTTCACGAAAGTAACACGTGAAAAATATTTATGATGAATAAAACCACGAAGGAAAGGAAACACAAAAAGGTGCTCAAGCGCTTTCGTCTAATGACATCCTGAGGATGTCATTAGACGAAAGCGCTTGAGCACCTTTTTGTGTTTCCTTTCCTTCGTGGTTTTATTCATCATATATATATATATATACACATTTAACTGCAAACACGCAGTATAATTAACGTAAAGAACGACGCTTGTATAGGAGATATTCCGCGCAAGACGAAGAGAGAGAACGAAACAAATGAAAAAATGAGGTAACCACCCGGGAATCGAACCCGGGATCTTCCGATTGCCGGTCAGATGCGATAACCATTACACCATGGGCCTCACTCTTCCAAATGCCGTAATTCTTCTACATACTCGCAGAAACCAATGCCCCAAGGGGGCACCTCCCGCATGCCGTAACATTATATACATTTAACTGTAAACACGCAGTATAATTAACGTAAAGAATGACGCTTGTATAGGAGATATTCCGTGCAAGACGGCATGCGGGAGGTGCCCCCTTGGGGCATTGGTTTCTGCGAGTATGTAGAAGAATTACGGCATTTGGAAGAGTGAGGCCCATGGTGTAATGGTTATCGCATCTGACCGGCAATCGGAAGAGCCCGGGTTCGATTCCCGGGTGGTTACCTCATTTTTTCATTTGTTTCGTTCTCTCTCTCTCGTCTTGCGCGGAATATCTCCTATACAAGCGTCGTTCTTTACGTTAATATATATATATATATATATATATATATATATACGCACAGTATAACACTTCAGTAGGTAATGACCACATAAACAGAAAACAGAGTTAATTATCAGGGATTAGCTGACTAAACCTTCCCATCCTCTTACTAGGGGATAGTTATGATAATAAAAACCCACTCTAATAGACAGAGTATATTTTCACAACAATTTCGATGCCCACTGGCATCCTCTTCGGGTATTCACCCGAAGAGGATGCCAGAGGGCATCGAAACTGTTGTGGAAATAAACTCTGTATATTGGAGTGGGTTTTTATTATCATATTTTGACCTTCACGTAGAAAAGTGAAGTTTTTGCATTTACTAGGGGATAGTTAAGTGACCCTTCCGACCCAGCTTTGACCTGATAAATGAATTTTGGGTGCTACTATAGCGTGCGGTCTACAAAAATATTTACAAATTCAATTACATTAAAGCAAAAAATTTAAAGGACAAATAAAACAACCAATTCATTCAATGGGATATAATACCCGATTAGGTTAATTGAATGCCCTGTTATATTCAACTGTATGCCCTTGACATTTGGTTTGGTTAAGTTGTGATATTTTCGTTAGTTTTAACGAAAATATCACAACAACCGGGCATTCAATTAACCTAACCGGGCATTATATCCTATAAAATGAATTGTTTGTTTTATTTGTCCTTTACATTTTCACCTTGACCTCACATTCGTCTCCAAATATAAAGTCAAGGCATTTCAGGTCAGGTCAGGTCAGCACAAATTCAAGTCATGTCAGGTCACTTCAGCGCAAATTCTTTTGTAGACTAAAACTATCTTTGTAGACCGCACACTGTAGTAGCACCGAATTTTGTATAGATCCTATAAGACTAGATTCAACAATTCTAGTCTTTAGGCTCTATACAAAATTTTAATCTATCCGATGGTCATTTCTCTTTTAACAAAATTATATGTAATAAAATTAAGAATTTTGTAACATTACCATCCAAAAATTCCCAGGCAACACAGGTACATTCATCAGGTCAAAGCTGGGTCGGAAGGGTCACCTAACTATCTCCTGGTAAGAGGAAGGGAAGGCTTAGTCAGCTAATCCCTAATAATTAACTTCTAGGTGTATATAAACTCTGTTCTCTGTTTATGCGGTCATTACCAATTGATAAGGGCTCGCGATTTGCCAAAACTGGTTTTGGTGTTAAAGAAATAGAATTTAAGTCTTCCTAAAGAGAGGTTTTTTCTTCATACTTCGTCGCGACAGTGCGTTATTTTTCACTATATATATAATATATATATATATATATATATATATATATATATATATATATATATATATATATATATATATATATATAGGGTGATCCAGAGAAATAGGACCCAAAAGAAACCCCTGTAACTCTTAAAGTATAAGTCCTTTTATAAAATCATACGCATCATTCGAAAGAGGATAGTTACAAGTTTGGTACAGGATTGTATAGGTTTTGACAATACAAGACAAGATAAGATACAAAACAAAATAAAAGTGTTAGTTAAAACTAACCCTTCAAGATGACTGCATGGACTGTGGAACAGCTGCGTTTCATAACTGAGCAATATTATGAGCATGGAAGAAGTGTAGTTTCAGCTCACAGATCTTTCAAGACAAATTTTCAGATGTCAAAATCACCTTCTAAGAAAGTAATCCGTCGGTGTGTCAGATATTTTTCCCTAACTGGCAGCATTGGAAAAAGAAAACCAACTGGAAGAGTGCGCACAGCAAGGATAGACGAGATCATTAACAGAACTCATGAAATTGTACATGATAATCCTAACATAAGCATCAGACGTGCTTCTCAGCTGTTAGGAGTTGGATATGGAACAACAACACACCGTATATTCAAGCAAAATTTAATGCTCTTTCCATATAAAATTCAAACAGTGCAACAACTAAACGATGGAGATTTCGCACGAAGACGACAATTCTGTCAATGGATCCAACAGAAGGTAAATGACACCACCAATTTTCTAGCAACTTTGATTATGTCAGACGAAGCCCATTTTCACTTGAATGGAACTGTAAACAAACAAAATTGTCGTTTCTGGGCAACAGAAAATCCATCATTGAATATTACCGAAGTCCCGTTGCATAGTCAGCGTGTAACTGTTTGGTGTGGTCTTACACTGCATCTCAGATCATAGGGCGTACTTTTTCGAGGATTCCACCGGAAACACGGTCACTGTAAATGGTGATCGCTACGAAAAAATGTTGACCGATTTCCTTATTCCTAAATTAAGAGATCTTTGTCTAGAAAACCACTGGTTCCAACAAGACGGAGCTACCTGCCATACCACGAGGAACTGCATGGCAGTTTTGCGTCAAACGTTTCCAGGCGAGTTAATCTCAAGATTTGGAGACGTTGAATGGCCCGCAAGGTCTCCGGATTTTTCTCCCTTAGATTATTATCTCTGGGGATATTAAAGACTAGGGTCTACAGAAATAACCCAACGACCTTGCAAGAATTGAAGGCCGCCATCACAAATGAGATACAGGCCATACAACCGCACACTCTTGCAAAAGTGATGCAGAACTTACAAGCGAGAACACTGGAATGCTTGGCAACTAATGGAGCACATTTGAAAGGAGTCATTTTAAAAAAATAAATATTTCATAATAAACTTGTAACTCTACTCTTTCGAATGATATATAGTTTTTATGAAAGGAATTAAATATTAAGAATATTTGGCTTTTTTTATGGGTCCCATTTATCTGGATCACCCAGTATATATATATATATATATATATATATATATATATATATATATATATAGAGAGAGAGAGAGAGAGAGAGAGAGAGAGAGAGAGAGAGAGAGAGAGAGAGAGAGAGAGAGAGAGAGAGAGAGAGAGATTGAACAAATTGCGTGAATTACCTGAAGTATATAAAAAAGAACGTGCTGACCATTCTTGAATGGCTTTCAAAGTCATCTGATCTGAATCCTTTCAAACATTTATAATTATTGTTCAATATGAAAAGAAAAAGCCAAATCGTAACAGCTTTACTGACACAACAAAGGTGGAATAACATCACCCAAGATAACATCAATAAATTGATTGAATCATTGCCACGATGAGTGGCTGGCTGCTGTATTGGCTTTTAAAGGAAGACATTCAAAATATAAGATTAAAGGCCTTCAATTATGGTCTAATTTGATTTTTCTTTTAATAATATTAATTTTGTTTCGATATTAATAATTTTAGCTCCCACAGTTACCTTTGGTAACCTTTGGTTTGTTTCCGCCCGAATTGTTCATTCCGACGAAGATCAAGCTTTTCACTCCACCTTAGACCTACAGTTTAACGTGGAATCCGAACCACGCTCCACCAGCAGCACAGCGTCTTAACCACTAGGCTACCCAGGGTACCCATTTATCTACCAACCACTTTATTATGTGAAAGGATGAACAGCTGGGTTTTGCTGAGCGCCGCCTGCCGTCACCGGGTCTCGATCCCGGGGCCGATGGATTCGTAGTCAGCGACGCTAGCCACTACACCACCGAGGCGCATATATATATATATATATATATATATATATATATATATATATGTATGTATGTATGTATGTATGTATGTATGTATGTATGTATGTATGTATATGGGAAAAAACAATTTCCTGTGAATGTTATTAAATGCCATACAACCCGCGGTCAAAATGAAAACACTTATCTCTGAGCGCTTTCATATATTACAAGTCCTTCTCAAGGAAGTCTTTTAATAAACGAATACATAGTGAGCATTAGATAGCACTTATATCCCATTCTTATGATATACTGTACAGTATATAGCAAATATAGAAGTAATAACTGTATATAGGTAACCATACATGACCGACACATAACTACAGTGATGTCTCTTGGACGACCTATGACATTTCTTCGACTAGACAAGTGTCCTGCGGGTTGGATAGGATTGATGAGGTTAGGGTAGGTTAGGTTA
Source organism: Bathynomus jamesi (assembly GCA_023014485.1). Taxonomy (NCBI): domain Eukaryota; kingdom Metazoa; phylum Arthropoda; class Malacostraca; order Isopoda; family Cirolanidae; genus Bathynomus; species Bathynomus jamesi. Next base: position 380,564 of record JAJOZX010000273.1, on the reverse strand, counting down.
TTTTAGGTTAAATCAGGATTAGGTTAGGTTAGGGTGATAAGTGTCGATAGAACGTTGATATTTAATTTTGATGAAACACTAGACAGGTATACACTATACGCTCTTCACTATACACTATACACTTTACACTATACCTATAATATTAACATAATATTGAAGTTATTTATTTAAAAACTAGTTATGTGTTTAACATTTTTAACATACAAATACTTCTAATGTTAAATTTTACTTTTATAAATAAAAATATCTTTTTCAAATTATCATTAATACTACGATGCGTTTAACCAAATGACCGACACCTCCTATGTACGTTAGGTTAGGTTAGGTTACGCTAGGTTAAGTTAGATCTGGCTAGCTTGATTTCGGTTAAAATACGGTCGATGAAAGTAATTTGTCGACGATGTAGGTAGAACCAAAGTCTAAAAAACACGTAGTCACTTAACTGTTAACGGTTTCATTGATAAATATTTGTACTTACTACGAGACATTTTACAATAGCAACGCAGCGCCATCTAACACCAAAAGATTAAAGCTGCGTTTTTCAACTTTTTAAAGGTTGAAGTCATGATGGTTGAAAAAAAGAATGAGAAATTCTTCTTCCATCATTTTCATTTTAAAATTACCGTAAATACTGGATTTAGATTAGATATTACGAAAGTATCATACATTTGCTGATGACACTATTTACTGACATTCAGGGCCCCGAGAGCTGCCCCGAGCCCCGGGGAAGGATTGGTATATGGGCGCCCCCCCTCCCTGTTTACTCAGTATTTTATTATGAATGTTTTTTGTGTACATAACAAACAAACTGATTATATGTCCAAGTCACTATTCAAAACATACAGTATGAATAAACAACTCGGAAGAAAATGACCATTTCATTTTTCGAATCAATTATATTAATTCTATCACCATACACTTTACAAATGCAGTACCAGTCCATGCAGGCAAGATAATTGTTTACTGCAAGATTTTCCTAATTAGAAGTGTACTTTCTTTGCCTTCTCTCTAGCAAAGTGGTAAATGATTCTGATGAAATTTAAAGTACGGGCTAACTGGCTTTCAATTACAATGTTTCCCAGATCTGTCAGTTGGTCTTGGGCATTGGTGGACCACGGATAATATTTTATCTGTTTCAGTTTGACTATGATAATCTGTATAAAATGTATGTTCATTAATTATATTTCCTCTCTGTTATTTAATCAATTGCTTTATTAATATTTTTAGATTTTATTCCCCTCTTTCCTGGCCTCCTAGAGGTCCGGGCCCAGGGGATTTATCCCGGCTTCCCCGCCCTCTCAGCGGCCTTGCTGACATTACTATATTCTGTATTCACAGCTACATGTTGATCAGGTTGTATTTTTGGATGAGCAATGGCAATTGCATGTTATTGTACTGTGTACGTACAAAATGGCTTATGAATAAAAATATATTTTCAGCTAATGACTCACCATTCATACAAGTAAATTTTCATAATGAAAAAATGTTAATGATACATTAGAAAAACATAAAAGTAAATTACAGTATATACAGCGTAAAGAAGGACAAATATATGTAAAAAAAAAAAAAAAAAAATTCAAACTAGAAGGAAAAAGCATGAGAGAGAAAGAGATATTACAAAAAAAAGGTAAAAAATTGCTAATGGTTTCCGTATCCAGAAAGTTTTGTAATGCAATTTTGGAGTAGTAAAAAACTTACCCTAAAGTCTACCTTGTTTATTAGCTCATTCAGCTTAATATAAAAGCAATTCAAAGACACAAATTAAATTGATACTTCTGAGCACTGAGCAGTCTCGAACTCTGGTGCACCCCATAAAAAATTGTCCTTTGGTTGTCCAAATAACGATTAAAGACTGTCGTTCTACTTATAGTTGTCCTTCCATTGTCACAAAAATGTGAAAATATAATTGAACGACACTAAAATCTTATCATCTATTTCAAAATAGAAGAATTTCAAAGTACGTTCTTTGAAAGTTCTGTCCTTTATTTAAAACATGATTATATGCATAGAAGTTTTCAACTTTTAAGGCCGGTGTTGCTTATAAATAAACTGAAAATACGTCATATCATAGCGTATATTAAATTGAGGCTTTTCATCATTCGTTACAATACTGTATGACTGAGAGTTATTTAATTATTCGTACGTCATTTGTTTGGCTAACATTTTTTTTCTTTTATACCTGATCTTAATTAGTTACATTCTTTACAAAATAAAATAATTAGCGAAATATTAAAAATGTAGAGTAAAAAGTAACAAAAGTATGATTTAATATAATATTATAATTATTATAATATAATAATATATTATAATATATTATAATATAATATTGTAATTATTATGTTTTGTGCAATAATTTGATTTTTTTAATTCTTGATAAACATTAACAAAACGCGATGGCATTTCCAGTAATTAAATATAAATATTTTTTCCGGCGTTGGCTTTCTTTTAAAATCACTTTTTCCCGAAGTTATAATGAGAGGTTGTTCCCTAATTACTCTGTCGTTGTTACACCAGTAAACCTGGGAAATAATAATGAAGACTTTACTCAGGTTATATGATTAAGAATTTGGTATCGAAAGCCAGCTTAACCTTAAGCCTAGCTAGGTTAGGCCTACCAGCATACGTGGGAATGTTGAGTTAAGCCTATCTCATACGAGAGTAGGCCTTAAGTTCACCGGGTGTAAACCACGGCCCTGGCTCGGCTTCGGGCCTACCTTTTATTATTTTTGCACCAATTTTAAATTGTCATCATAAGAATGAAATTCACCAGAACCACCTAACTCCACTCCTCGTTGATTACTCATTAGTCCCATTCTACTGTGTTTATTAACTACCCCTGTTCCACTTTTATTAATGCTTTGGTTATAAAAGTCGTTGTAAGAAAATATTATTATTTCATATTTAAGTCATAGATATTAGATGATAATATATACAAACGGTCTTATTTGGCTTATATTGAACTTTATTATTAACTTTCTAAGAAGATCCCGAGCATCGGCCGGGACCTATATAATTAATACCCTCCACTCTTCGCCCTCTAAGGCCTATCACATTCTAACGGACGGACGGACAGTCACAGCACTCTTTCTCGTGGCCTGTTCTCAACTCCGTTCGCTGGACGCTCCTGGTTTACTCCGGATCGTGTTCAGTCAATTGTTATGGTTTCACCAGCGAGATGTTTTTTTGGTTATTTTTTCATGAACCTGTAACTTAAAAGAAATTTAGAATGCATCCTATCTGAGGAGTTCGAGAGTTCTAATTGTTTTATATTATTTAACTAACTTATTTGACCTTTTTGACAAGATTAAATTGTTTTGATATTTATCTCAAGTACTATTTTAACATTAACCTATTTATGAATATAGGATTGGACGAAATAGGAGGTGAGGCATCACGTGACTGCTACTCCTACATCTCATTGGTTATAAAATTTTACAAGTATGAACATGTGGAAACCTGCTTTACTGGCTTCGTGCCAAATGTCACGTACTTGTTTTTCTAAATTCATCTGATCCTACGTGTATTTATGCTAACTATTAAATCCTACTTTTTTTTACAAATATGTTAAAAATTGTACTATATTTTACGTTTTCAATAAATTCCCAATTTTGCAATCCCAGCACTACCTGGAAATGGGGTCGATAGAAGTGATGTAATGCAGAAATGTTTGAGGGGGAGGGGATGTTGGGGATGGGAGGAGTACCAGTGACAAGAGGAGGTGGGGTGCCAGTGCCAAGGTGTCACCCCCATCCCAAATATAATAAATTGAATATAGAATATAGTAACCTAACCTAACCTAATCTATCCTAATCTAAAGTGGAAAATACTTTTTGTATATATACAGGGCGTCCCAAAAAAATGTATACACACTTTAAATAATTATAAAGGCAGTGTTTATTAAAATACATTTCATTTTCAAAATGTAATAGAATCTACAGACATTATTTAATTGTTTTGTCAACGCCTGTTTTCAAACTGACGTCCGTTCTGGTCCAGGCACTGCTGATAACGCGAAGCAATGGAATCGCAAACATCACGAAACATTTCGTTTGGTATTTGTGTGCGTTCTCGTTCAATGGCTGCTCTCAATTCAGCGACTGTTGCAGGTTTTATAGCGTAGACTTTGTCTTTTAAGTATCCCCATAAAAAAAAGTCGTGGTGTGAGGTCTGGTGAACGCGGAGGGTATTCTACGAAACCCCTTCGTCCAATCCACATCCACATCGTGCCAAGTACCACTCGCAATACTCCACTCTTCGGTCCGGATCATCTTCATTACTAGCATGGACTAATCTTGGAATGTAACTTTTCCATTGACAGCGCTTCAAAATGCGTTGGACAGACGATTCTGAAATTCCTACCTCACGACTCGCTTGCCGCACAGATTTTCTTGGACTTTGGTGATACGTTTCCAGTACTCTTTCTTGCTTTGTGGGGCTTGTCGATGTCCGTGGTCTTCCGGAACGCTTCTTGTGGACATTCTGAACAGTTCCATCGGCTTCAGACTTATCTCTAATTCGAGTGATGGTAAGTCGCGTTGGTGGATCTGTTTGAAACTCCCTCCTAAACTGTTTGCACTTCAACTGCGTTTTCACACTTCCAGTAGCATTTTAGAATGAATTTCCTTTGTTCAAAGCTTAGTCTGACTGCCATTATTAATTCTAATGGGTTTAACTTGGAAAGAAAGAGAAACATCAATTGAGCTATCAGCTGTTAAAGTGTGTATACATTTTTTTGGGACGCCCTGTATATATATATATATATATATATATATATATATATATACACGTGTGTGTGTGTGTGTGTGTGTAAAAATTAATAATTCTAACATTCATTTTTGCATATAAAGTCCAAACTCTGTGACACTTTAACTATATAAAATGCAAGTTTGGAAAAAATAATTAAAATTTTAATTTTCTTTCTATTTTATTTATGTAAGTAACTGATGAATTATTTCTTTTTTTAAATTACCTAATGAATTTTTAGATCAAGCTTAATCATGTAATCGTGTTAAATTCTGCAATGTTCATTTTTTTTATACATTCTCTCTTAGTTGTAAAAGATGAAGTCCTGTCTTGCCGAAACTCTAAATTAACAAGTAATTTTAAATTTTAAGCCTTTAATTTTGGTTCATATGCATATTTAATTTTAATTCATAATAAAATGCATGTTCGAATTTCCATTTTTAGTTGACTCAGCAAATCATGATAACATCATATCTGTCAACATACTGTTTAAGAGAAAAATGTGCCTTCATCTTCAAATCTCTTGCTTATCTGTCAATATGATGTTACAGCAAATTTAACCTTTATCTTCAAATATTTTTGCAAAAGAATTCGGCCTGTTGAGAATCATAAAAAACAGTGAAATAAGATAATAATGATGTCACTAGCTTGGATACTATATAAACCGCTGTAACTTTTCAAAATTATTTTGTTTTGTCAAATCTGACCTAGAGGCTGAAAGCATTACCTGTAATATCTAGAAGCAGTAAAATTCAGCAAAAGATATTTTTACTTCACCCTTGAGTCCGTATTCTCCAAGAGTATTATTATTAAAATAAAACAGCATTTTCAAGAAACAGTAAAATTAGAACTTAGTCAGTCTTAAGTCTGAGACCAGTTTTGCCTCTCCAACTTTTCCGATACGCTATAAGAAGAATTGGGGAACCGTCAGATAATTTAGTAAGTTTTCACAGAATCCTGGGATCCGCTACAAGAAGAAATAGGATTGTAGTATAAAAGAAACTACTGCGATTCCCTACACGGTACCAGCTATCCCAGTGAGAAATCCGTTGCTGCCTTCTAACTAGAACCCCCGTCAACTTCATAGACGGAGGACATAGACGGAGGGTTAACATATATATATATATATATATATGCACTAAAATCACAAAATAACACGTGATCTTATTAATAAGCAAACAACCTTTTCCCTGTGGTTGTTTGCTTATATATATATATATATATATATATATATATATATATATATATATATGTGTGTGTGTGTGTGTGTGTGTGTGTGTGTGACGTCACACTATAAACTTTAGCGACCGCCATTTTAAAAGCTGACCACCTGATGTAATACACCACGCTGACCCACTGCTACTATGAATGTCGTGTATAGATTCCACGACAACACTGTCTTAGGCATAACAGTGATGTTACACTATCGGAAGTCAAACCCCTAACCTCACTGTGAGAGTTAAAATGCTTATATATATATATATATTAACGATTTAGATGTCGGCCTAGTCAGTACAGTTTCAAAGTTTGCGGATGACACGAAGCTGGGTGGTAGGGCGATTAATGACGAAGATAGAGGTAAAATTCAGGAAGATCTGAATAAAATCGTTGATTGGTCAGTCACATGGCAAATGAGATTTAACGTGGATAAGTGCAAAATTATGCATATAGGTTCGCGTAACGGTAATTTTGCGTATAGTATGTCAAGGAAAGATTTAACAAGCGTAGAGCAGGAAAAAGATTTAGGAGTTATAGTCACTGGTGATTTAAAAGTAGCGAAACAAAGTACAGCGGCGGTCAATAAGGCGAACAAAGTGTTAGGTTTTATAGCTCGAAATTTTGAGTACAAATCGCGCGATATTATAGTTCCTCTTTATAAATCATTAGTTAGACCCATTTGGAGTACGCGGTCCAATTTTGGAATCCGCATATGCGCAAAGATATAGACAAAATCGAAAGAGTTCAAAGACGAGCAACTAAGATGATTCCATCTCTTAGGTCAAAGTCGTACGAGGATAGGCTTAAAGAGTTAAAATTGACTACACTCGAGACTAGGAGGTTAAGGGGTGATCTAATCCAGGTTTTCAAAATTATGAATGGGTTTGATAACGTAGATAGAGATAGCTTTTTCGAAATATCTCAATATAATAGGACTAGAAATAACGGGTGTAAGTTGACAAGTAGAAGGTTCGAGACAGCAGTTGCGAAAAACTTTTTTACGCATAGAATAGTAAATAGCTGGAATAGTTTGCCGGTAGAAGTAATTAGTAGCACGTCTATAAACATGTTTAAGAATCGATTGGACGCTCATGTTGATAGAAAGGGTATAGTTTAAGGTAGTAAAATTAAGGCTTTGTGGGGATAGATCCCACAGCTCAACACAAGTGTTGTGGGATATAGGGAGGCAGCGTCTTGGGTTAGGGGATACTCTCTGTCCTTACACACCCCATTTAAAGAGATTCCTCTGCCGAGCGGTGCCCCCATAGTACTGTGAGGTATTGAAAAACTCATGATCTTCACTTGCCCCACAAACACCTTTAAATGGGAGACCCATAATGGGTGCACACACACATTTCTACATTACTGTACAGTCTTTACAGCCACACCTACACTTTTCCTCGTAAGTGTATATATTGTAATGTATATGGTTGTAAATTTGACTTGGTCCGCAATCGATATGAACCGTGACTTGATGGATACCGTAATGAAATTGACTGGATTCTTTGGATCTGATATATTTGCATGTCCGTTATATAATAGATATGGAGTGTAACATATTTGTGGATAGTAGTCTATTATGACTTGATCCTCTGGATCGAGAGATTCTATCTTTAGTTTTAAATCGATAATTAATTATTTTTAAATTGATAATGTATATGGTTGTAAATTTTGACTTGGTCCGCAATCGATATGGACCGTGACTTGATGGATACCGTAATGAAATTGACTGGATTCTTTGGATCTGATATATTTGCATGTCCGTTATAAATAGATATAGAATGTAACATATTTGTGGATAGTAGTCTATTATGACCGGTCCTATTCAAAGAAGTGACATAACGAAGGACATAACAAAGGAGTGACAAATCGGAGATAAAATTCAAAGGAGTGACACGAAAATACCAACAAAGAAGAAGAAAGAACAAATCCAGAGGGAAGAGAGGCTTGCAACTGTTAGGTTAGGTTAGGTTAGGTTAGGTTTCTAGTTTTTGAAATAAAATCTTAATTTTAGCAATTCTAACAAATTTTGTTTTTTTAAATAAAATTTTAATAATTATACTCCTTTGAATTTTATCTCCGATTTGTCACTCCTTCGTTATGTCACTCCTTCGTTACGGTATTTATGTCACTCCTTTGTTATGTCACTCCTTTGAAATGTCACTCCTTCGATACAGACCCATTATGACTTGCTCCTCTGGACCGAGAGATTCTATCTTTAGTTTTAAACCGATAATTAATTATTTTTAAATTGATAATTATTTAGTTTCGTAAAAATGGTCGTTGCCAATTTACCGGCAGTTTTTAAATAAGTTTCTTATGTTCTTGTGGTTCGGAACCCACGTAAAATTGTAGGTCCCCTCCGCCACCACGGAGGACATACACAATACACGATTACGAACACAGTTAGGTAGACCAGCCATGAGTGGATCCTAGGGTCTTTGTTGGTCTGAAACATTATAACATTATAACATTATAACATATATATATATATATATATATATATATATATATTGATGTTTAAACCATTTTAAATCTCTATTTAAAATTATCAGATCTTTATAATACAATAATTTGGGTATGCACAATCGACTCCGACCTCAGTGTAAGAGGTAAAATACATGTACAATATATATATATATATATATATATATATATATATATATATTATATATATATATAATATATATATATATATACACATATATATATTAATCAGCAAGCTGACCCGTTACTATTACAAATGTAGAGTATAGTGACTACCGGCAACACTGTCTTAGACAGCACTGATATTAATAATAAGAAAAAATACATTCTGTTGAATGATACCGAGCACTTCTGTGTCCCCGTCACGAGTGGAATCTTATTAAAAATCTTATTAAGACGCGGATCGAGCCTCGACTTGCGTCCACAAACCATCCTGGTTGACCAACATCTTATTAAGACGCATACATAAACACAATTAAAAAATGAGTAAAGAGTAAATAGAAACATATCTGCATACAATATTTATTAATATCTCAAGACAGTATTTTTATTAGTATAGTAAACTCAAATAATGTTGAAAATACTGTAGTTTCATTCTCATCGATTTGTATAATACATACAATTTCTTTTAGAAATAATACGCCACATTTGCATACAATATTTATTATCATGTCAAGAGATTATTTTTTATTATAAAATAAACTCACAAATAATGGTGGAAATAGTTACATTCTCATTGCTTTGTATAATAATGCCTCGTTTAATGTATGAGGTATTCTATACACGATAGACAGAGCTTTAAGAGCATTTAGGATTATTTTTTTTCCTACTTTACAATTCTGGGTAACATTTTCATAATTCTTAATCTTTGAACATATAGATTCAAATGTCTGCTCGAGTACACGGTCGGTTATTGCAATGTTGTCATGAAAAATCAATGAATACACAATATGTTCTAAGTGACCGTTTATTCTATTTTCACCCGTTTTTCCAATTGAAAACTATTCAGAACTTATAACGATGTGTAAAGAAATGCTTCTATCAGAATTGTTCATTCTGACGAAGGTCAAGCTTGTTGCTCCATCCACCTTGGACTTACAGTTTAACGTGGAATCCGAACGGCGACCCACCACGGGTGGGCAGAAATTATAAAGTCCTTGCCCAGACTCGATTTCTCGACCTCCCGATTAGCAGCCAAGGGTCTCAACCACATTTCAACGATATCAACCATGCATCAACAGTCGATTGATCAATCGTGCTACCTTTTTACCTTGATTCCATTATTCAGTGGGGATTTATTTACACATATTTTATTCATACATTACAACCATCTTTCTCATTGTAGTTCCAGTTCTCTCATTTTTAACCAGTTTTAGGTTACAGTTACACTACACATACAGTATTTGTAAATTTTTTCAACACCTTTTGGTTACGGTCATCCATATTTCTATACAGTTTCCATTGTTTCACCACTAATTCTATTTATTAAAAATAACTGTCTATTTTCCTCCTCTTTTTATGTTTGTTTACGAAGGAAACTTCTAAAGCGTCGTTATAGCGTTCGTTTCGTTGTTTTTCGTTCAATTTCGTTGGATTTCGTTTCCACTTTTCCATAATTGGTTTCGTTAACGAGTACGAACAACATTTATCTGTATCTTTTGAAGAATAAAGCGATATTCTTTATATGGGATTTTATTCCTATTTCACGTGTGGCAAAACATGGTCGAGGCGAGTTTATCTATCGCTTATTTTAAATAGTCATTTTAAATTTTCAAATTTTTATTTATTTATTTTAAATTTTTACAGCCAAAAAAATTGTTTATAGAAAATTTTTGAGTTATTAACAACAGTTTTAGGTTAAATATTTTAACAGTTTTTTAACTGTTCTCCACTTGCTTTTAATTACCGTATGTAATAATAATAATGATAATAATAATAATAATAATAATAATAATAAAACCAAATACCAGAACCTCCTAATTTGGTTACAACCATAAGAATTTATCAACACTGCCATAAACCACATTTACACCAGTTCCATTTCTCCATAAAATTTCTGCATTTTACCATCAAAAGTAATAAATAATAAATGGTTCAATCCAAAAATTATATTACACTCTCTAATGTAATAATTTTATACTATATATACACACGTATATGGTTTCTGTGTGTGTGTGTGTGTGTGTGTGTGTGTGTGTGTGTGTGTAAATAATTTATGTAATCCTATTTCTTTATGATTACGAGAACTTACGTTGAATACAATTTTTATTTTGGAGGTCCACAGTTTGAAAATATGTTTGTAAGGGTTAAAAAAAAACCGTTCTTTGGGGGGGTTATTTTCGCATTTTTATTTTTATTTAATTTCTTAATTATATAATACAGTTTTTGTCTTGTTTTTTTACGGGTTTTGTTGGAAAAAGTTGAATAGAATTGGCAAATATGTAAATCTAATTATAGGTTTGGCTGTAACTTTTGCATACTGGGTTGTAATGCTTATTATTATTATTATTATTATTATTATTATTAAAACTGTATAAGGTTCTCTCTCTCTCTCTCTCTCTCTCTCTCTCTCGAGAAAATACTATAAATTTCAAATAAAGTAAGAATTTATAACTGGTTGACTGGAATAGTAATATTTATAGTACATCGTCCTTTCAACTGGTCAGCTATTTACTTTTACCAGTAGGATATTTTTTTTTATCAACCAATTATGAATTTTTTATGATTTTTTTAAATTTTTAGTAATTTTGCTAGATACGTTGTACTTCTTCATGTAGCAGAAAGAGAATGTAATGGTGGGGTTGTTTAACCTCCTTTGCAACATCTAAGGTCATATGACAGAGTGGACCTACAGCTTTCCGTGGGATCCGAACCACGGGTCGCTACATCATCTGAACGCGGAGGACGGTCTCCAATCCAACTATCCTACCTAATATCGCTTAACTTCGCTGATTAATGGGAACCGGTGTTACGACATTGGGTACGACGTAACCCAGAGAGTTACAGAGTTACAGGCTGATAAAGACCCTAAGATCCACTCAAGAGTAGCCCAAGAAAAAGTAGAGGGAAAATAAGAAGAAAAGGCAAATATAAGTAAAGACTAATGAAAACTTATATCATTCTTATACTTTAAACGTGTAAAGTTTTCAAACAGGAATTGTAGTAATAATAAAGTAAAGAACAGACGAGGCTCTCTCCTTCTTCTGACAGTCGCTACTGAAAGAAAATACGTGTGAAAGAAGATTTATAGAAAAGTATGAAAAAATATAATAAAAAGAAAAGCTTCAGAGTTCATTTACACCATGCGTACACTTATCTCGTGTACCCATAAAGGACAGTGGAAAATAAAGGATAGCACGAATCACTAAACTACTTAACTCTCTAAAGCCTGGAGGTCTTTTCCGAGACTAAATAAAATCGTCTGGCGTTAGCCAGAACAAAATCAATAAAGTAACACTGACCGCTAGAGAGTTAATATAATCTATAGCATACATTTTTAAATAGATTTTTAATATTTATTATGTACAAGACGTCGTAAGAGAGAGAGAGAGAGAGAGAGTTACAAGGAGTTACAAGGAAAAGAAGTACCTCAAAAGGCCTTGCGGCCCATACCGAGGAGGTACCAATGGCAACGGGTGCCACGGAAAATTTTCTACATTTGTATGATCAACATCTCCGAAAGAGAGAGAGAGAGAGAGAGAGAGAGAGAGAGAGAGAGAGAGAGAGAGAGAGAGAGAGATTTGTAAAGTAAAACACATATAATATGTTACATTTAGAGCGGAGCAAACTCTTCTTGATATGTAAAATAAGCCTTTTAAAAACTATATCGAATAAGTATAACAGAATTTCTCCTCCTTTTCGAAGGACAAAATTGAATCACGGACTAAAAAAATTCTTTTCCTTTCTCCTTCGTGTCTCTCTCTCTCTCTCTCTCTCTCTCTCGGAGATGTTGATCATACAAATCTGCATATTTTTTACGAAACCAAAATATCTTTTTATATTAAAAGTTTTTACTTTTTTTGTTTATTAAAAAAATATGAACGAAAACTAAAATTATTTATCGGATTCCATCCCCCGCCCCATACCCCCCTTGGATGTGGCATCGTCAGTGTGTCTTTACAAACGTTCGGCTGTAGTTTTTTTAGGTTTTCTTTTTCATTTCAGGGAAATATATTATGACTGGATGTGTGTGTGTGTGTGTGTGTGTGTGTGTGTGTGTGTAATGATAATGATAAGCTTCGTCACACGTAGTAATAATACCGACATATATATATGGTAATAATAATGATGATAATGATAATGACAATGATAATGTTTATTAGCCGGAGACAGATCCCTCTACCTAAAACAAGAAGGTACACTATCTATCAAGGTAATGAACGATACAACTAATTAAACAATAAATTTAAAACCAAAACCAAAACAGAACAAAGGTAATGAAGAAATGAGAATAATACACGTTAAAAGATGAGAAATAATACAATTAGTAATAACAGATTCATAAAAGTAAAAAGTACGTGTAATGGAATGGCTAATGCGGGAGTTAAGTGGAGCTATAGACAAACACTTTCGTATCAAGAGGTCCACACACAGTCTAGAAGATATAATAAAGCGGGACTAATGAATAGCTTGGACAATTGGAGTGTCTGAGTTTTTAATTCTTCGCATTAGACTGTATTGAGCGCGTCTTGTTACCTCGGGGAGGCTCGGAACGTCGCGGTTAGTGAACGTTTGAGAGGCTGAGCATCTTAGAGGTAACTTATACAGCAGTCTATAGGATCTGTCGTAAAGCAAATTGAGGGTTCTGCTGGAGCCTTTTTATAATTAACTCAGAGTTGCTGCCCATAAATATTAGTTCAGAAAGTACGAAAAAGAGCGTCTTTAGCTTCGCTTGTACAGAATTTGAAGTCCCTTATAATCATGTTTACCTTAGTACAGTAACTTCGATATTGTTTCCTTATGTCCGAGTCGACACTCAAGGAGCTGGTAATAATTTGACCCAAATATATATATATAACCTTTGGTTAGCTTCCGCCCGACTTGTTCATTCTGACGAAGGTCAAGCTTTTCACCTTAGACCTACAGTTCAACGTGGAATCCGAACCACGCCCCATCAGCAGCCCAGCGTCTTAACCACTAGGGTACCCATTTATCTACCAACCACTTTCTTTATTGTGTGGAAGGATGAACAGCTGGGTTTTGCTGCGCGCCGGCTGCCGTCGGGTCTCGAACCCGGGGCCGATGGATTCGTAGTCAGCGACGCTAACCACTATACCACCGAGGTGAAGGTACTGACAATGCTTTCGTACGTGGTTCATCACCACTGAAGGCAACAATGCTCCGTGTTAGTTTAGTCCCAAGAACATCCATATCTGTATTCAATTTATTGCAATTTTCGTTAGTTTGTATCGAAGACACACCCAGTTATTATTGTCCTGGTGCATTATTCTTCGGAAGAAAAAGCATCGCAAGTTTGTGTTTCCTCCCTAAGGCAGCACATATTTACTTGTATCAGTCACAGTCACGCTCGTACCACCTCAGTCTTGCTCTACACAAACTGGACCAAAAACCACAAGTATCTGCAATCGTAAACCGTCCGTATACAAACCTGTATTTAATTTAGAATAATATTCTCTTATATATATATATATATATATATATAATATATATATCTGTAGACTCAACAAGGAAACATACACACACACACACACACACACACACACACGCATATATATATATACTGTATAGTGTATATATAGAGTATATACAGTTGCATCGTGCGTCAACCAACCAACATCCTCCAGAAAACGTTAGAAACGCTGAAAAAAAAAAAAGCTGGATTTTTTGGGTGGACAAGGGCAATTGCATTATACTACATACAGACATACATTCATGTATACACATACATACTTAGCTTTAGATAACCGGATCAATAAGATACAACTACTGAGCAGAGACATCGTCTCTTGTCCTTTTTCTTTTTACAAAAATAGACGCGAATTTGTCTCTAAAATTTTACTTTTACATATTTTTATTTTCAAATCTTGGCAAGATTTATTTAAATCTCGAATTGCAGAACTGAAGCCCAGGGCTTCGACTCGTAATGATGTTGTGAGATGCTTTTGGACGCTCTTCATTACTCTTCAGGAAATATATAAATGTATGGTTAAATCGGGAGACCCAACATTCGGACCAGTGGTGTGTGTGTGTGTGTGTGTGTGTGTGTGTGTGTGTTGTGTGTGTGTGTGTATATATATATAATATATATATATATATATATATATATATATATTCTGGCGAGGATCGGGTTTTACGACCCATCTTAGATCTACAGCTTGATGTGGAAGCCAAACCACGACACACCAAAGAAGTCTGAAATTATACAAAGTCTTCAGCCGAACTCTATCTCAAGACCTGTCGATCAGCAGCCCAGCGTCTTAACCACTATGTTACCAGGCGGATATGTGTATATATATATATATATATATATATATATATATATATATATTATATATATATATATATATATATATATATATATATATGAATGAAAATGAAAAAGTTTATTGCAGACCAATAGTCCATATGACAAATAGTAATAATGCAAACTGAAAATAAAATACAATGAAAATTCAAGTACTGTAAAGAATGGAAATACAAAAATAATGAAAAATAGCAATGATGAAGTTCATTGGAACGACAGACAAACGTTTTCTAACACTTAGAGCAGTGTTTTTCAATCGGATTTGTCCCACGACCCCCGTGTCATGGTCTTAGGTCGGCACAACCCCTTATCATCTCTACAGGGTAAACAAATTCACGAAGCGGTTTTTTTTTTGGGGGGGGGGGGGTTCGCGTACGAACCACTACTACAGGGGTAAACAAACTACGACCCGGGGTCGTGACCCACCGTTTGAGAAACAATGCTTTAGAAGACATATGTACGACTGATGAATAGCTTGGATATTTGGGTTGGCTGATTTTTAATTCTTTGCTTTAGACTGTATTGAGCACGTCTTGTAACCTCCGGGAGGATCGCGATATTGTGGTTAGCAAACATTTGCGAAGTTGAACAATTTGTGGGTATAACTTATGCAGGAATATGAAAGGTCCGTTGTAAAGCAAATTTAGGGTTCTGCCAGAATCTTTTTTATACTTCACATAAATATTATAACTTATAATTCCACAAATTTTAGTACAGAAGGTACGAAAGAGAGTATCCTTAACTTCACTCGTACAAAACCGGAAGTTTCTTATAGTCATATTGCTTTAGCAGAGTAACTTCGATATTGTTTTCTTTTATCTGAGTTATCACTCAAGGAGCTGGTGATAATTTGATCCAAATATTTAAATACGTGTACTTCCTCTATTACTTCACCCCCCCATTTTGAAACTAATATCAGCTGGTTGATTAGAGCTTTTGGGAGGGAATTGCATAACCTTAGTTTTTTGTAAATTAAAAAGACTATCATAGTTCTGCGAATACAATATAATTCGTAGACTTTTAGAAGACAATCCAGACCTTTAACTGAAGAATTTGGTAACACCATATCATCGGCATGGACTAAGTTATTTCTCTCATGTTATCTTACAACATCCAATTTTTGCCTCATTAATTTTTTAGGTAGGAATCGGGGACCAAGGTCGAATGCCCGCAAAACACCTCCCGCCCTAATTAGCCCATCAATTAAACAGCAGAGGTGAAAGCAAAGAGCCTTGCCCCACTCCGCAGGACGAACCAAAACACTCGGATATTGCCCCACTCCGCAGGACGAACCAAAACACTCGGATATTGCCCCACCTAACCGTAGAAAATTGGTGGGTATACCAAAATTTCAGTAAATTTAATATGTACATAGGAACTTTCCTGTCCTCTAGTTTTTCAAATATTGTGGTTCACTCTATCATATGCCTTAGTTATATCCAAGAAACAACTATAAATAGTTGAATTACTGTCAGTGTATTTAAATATAATTTCCTTCAATATATAGATACACGATCAGTTGAATGGGACCCTTCAAAACCAAACTGATTAGATGTTCATAACTAATCATTTAATCGGACCCTTTTTGACAAGGGGAAAGATATATACCCTCATAAACTCTGCAGGAATATAACTATGTCCAAGTATGGATGAGAAGAACAATGAAATGTGGCGGCATATTTTAAGTGTTCATCCAAAAGATCATCTACTCCTAAAGCACAACCAGTCTTCACTCTTTAATCAAACCCTTAATTTCAGGAACTGACGTTCAAGTATTTTCTCTGAACCCCCCCACGGGCTCTTCGCTGCAGTCTATCTCGAGATTAGCCCTTCCCACACTATTAAGAATATTTGAATAGTAGTTTTTCACAGCCTTGCAATTTCTTCCTTCCCCGACACCTCATCGATTGTTGGTGGAAGAGCATTTTTGACACCTGTTTCCTTCTGAAACGAATTTCCAAAAATTTTTTATCATTATTTAAGTTAGACTCACGGGCTTTGATGTTTCACTAGAATCTTTTCCTATTTGCACCGCTGTATGGCTGTTTTATATTGACCCTACTTCTACACAATTCATGTAAACCGGTCTACCATGAAGGCACCATAAATCGTAAGTGTCTTTTGATTCCTTTCTTCGGGAAATATATATATATATAAATAAATGATTGGTTGAAAAAGACTTGTTGGTTATTTCTTTATTAGTTCTTTATAAGTTTAAAAGCGAAGAAATAAAGGAAATTAAAACATACTTTATAATTTAAATTTTATTTACAAATTTCAGAAATAAATGAATACGATCTGAAATAATTTTTTTTCTTAAATATACACACGATATTTTAATAAATTATATTATAATTAATTTATAATTACTTAAAATTTTATAATTTCCTATTGGCATTTTGTATCGTATTTAATGCTGCAAAATACCTTATATCACATTTCTTTATACAAATGTGATACGGAAGCTAGACTTTACATTATAGTACAGAGTGGTCCAAAAAATAGTTACGAGCAAATATACAAAATTAGTTTTCGGCTATCTTTTGACCACCCTGTATATTGGAGTACGAGAAGAGAGTAGATATTGTGTATAGGTTCAAAATCATTATTATACATAATACGGAAGAAACACATAATATTCATTATACAGCATGTTTCCCTAATCTTTGTGAACATGTTTTCATATAAAATATTATATAAAAAATCGCTTCAAGCTGTAAAAGTGCAAACTACGCTTCTGAACCGCCCGTAGCATATAGAACTTTCAGCGTTTGTGAAGTTGGACAATGTCAACCTTGTCAAAGAGATCCTAAAATCATAAGTAGACTTTGTAACACTGTTCATTTTTATAATAACTTATTTTGTAAATCAACAGTATTCAATCTCTTAACATTTATCGTACTTCTGGGGTCATATTAATTACCCGGATGCCGGGTTCAAAGGTCATAGGACCCATGATGCAAACGGTTATAGAGAGTGAGAAAATCGCATGACGCGTGTGAAAAAGTTGAGTATAATAAATTGAGTTAAATGATGTTAAGACCTTAATCAAAATAGATCAAGTCAGGCAGGGGCGCGTAGCCAGAATTTCTTTTCTGGAGGGGCTAATATATATATATATATATATATATATATATTAAAAGTGTGTAAATGAATAAAAACACATACATAAATGTATACAATAATTAAACATGTGCTGAAGGTATTTGGCATGACCTACTTATTTATAATTTTAAAAATGCATAAAAATATCAAACCTATGATTTTGTTTTTCGGGGAAGGTGAAGCCCCCGTAGCCACCCCCTGTCTACGTCCTGAAGTCAGGTAACACAGTATAAAGTCAGGTTAGGTTAGGGAAAAAATTCCATCAGAGCGAAATGAAAGCTTTTTAAAATGTGTATGTACGAAAAACAGTAAATATTTACAGTCATACAAAAAGTATACGTGTGAAATATATATATATATATATATATATATATATATATATAATCTTTAAGAGTATAGTGACAGAATAGTGAATACAGTGTACATAATAAAAATCACTTCATTATAGCTAGCTCAACAAAGCTATAGTCCAATATATATATATATATATATATAGATATATATATATATATATATATATATATATATCAGCTAATAACGAAGACTCAGCCGTATTACACTTCTATGGTATATAGAAAACTTGGTATATTAGTAACTTATGACTTTTCAATACCCTCGATAAAAGGTATGTTCAGTGGGTATGTGAACTACATACAAAAACTTGAGGGCTATCTTATAAATGCCTTAACGCATAATGTCTACATTATATGTTAATGTTAGAGTTATCTTAATAGCTAAGAATTTAACGAAGAATATTTTATATTAGTAAAGAATAAATTTAAGAATAGTAATAGGTTTAGTATATAAGTCAAATACCTGTTTTATATATATATATATATATATATATATATATATATATATATATATATCTATATATATATATATATATATATATATAATATATATATATATATATATATTATACGCCTTTTATTATAAGTTTTATTTTGATATGTAGATGAAAATCATTATATTTTTATATTAAAAGTTATAATGTGGGTTAATTAGCCATATATATATATATATATATATATATATATATATATATCATTTATATCATTTGACGTCACTATCAATCTATAATTACATAATTACAATTTGAATCGCCAATAAGAGTAGAATGACTAAAATTATGATGAATTTCGTTCATAAAGTATAATAATAATAATAATAATAATACTAATAATGAAAATAATAATAATATAAAATAATAATAATAATAATAATAACTAACTCAGGCAGTACATTTACGTTTGTAAATATTGAACAGTACAAATTAAAAGCTTGCTTCCACATTACAGTATTGCATGATCATAGCATGACCGTAAACAGTGCCTAAGTTTCATAAATATAGGGTGCCAATATTGATCAATCATGGCACTTTTCATTACTCGTAACTGTGCGTTTTTGCGTATAAAGATTGAGTTATATATTTGAAATTTCTTGAAAGTCGTTACTCTGTGTGTGTGTGTGTCTGTATATATATATAATATATATATACTATATATATATATAACTGCAATGACCACGCAGTATATAAATGAATAGAAACGACATAAGTATTAAGGAACGTTTCTGCACACGAGGAGGAGAGATAACGAATAAATGAAAAATGAGGCGAACCGCCCGGGAATCGAACCCAGGGCCTTCCAATTGCCGGTTGGACGCGCTACCATTATGCTACGGACCTCAATTAATCACAAATCGAAATTCTCCCACATAGGGCAGAAACCAATGCCCTGAGAGGGCACCCTCGCAAATCGTGAATATGCGCATATAACTGCAATGACCACGCAGTATATAAATGAATAGAAACGACATAAGTATTAAGGAACGTTTCTGCACACGAGGAGGAGAGATAACGAATAAATGAAAAATGAGGCGAACCGCCCGGGAATCGAACCCAGGCCTTCCAATTGCCGGTTATGTGGGAGAATTTCGATTTGTGATTAATTGAGGGCCGTAGCATAATGGTAGCGCGTCAACCGGCAATTGGAAGGCCCTGGGTTCGATTCCCGGGCGGTTCGCCTCATTTTTCATTTATTCGTTATCTCTCCTCCTCGTGTGCAGAAACGTTCCTTAATACTTATGTCGTTTCTATTCATATATATATATATATATACACACCGTCGCTTATATCTTGAAAGGCCCTAGCTCGCAAAAAGTCAATTGTTCAGGAAACAAGAAAAATTGTTTTGTTACTCTGAAGGTCATCCCACTTGTCGCGCTTGATTCTACAAAGTGCACGAGTTTTCTCATTGGAGGAGAGCTAGGCTCTTTTGACATAAGGTGAAGAACACAAAAACAAACCAATATTTAGCTAAAAAAAATTTTTTTTAAATTTTCGAGCTAGGGCCTTTCAATATATAAGCGACGATATATATATATATATATATATATATATATATATATATATATATATATATATATATATATATATTATTAGGAAGTTACAGTTAACAGATGAATGAGTATAAACTTATAAAGTATAAAAACTTTTTGGTTAATCTAAGAATCGTCTATTTAGTTTATCTTTTATTTTATCTTTTATCTTTGCGAAAGATCCATTAAAATTATTTTCCTTCTATAATACATTAATCATCTTTTGTCTCTCTGCTCTCTTTGGGTACGAAAATATTTATAACGCCAATAATAATAATAATAATGGATGCCTTATTATTTAGATTATATATATTTTATTTCACAGTCTATTTTTCTGTAATGTAACCTCACTCAGGTTACTGGGAGCCAACGAAAGACGAGGTCAAATATATATGTTAGAGTCTAACATATATTTGGCCTTGTTAGATCATTATCATCTAACATTCTAATTTCTTCATTTCTTGAAAGTTTGGGCATTGCATACCCACTGTACAAATTATTTTTAAAATAGACGTCGAATTATTCTTTAAAATTTAAGTTACCATACTTTGTGTTAGATTGTGTGTCTTCGATGTTTGTTTATGTGTGTGTGTGTATGTGTTTGTTTGTGTATGTTTGTATGTTTATACGTATTACAACATGGAATAAGCTTGTTCCGCCACCTTAGACCTACAACTTAACGTGGAATCCGAACCATGACCCACCACGGGTGGTCAGAAATTACAAAATCCTCGCCCGGACTCGATCTCACGACCTTCCGATCAGCAGCCCAGTGTCTTAACTATTAGGTTACCCAAGGTATTCATTTATCTACCAACCAATTTTTATTGTATGAAAGGATGAACAGCTGGGTTTGCTGCGCGCTAACTGCCATCACCGGGAATCGAATCCGGGACAGGTGGATTCGTAGTCAGTGATGCTAACCACTACACTACCGAGGCAGACAATACTATAACAAAGTCGCACTTTCCCAATATTTTAAGGAGTTAAATATTTTAAAGCCAAATGGTAACAACCAGGACGCTCATGCCCCAACGATGGGGGGTGTCAATGTGCCCCCAATATCAATAAAAAGTTACTAAGCTTCGCCAATGTATACAAAAAAAACATCCCGCATCCAACACAGTTTTAGTTTAGCAGAAGATTACCCACCGATTTACACACAAGGGAACAGAGGAACAGACTGATGTCCGAAGCGCAATTTCCCTGAATATCAGACAGACTTCACCATTAAAAATACATTTCGCAAATCACTACCGAGGTGTTTCATTACCTCCTACTGATGTACGAGCGTATTAGAGCCTTCATTACTGGAGTTAATGACATCTTTATATTATAACTATTTAAAATATGATGGTTTTGCACAAACATCATATTTGATCTCAACATCCACGGTTATCCACTGGATTCCTTTTTTTATTTAATTTTATTTATTTTTACTAAGTATACTTTGAGATTGTTCTTTTTATTTAAAAACATTAATGTTTAATTATAATTAATTATAATAATTATAATTTATTAAGTAATGCAATTATTATTATTATTATTATTGTTAATAATATTTTTGTTTTCTTGATGTTTTTTGTTATTGCTATGTGTCGTTTTATTTGTCTTATGTAATAAATGGCCTGAATTATGTCAGTTTTTCCTGAAAAGCTTCCATGCTTCCTGACGTCATATTCAGATAATGTATTCTTATCTGAATATGACGTCAGGAAGCATGAAAACTTTTCAGGAAAGAATACATTAAATGTGTATTCATTTTTTGAGTTAATTTTTCTTTTAGGGGGTAGGAGTTTTGGGCTTGTCGGATGTTATTTGTGTGTGTGTGTGTGTGTGTGTGTGTGTGTATTTTCGTTTTTTGGAATTAGGGGTGCTCAACAATAAAGCACAGTATATCCCAACATTAATAACCTTTTATCGACCACCGTCATTTTACTGATTTTGTTCCGACTAGTGCCAGATGAGTTCATTCAGACTCAGGAGGGACCCCTGGACATTAAAGGAGTAACCTACACTTTTAATTCTTATAGTTAGTGAAAGCGCTTAATTATAATGTAAAATATACTCAAACTCGGTCAGCTCACTCGTTTTCACGCCCAGAACACAAAGACTTTCCACAACCTTCTAATCCTTCTATACATAGAAATATTATCTTCTTATTGTCTCAAATCACTCAAAAAAGAAGTTTTGAAGACTATTTCTTCTATCTAAAGAAGTTATGTATCATTAAAAGAAATTATATCATCTGAGAAGAAACTTTGATACCCGAAAGAAGGAAGAAAAACTCCCCTTAGAATGCACCTTCAAAAAGAAGTTATAAGTTCTAAATTCAGAAAGTTTTATTTCGAGTGACGTATGTTGACCATAGGAAGAGGGACTGTATATATATATATATATATATATATATATATATATATATATATATATTATATATATATATATATATGATAATGTCGTTCAAGAACAGAAAGTACTTTGGGAAAAATGATAATAAAAACCCACTCTAATAGACAGAGTTTATTTCGACAACAGTTTCGATGCCCACTGGTATCCACCCGAAGAGGATGCAAAGTGGGCATCGAAACTGTTGTGGAAATAAACTCTATCTATTAGAGTGGGTTTTTATTATCATATTTTGACCTTCACGTAGAAAAGTGAAGTGTTTTGGATTTACTTTGCGAAACTTTAAACCAGTCTTAGAAAGAAAAGAAAAAAAGGAGCTAAATTCCTGTCGTATCTAAGAAATACAAACCGTTTTCGGGTTAATTAATATCTGATAGAATCAAAACACTTTTAATGAATCCTTCGTCAAAAATGTTGTTTTCTTATCTCAGAAATAGGTTTCTTTAAATTTTAAAATTAAATTAAATTTTCAAAAAAAGCTTATGTACGAAAGATATAATTAGGAGAAACGAGGGTGCTCTTCCAATATGTGCTCTACCGCGAAACTGTGATCTACCATATTCCAATACGTGCTCTACCGTGAAACTAGCCTTATAAGGCTAACTAACGAAAATATCATGACTTAACCTAACCAATCGTTAGGTCAACTATACGCCCTTGACGATTGGTTAGGTTAAGTCGTGATATTTTCGTTAGTTAGCCTTATAAGGCTAACTAACGTACCTGCTGCTAATCCGAATAATCTAAGGTAGATCACGTATTGGAATGTAAATTTTAAGGTAGAGCACATATTCGAAGAGCACCGAAACGAGATTGAGAACCGTGATTGGATAATATTGGCCAATCACAGTTGTTTTTTTAAATGTTTATGGCCTTTTCGGCCCTCTTGTGAGCGTGCAAATAGGGTGGAAACGAGCTTTTGATCGATGTTGTACATTTACAAATTTTCATTCACATTTACTTGAAATTTTACGAGTACAGAATTGATTTAAAATACAAATCATTTTTAAATCAATTAGCAACATTCCTTATAAATTTTATTGATATATATATATATAAAATGAGTGTGAGAGAGAGAGAGAGAGAGAGAGAGAGAGAGAGAGAGAGAGAGAGAGAGAGAGAATTTAGTTTTCAGATTAGTGTCAGTGACTGGGATGCTTCACTCACTGTTTGTTCAAAAAGTTATTATTATTATTATTATTATTATTATTATTATTATTATTTGAAAGAAAATTAAGGAGAAATATACACAGAAAACACTGAAATGAAGTTAAAAATTCTATTTTAAAGATACATATATTTAGATACAGTAGCCACACCAATAACGTCAAACTTACATCAGATACACTGAAACAATTAAAAAAAAAAAAAAAAATCTCAGCATAGCAAAGCTAAAATATCCTTTTATCCTCAAAGATCCATTTTACTATTCATGACGAAATGAGATATTAAATTTTAAATTTCCCCTAAAAAATACCGAAGTTTCCCCGCGCGCCAAAACCAGATATATTGCTTGAGGCGACATCTGTGTTTCGAAAAGCGAAACTCGCTTATTGGGGAAAACATTGCTTTGCTTTAATTTCTGTTCTGGGATCGTTACTTCCTTGCCAGAGACGTGACTTAGTTAGGGTGATTCTCGAATTATATATATATATATATATATATATATATATATATATATATATATTAACCAGCTTATTAATTTTGAAAAGACATTAAAGAATTAAAAGGTAAATTTCTGAACTAAATATATTGGTTATTTCAAACTACGTATTGGAAGACTTAGCAATAGTATAATACTAAAAAAAAATTTAATATTCTTCACCTCTAACTAATAACTAATAATTAATAAAAAAAATTTAATATAAACAGTGTTAAAAAATTAACAAAAATAATTGTTAATTAAATAATTGAAAAAAATATTTTAAAATAAATTACTTACACGCCATTTTTAAAAATTACAAATGTCACCCTTGAAATAATCTGTTGTTTTCTCTAACAATATTTGATTATTAATTACTTCAATTAATTAATTAATTAATTAATTATAAAATATTTTATTATTTGTTTTGTAATATGTAAATGTCTTGTACAAAACTATGTACTAATTAGTACTAATCATGTAATTTCACTATTTTTTAATAGTATTTTAATTAAATGTACTCTTGTGTAATGCACAGTACTTTTGAAACGAGGTGTACTGTACACTATGTTGGCGAATATTTCAATAGGGTAAATTAATGATTACATTTTGATTCTGGGTGTGTATATATATATATATATATATTACGCACAAGGAAAGGGTACCAAAATATGGTGACCGAACGCTTTAGTGTTCATTTTAGAAAAAATATATATTAAAATCTGTAAAGAAAAATAGAAATTCAGATTTATGCATCTGAGGGTAAGGGACTAAGGGTAGACTGGGTTGGGGCATCCTACTTGCCCTCAGAAATATAAGGTTGAATTTGTATCATCTTTACTGACTTTCATATTCATAATTTGCTCTGAAATGAACACTAAAGTGCTCGGTCACTATTTCTTTTCCATTTTCGCTAGTTAATTTGTGCATATTTTTCTCACGCGTTGAATGTGAATAGAAGTTATATATATATATATATATATATATATATATATATATATATATATATATATATATATATATATATTATATTATATATATGGTGGGATGGTATAATTTTTATCACAGCTTCCCTTGTCATATAGTGTAAAATAAAAATACTTAATTCTTTTCTGCTTATTGCAAAGTTAATATCGGAATGCTAAAAATCAAGTTAATATATATATATATATATATATATATATATATATATATATATATATATATATAAGCGAAAAAATATCTTTCCTGAATAAGACTACAGTTATACACGATATATTGTAACAGAGCAGTTCATTGTGTATACTGTATATATATATATATATATATATATATATATATATATATATATATATATTATATATTACTTCTACTTTACTAATTTATTTTGGTAATTGCTAAAAGAATCTCCTCAAACGTTAAAGACTAAAAGAACTTATTGAGTGAGCATATATATAGAAGTATCTGATAGCTAACAGCTATGTATATACATATCAGCTTCGACGAATTTATTTCATAATTAATAATATGTTTATCCATTTGAACACCGTATATATATATATATTGTGAAACTGGTTATTTAATAATGTGTATTGAAATGGACTAATTAATAATATAGTATTATTAATATTATTTTCAATATAGCCAATATCGACCAATACAATCTATTTACATTGATAGATGAATTTCTCTCCCTCCATATATATATATATATATATATATATATATATATATATATACGTAATGAAACTAAACTTAGTTAGATTTAGTAATCAGGTATCACCAAAATATACTTAAACATATCTAAACACATAAACACCATACTACTAGCGGTGAATATATAATATATATATATATATATTATATATATATATATATATATATATATATATATATAATTAAATTGTCTTATTTGTAATATTTTAATAAATTCATCATTTTAATTAGTAAATTTGTTTATATTTACAATTTGTTCCATAATTTATTTATATATATATATATATATATATATATATATATATATATATATATTATTATTAATAATTATACACTTATAGCTGTTTAGGGTCTATGCCAATATATATATATATATATATATATATACTTTAAGACTTTTACATAAGCTTTTTCTATTACAAATTACTATATCTAAAGTACAAGTAAAAATTGATATATGTAAAAAATACATTGAAATTTACGAATTTTTCTTTCTTTTTTCAAAATCTTTTATTTTAAATGTAACATTTGATTTTTTTTTTTTTACGATTTTCTTTTGAAAAATGTTTTTTTTTTTTAACATTTAATTTTTTTCATTTAATCCTTTGTTCGTTTGAACAGTTTATTATTGTAAGTCATTCGTATCTTTTAAATGTCTTTTCAAACACTCTCAAATGTTTGAACTTCGTTCACACACTCAAGGAAATCTAAGCATTTCGCTAAACACGAATTTTGTCCTAATTTTCTGGTGATTTCAAATGATTAAATTCTAAATTTTTTTTTTTTTTTTTTGCTGGACAGTAGAGTAGTTGTTTCGCTAAGCATCTGATTTTACAGCCAGCCAAATGTTTCAGATATTTAGATTTGTCCCAACTTTGTAGGCATTGAAACCGTTGGACCCAGAAATGTTTAGTAAACTGCAGAGCAAGCTGCTTATTGAAATACTCAAAAACTGAACAAGCAATGGATTTTAATAGCTTATAACAAGCAATGATTATAATAGCTTAGATTTATAATATAATAATATAATTAGTATTGAACTTATACATTTTTCAGGAACTCTTAATACTTCATATATATATATTATATATATATCAACTTGCTTTAAATTAATTTTTAAGGAGCAAAACTTGAACTTGTCTTCGTTTAAACGAAAAAAGTTAACTGATAAACGAGACCAGCGCGCATGAGCAACTACAGCAATAATAGTATATGTTGTAACGTCTGAGAGAAAATAAAACTGCAAACGTTACAAACATCGCAATGAATGTGACAATTATGACGATTGTACATTGTTCTGATTGAACTTAGAGCCTTGTCCATTTTAAACCTGATCTTTGTTCTTTTTAAAATTCTCTTCATATAATGTAAGCCTTTCGGATAACGGCTATTTTTTTCCCTAAGTTCCTGATGTAACGTTTAAATTTACATGAAAGAAGGTGTACTGTGTAAATCACGAGAACCCGAAAGCAGTGTTAATGCAGTTTTAAAAGTTATATATTTTAACCATTCAGGCAACAAACGACCACTTTACTTGTAAAAACTATTAGTGGAAATACACTGATCCACTTTATTGGAAATACTTTGTACAGAAATACACAGTATATATGACTAAATACATAAAACGGATAGACAGACGTCTCAGACATTTAAGCGCCATTTTCTAAATATCTCAAACACTTATATGTTTTCTAAACATTTCGAATAATTAGAAATGGTTTACATGTTTAGTGAAGTGTCCAGTCACCTTAGAGCGTGATTAGTGAGTGAAGTTTAAAACCGGTTCTCTATGAAAGTAACCATTTTTTTGATCAGTTGGTCATCCATCACTCCTTAAAACGGAAGGTCAGCCAAACTGTGAGACGTTGGGGTGTGGGCGGTTGCAGTCTTGATGATTGACCCATGGGGAGAACTAGCGTGGGGGCTGGACGTGTGGGCATTTGATAAGGGCAAAGTTCCGTCTTGGATGGCTGGGGGTGGACTCGAGCCGAAGGATATCTGGGAGTGGGAGTTCCTCAAGGTTGAAGAACTGAACCCTTGACTCAAAGAACCTTGAAGCGCTGCATTCCTGGCTCCGAACGTTGACTGATTTTGCTCTCCGCTCTGCTGGTGTTGTTGTTGGTGTTGTTGTTGCTGCTGCTGCTGTTGCTGGTGTTGGTGGTGAGTGTGTTGGTGGTGGAGATGCTGGTGGTGAGTGTGTTGGTGGTGAGGAAGAAGGCTGGGGGCATTGGGGACGTTCCTCAGGTGGGTGTGGCCGAGCAGAGGTTGGGACGAAGTGCTCTGTGGAGTAAAAGAAGAGCTCAGGGAGGATTGTGACGCTCTTCTCCCTTCTCCCGACGCAAGTGGGGATTTTAGGGGGGCTTCATGGATGGGGGGAACGGTGGAGATGACATCTCCCGCGGGTGGGTCTTGTAGGGGGCCTTGCAGTGGGGCTGGCAGGGAAGCCTTACAACCATCGGTTGAAGTGGGTGCGGGGAAGTGGGTGTAATTGGTGTGGGTTGAGTGAGGCTTTTTAGTGGTATGGATGGTGGGGTGTCAGACCTGGGTGTGAGCGTTGGCGTGAAGTGCCTCTCCGTCCAGGATTTGGCACGCGGGGGCGTAAAACTGTAAACGGAGACAGCCGTGAGATAGCCGCGACAAAGGTGAAACCACACAGCCAAAACAAGAAAAGAACACGAAAAATAAACAAAGAAAATACACATAAATTAAAACAATAAAAAAAAAAAGAATGAGCCAAATTCCCAAAATGGCCAACCAACTAACTGAAAATGCGAAAGAAAAGTTGAATTATCTTTTAAAAAAAAACCGTTTTTGAAAGTAAGATTACATTCACCAGAATTTCTTTTTTTTTTTAATAATTCCTCGTATAATTCAGATAATTCAACCTTGTTTTGTGCAATGTGAAGCTGCATTTTACAAATGATAAACAAAAACGTCTTCGCGAAATACTGAAAATGCACATTATTCTCAATGCGTAAATAACAGATCACAAATATTCCATAAATCATTATTTCTAATAATTGTATTATCATCATAGACTCGCTTATTAATAACGATATTAATAACAACAAAAGAAATATCCGTACTTCAATTTTTAATTTTTAAAATAGTCGTATTTTGATATTTAAATGGAATTTAGAAAAAAGGCCTAAATATTTTTTCTATGCAGTCAATTTGCGTGCAAAATGAAGGGAAAAGCCGTTATTTAAAACTAAAGAGCTAATAGCTGTGCGTGAGAAGCCTACACACATCTATTGTGACTAATTATACAGTAGTTGTAGAGGAAAAAGACAGAAGCTAAATGCTATTATTAATATACGGACGATGGTAAATACATGTTTCACAAGAAACAGTAATAATGACCTAAAAATTAAACCTAAAATGAATAAATATTTTTAAGAATTTCTGGGCAAAAGTATGTGTTGTATATATATATATATATATATATATATATATATATATATATATATATATATATATATATATATATATTAAAGAGATTTGTTTTTGTATACGTTACTTCTCAAAAGCGAATTCTATTATTATCATCATCATTATTATCATTATCATTAACATGAGTGACATCCATTATTATTATTATTATTATTATTATTATTATTATTATTTTTATAAGTTATTACAAGTGAAAAGATGTTGAAAATTAAGGTAAAGTTAAAAGTGTTTTCATATGATTCTTTGCGAAAAGCTGTAGACAACGTTTCGCCTTTGAACTAAGACTCACTGTCGAGTGAATGAAATGGTTAAAAAATTAAATAAATGAAAGATAACTTTAAAACTAATTAATTTTAAATTCACACGTTTTTTTGAATGATTTAAAAAGGAAAAATGTGAATATTGGCATTATCCCACTCGATGCCATCATTCTCATTTCAGTGTGGAAGTGAAAATTTCAAAGGAGACATTTTTCAAATCCATTTATTCATTGACATTCTCATTATCATCCATGGATTTCACACTTTAGTCCAGATTAGGTTAGAGTAAATTATGTTACATTAAGTTAGGTTAGGCTAGTGTTAGGTTAGGTTAAGTTCAGTTAGATTAGTAAAAATTAGTCATTCTCATTTGGCGCCTTTATACCGCCAAATGAGAGTGGATGAGATTGACATTCTTTATGAAATGAAGCAACTGTTGCTCAACTCTGGATTTCTCACTTTATGCATTCTCAATTGCGGACCGCGAATTAAAATGAGAATTAAAATGAGAATTAAAATGAGAATGAAAATGAGAATGAAAATGAGCATGAAAATGAGAATTAAAAATGAGAATGAAAATGAGAATGAAAATGAGAATGAAAATGAGAATGAAAATGAGAATTAAAAATGAGAATGAAAATGAGAATGAAAATGAGAATTAAAAATGAGAATGAAAATGAGAATGAAAATGATAATTAAAATGAGAATGAAAATGAGAATTAAAAATGAGAATGAAAATGAACATGAAAATGAGAATTAAAAATGAGACTGAAAATGAGAATTAAAATGAGAATTAAAAATGAGAATGAAAATGAGCATGAAAATGAGAATTAAAAATGAAAATGAGAATGAAAATGAGAATGAAAATGAGAATTAAAAATGAGAATGAAAATGAGAATGAAAATGAGAATGAAAATGAGAATTAAAAATGAGAATGAAAATGAGAATGAAAATGAGAATTAAAAATGAGAATGAAAATGAGAATGAAAATGATAATTAAAATGAGAATGAAAATGAGAATGAAAATGAGAATTAAAAATGAGAATGAAAATGAGCATGAAAATGAGAATTAAAATGAGACTGAAAATGAGAATTAAAATGAGAATTAAAAATGAGAATGAAAATGAGCATGAAAATGAGAATTAAAAATGAAAATGAGAATGAAAATGAGAATGAAAAATGAGAATGAGAATGAGAATTAAAATGAGAATGAAAATAAGGATGGGAATGACACTGAATGTGAAGTAATCGTAAAACGAAAATCTACATTTCGTTCGATATCACATTTAAGAATCGTAGAAAATTACAAAAATAAGATTATTGTGTGAATTATTAAGTAAATTTTTTTATGATTTGATTATTGATTAAATTAAGTAAATTAACTAAAATTTAATTCTGAATTTAATTATCATGTTTAATTATCGTAATTATTACAAAACTGTATCGTTTGTTGAGAAGTTCAGCCGTCATGCGAGCGTTGATAGTGCAGTGAATGAGAAGCAAAGCAGAAAAGGGAACTTTTTACCCGAATTCCAGAATTACCAACCTATGCATTGTTAAGCTAGGTTACATTAGATTAGGATAAGTAGACTAGGTTACGTTAGTTTAAGAGTGTTGATAAAGCGACTTGTCGGGAATTTGAGTTAGGTTAGGTTGGATTAAGTTAGGTTAGGTAGGTAAGTTAGGTTAGGCTTGGTAGGTAAATTAGTTTAGGTAAAGATAGCTCATAAGAGTCAGATTATGTCACGTTATTTTAAGTGTGATAATGCAGGGACTTGTCGGGAATTTGAGTTAAATTAAGTTAGCTCAAGTGATCTTTGATTAGTTTAGGTGAATATAGACAGATTAAGTTAGGTTAGGTTAAAAGGTTATCGGGAATTTGGGTAATATACGCTCGGGAAAAAAAAATTTAAAAGCCTGAGATATATTTTATCGTACGAACCAAAACAAATATATTTGATTACAAAAAAATATATACAGGGTGGGCGGAAAGTAGCTCCCTATTTTGGATTGGTAAAAAAATACGTATATTATCCATTTATTTCAGAAGAAATAATATGAAAAGGTAGGCATACATGGTAGGTTTTCTCTAAAATTCAATGTGGGCTCCAACTCTTTCCACCAGCTTCTGGAGCCGCCCAGGAATGGCGTCCACTGACTTTAGCAGGAACTCCGGCGGGATGGAGGACATGACTTCCCGAATTCGGTCCTCCAGTTCTTCCAATGTCCTCGGTTTGGTGCGGTAGACTTCTTCCTTTACCCACCCCCAAAGAAAGAAGTCGCACGGTGTCAAGTCGGGGCTCCTGGCTGGCCATTGATGTGGACCACGACGACCCATCCAACGCCCAGGGAAGTGGGCATCCAGCCACTCACGGACAACAAGAGCGAAGTGCGGAGGGGCGCCATCTTGCATAAATATCAGATCGTCGATGTTCTCCCATGTGCTGACAACCGGCCAGACCTCGTTTCGCAACATAGCAAGGTACCGCTCAGCATTCATGGTGTTGCGCAGAAGGAACGGGCCCACAACCTGATCTGAGGTCATACCACACCACACCGTTACACTGAACCGATTCTGCCGTTTTTCAGCGGTAACCGTGCGACTTCTTTCTTTGGGGGTGGGTAAAGGAAGAAGTCTACCGCACCAAACCGAGGACATTGGAAGAACTGGAGGACCGAATTCGGGAAGTCATGTCCTCCATCCCGCCGGAGTTCCTGCTAAAGTCAGTGGACGCCATTCCTTGGCGGCTCCAGAAGCTGGTGGAAAGAGTTGGAGCCCACATTGAATTTTAGAGAAAACCTACCATGTATGCCTACCTTTTCATATTATTTCTTCTGAAATAAATGGATAATATACGTATTTTTTTACCAATCCAAAATAGGGAGCTACTTTCCGCCCACCCTGTACTGTATAACTGAAATTCAAGCATAAAATATCAAAATATATTTAAAAATCAATTAAAATTTTAAAAAATTATGTTCGTGTTTAATTATAATTTTAAAAAAATTTAAAATTTTTAAAATTTTAGAATACTAATTAAATTTATTTGATAAAAAGAGTCTGCCAAAGATGCATTTACAAAAATACAAATAAAATGTATAAGCCTCTGTTCAAATGTTTTAAAAATGTTTTATAGAAAACGGATTGTCAGGGAGAAAGGGGCACTGATAAAGATGTTAAAAAAATTTAAAAAGTTTTACTCTGTTTTAAAATAATTTTATAGTATCTTAATGTATTTGAATGTGAGGATATTATGTTGTCTGTACCTAAATCATGACATAACTAAAAATCTCAATCTCAAAAAGTATCTCTGCAACGCTTTAAAAAAGAATTTTTTTAGAAAAACGTTTTGAAGTACTTGAAATTGTCATAACTCTGCAAACGACTTTTATATATATATATATATATATATATATATATATATATATATATATATATATATATATATGGTAGGGCCACTAAAACTGCCTGAAAGCTCTCTAAAATAAATGTTAAAACAGACACACTTGAAATGCTTTAAATACCTAACTATTAATACCATAAAAATAAACCTTCATAAAACCTTACGATCCTTATACAGTTATTTTTTTCTTTTTTGAAATATCTATAAATCTCTCATCAAAAAGGACCTAAAAGTAGAACTACATGAAACTACTCACAATCAGTGAAAAGAAAACCTATAAAAAATAGGCCTGACATTTATACAAACTAACGATAAATGTCTAAAATGTCCAAAAAATCTAAAGAGAAGCAGCGAAGTCTAATGTAAAATATATACTTACTCTCCCATTATCGATATCTTTGCCTCCCGTAATGGACAATCGTGCTTTAGCTTTCATGGCATCCGAGAGACTTAGCTGAAACAGAAAATAAAGATGTAGTTTTTATACTGCTTTCAGTTAATAGAACTTTTGTTAGATTTACATTTCGTTATATGTTTACAGTCACCCTGTGAAACCAGTCATTTTACACAATTACGAACTTAACCTAACCAACCTAACCCGCGCATTGCGTAATTACTTGAAATGACTGGTTTCACCCATTAACAGTAACTTTTACGTATTCCGGGAAATGACTGGTTTCACCCATTAACAGTAACTTTTACGTATTCCGGGAAATGACTGGTTTCACCCATTAACAGTAACTTTTACGCATTCCGGGAAATGACTGGTTTCACCCATTAACAGTAACTTTTACGTATTCCGGGAAATGACTGGTTTCACCCATTAACAGTAACTTTTACGTATTCCGGGAAATGACTGGTTTCATCCATTAACAGTAACTTTTACGTATTCCGGGAAATGACTGGTTTCACCCATTAACTGTAACTTTTAGACACCACGTGAAATGACTGGATTCACACATTGGCTGTAACTTTTACACATTACGGGAAATGACTGCTTTCACACATTGGCTGTAACATATGCGGGAATGCTGAAGTAGATTCAATGGAGCAAAGTCGAACTCCAAAAGCTTTGACTGAAATAAAGTCGAAAAATCGAAACGAAAGTAAAAAAATGGAATCGACCACAATGGAATTAAATCGAACTTATTCAATTTATGTTCGTAAACCAGAATTGGGTCAAGTGAAATAAGGTAAAGTTTCGTTGGGTTAGATTAACTTAGAAGGTTAGATTAGGTAGTGGTACGTTATTTGTTTCCATTAAACTAGGATTGGCATTAAAGCGAATAAATTATATCGAATTCGGTTTCATTCTGTCCGATCTACTTCCCGTTACACACAAACACACACATATATATATATATATATATACACCTTATGAACCTATGTTGTTTCGTGTGTTGGTCTCTCTTCACACGGAGGTCAAGCTGGTGGGCCCCGCCTCTATATATATATAATATATATACACTGTATATATGTGTGTTTTTGTTTTCCCTACAGAATCGCGACAATCTTGAAGATACCCAGAACCCATCGCGACATTAGCAGTGTCGCGGTGGTTTGTCTTTATAAATTTTATCTTTCATTACAAAAAAGGGGAAATAATTAAGGTTAGGCTAAGTAAGGTTAGATTACACTAGGTTAGGTTTGGTGTAATATATTAGGCTTTTAGAGTGGGTAAATGTCGCGATACAGTATTGAATTGATGAAAACGTGAAAATGTTGCGATTTTGTAGGTTAGCCAAATATGTGTGTGTGTGTGTGTGTGTGTGTGTGTGTGTGTGTGTGTGTGTTTTCGCTGAAATGCGGTACAGGATTACCCTTCCAAAAGTTAAATATTTTTGTTAGGGTTAATAAATAAGGTTAGATTGTTGCTACACTAAAAACATTTGCTACAGTTGCTACCTAAAAATGTATTATACATTCTCCCTTTTCATCAAATCAAAATTTCTTTTTTTTTTTTGGTTGTTTTTCAAAGTAGGTCCCAAATTCTAAAAGAAAATCTCTTTCATTTAGCAATTGATTTTCTCCGGTTACCCCGAGACCACGTCACCAACACCTCTTCCCGTTAGATCAGCAAGGTTAAGCAACGTTGGGTCTGTTCAGGAGTTGGACCGGTGACTGCCCTCGCGTTCAGATGTTTAGATAATGTATCGACCCTTAGATGGTTCAGATTCCAAGTAAAGCCGTAGTAGGTTTCCCCCGTCACGTGATCTTTGCCGTTCGAAGGTCAAACATTATTATTTTTTTTATTATTATTATTATTATTATTATTATTATTATCAGCATAAAAGAGTCTGGCATTACTGGCAATAAAATGCTAAAATTTCTTCACGAAAGAAAGGAATAAACCTAATTTTCTCTTTCATAAATATTTATTGGTAATGCCAAGGAAATTTCCACAAAATTTTTATTCAAATTGACCAAAATATTGGTTCAATTTGAAAATAAATCGAATTCTCTCTCTCTCTCTCTCTCTCTCTCTCTCTCTCTCTCTCTCTCTCTCTCTCTCTCTCTCTCTCTCTCTCTTTATTCAGTGTCCCTTAATCCTTGTAGGCAAATTCCTGCAACGATGACGTAACCCAATCCAGTCTATTAAGTTAGCGCGATTAATTTTCAAATTTGTAGAATCTCAGTAACCTTGAGATTTGTGCGTAACTCGCAATGAAAGACTATTTGAAGACATTTGTAA
This sequence comes from Bathynomus jamesi, assembly GCA_023014485.1. Lineage (NCBI taxonomy): Eukaryota > Metazoa > Arthropoda > Malacostraca > Isopoda > Cirolanidae > Bathynomus > Bathynomus jamesi. The sequence continues at coordinate 344,593 of JAJOZX010000273.1, read as the reverse complement.
TTATATTAACAGATGCATAATAATTACATGTTAAAATTAGAATGGTAAAATGAGTTGGAGGTTTCCTCTCAAGAAAATATAGCATTGTATTACCACGATCTTCATATGTAAGAGAATAAATAAATAAACAATGATAATAATAATGATAACATTAATAATATGATAATGATGATGATAATAATTAAAGTTATAAAGAAGATTGAATCAAAACAAAAATTTAAAGAAAGAAAAAAACACTTTTTGAGATGTCTTTCTTTACTGCGAGAAAACTGCGAGATGAAACAATGCGTTTCAAACTACAATCAACGTCCAATGAACAGTTCTTTTAAATGAGGAATTAAAGTTCCTTTGACGAAACAACGACAACTCTCTCTCTCTCTCTCTCTCTATATATATATATATATATAGAGGAACAAGCAGTGATATTCTTTTTGTGGTTTTGCAGGAAATGTTGTGGGAGGCACTGGTCGGGTCTGGCTTCAAAACACTGGCTGTTGCCTTTTATTCAATTTTTTTACTTTGCTTTCTTTCGTTTCTTTGATGTGACTCCTCTGGAATCAAAACCTCTGAATAGCTATGTTTAATTTTGCTTGGGAAGGCGCTCCGCCCCCGTTTCTTTCTTTCTTTTTTTTTTTGCTTAATCCTTTTTTTCTTATTATTTTGTTCGAATACGTCACTGTAAAAGGAACTGTTGACAGGGATGGTTAGGTAGTATAGAGTAGAAATAGTAATGTTTTCTTTCGTCAATAAATGTAGTACGAAGCGCTGGCCGGGTCTGGTTTCAGAGGAATGGTAGTTTGTAGATGATAGCCCCACTGGCAGAGAAGGGAAACTTGATGCAAGAAACTTTCGGGATTCAGAACCTCCGAATAAACTTGGTTTATGAAAAGCTACTTGATGATACAGTCTGGGACTGTTAGTATGTTTTTGGCAAACCGTGGTCTATTTAATTTAGCTAACTATAGCACAATCTTAGCACAATCTCATAGCTTTACAACGCGAAATAAAACTTCTGAAAAACTTGTTTCTGTTGTACTTATTTTATATTTTTGTTTAATGAACATCTGGGTGAAGAAGATAAATGTACGCTTGGTGTGAATGAACTCTAAAACTATTTTTTCATTTATCATACTTTACTGTAACTCTTCTTTCACCACTTTTTTCTTTCAACAGTGGCTATCTGAAGAGGGAGAGCTTTCTCTATTCGATATTTTGCTACAAACTGTTAATTTTGTGTGAAAGTTTTATAAACTTACCCCTTAAGATATATATGATATGAAAGATTACAGTTTTGCATCTCTCTCTCTCTCTCTCTCTCTCTCTCTCTCTCTCTCTCTCTCTCTCTCTCTCTCTCTCTCTCTCTCTCTCTCTCTCTCTCTCTCTCTCTCTCTGTATGGTTTCATCAGTAAACCTTTAGTGTACTCGTAATGATTTCAAGTAAAAATTAAATTTGCCCCATTATTATTTGTTCATACCCTGTCCTTGGCTGTTCAAATTCACTTAATTTAATTAATGGTATACTTTGGGTATGTACTTGTATGGAGGGAACTTGCCGACTTATTTTTTTTATTATTGTAATTTCTTAGAGTTGGTTAAAAGGACAAAAAATAATTTGTTAAAATAAAAATAAAATAATTTCTAAAATAAATTGGATCAAGTAAAGATAATCCCTCACAACAGAAAAAGGAGGGACTATCTTTACTTGATCATTTTTTGGGAGGGATCATCTTTACTTGGTAAAGTTGGTAATACCGCTTTACCGCAATACCGCAATACCGATTTAATTAAAGTCTTTGGATCAAGTAAAGTTAAGCACCCCCAACCTTTTTTAGTTAGCTTTATAAGGCTAACTAACGAAAATATCACGACCTAACCTAACCAATCGTCAAGGGCGTACAGTTGACCTAACGATTGGTTAGGTTAAGTCGTGATATTTTCGTTAGTTAGCCTTATAAAGCTAACTAAAAAGGTTGGGGGTGCTTATCTTTACTTGATCCATTGTAATAAATGAATTTTAATAAATTTTGTTTTCAAATAAATCATTTTTTAAAAAAGATTCTCTTAATTTTTATCCTTATGTCAGACTGCTTCACTTTACTTTACTTTCTGGGAGGGATTATCTTTACTTGGTCATTTTTGGGAGGGATTTGCTTTACTAGTGTGACCTGGGAGGGATTATCTTTACTTGATCCAATAAATTTAATATATTAAAACAAAATACTAAAAATTTTATATATATATATATATTAACGGAAAATAGCGGCAGAAGAATGACTGATTGAAGTGAAAATGAGTCAAAGACAGCCTGCGTGAGCACTTATTGTGTATCCATGGCAACAGAGACGTAACGAAAAATTTTAAAATCACGAAATTCACCTCTTTGTATGGAAATAATTGGTGACCTAATTTTGAACATTTGATATTCGACTGAGACGCCCAAACGACAAAAGGCGAAACCATTTCATAAATAGTATGTTATAACGGACTCTACTATAACCTAACCTAACCTAATCCAACGCACATACCCCTAATTAACCTAATTTTGCTGGATTTCAACTGAATTAACCCACATCTAGGGTATCTCGAAGTGTCTGATTGACTGTTCTCGGAGCAAACTTTGCAAATTATATATATATATATATATATATATATATATATATATATATATATATATATGTGTGTGTGTGTGTGTGTGTGTGTGTTGTAGTGGTTAGCATTACCAGTGTTGCCAGGTTCTCAACCTGATTGTCACATTTGGTCACATGAAAATTCATGTTTTGTCACATTTTATCACACGTCAAATTTGTAATTTGTCACGTGTCAGATTAGTAATTTGTCACATACCAATGCAACCTGAACTGAACTTTACCGAGAGAGAATTGAATGTACTTCACCAACTATTATTTTAATTAAAATAGCCCTCTTAACATATACTTGGGAAATACCGAAATGTGATATAGCTTTAATAGTATATGAAAACATTGACATCTGGAACAAAAAATGTAAAAAACAAAACGAATGGCCTCCTCCTCCTCCTCCCCTCCTCCAGCCATCCTTTATACCTCCAAATATGAGGATCTGTTGAATTATTCTATTTGAAATTTTTTCATCTTTATTAAGAGAGAATAATTGAAAGTATATTTCAAAATTAAATTAATCAAAATATACAAAAAATATATCAATGAAAAAAACTTGGAAAAAATCACAAAATTTTCTAATGAGTACTCTAACCAAAATGATAACCATGAGTACTCTAACCAAATGATAACACGTCCATACGTGAATGAATGTAATGCGTAGATTTAAGGAAACAATATGAATAATGCATTGGAATAAAGTAAGAGAAGGATATCAATAATATAAATTTAATTCTAATAAACAAATAAATTCATCATGAAAGAAGATTCAAGGAAATCAAAAGCATAATAGTTCAGTCACTTAAGAAGGAGTTTTCTTCACAAGCGGTTTTCAGCGTTTCACCTTCATTTCGCAACTGTTCACTTCATTCAAGTATAGAATTTGCTGTATTGGCTTAATTAATGTCACTCTTCTTACGTGCTGCTTGTAGCATCGCCAGTCCTTCTTGTTTCAATTTCACAGCCTGTCATAACAGCTTTTTCCCCCTTTGTCACATCCTATAACCAGTTTGTTACACTTTGACACATATTTTAGACAATTTGTGCTTTGCCACATTTTGTTACATTTTGTCACATCTTGGCTGCATTACTGACTACGAATCCACCGACGCCGGGTTTGATTCCGGGTGACAGCAGTCGGCGCACAGCAAACCCAACTGTTCAACCTTCCATAAAATTGGTTGATAGACAAATGGGTACCCTGGGCAGCTTAGTAGTTAAGACGCTGGGTTGCTGATCGGGAAGTCGCGAGATCGAGTCCGGGCGAGGACTTTGTAATTTCTGACCACTCGTGGTGGGTCGTGGCTCGGATTTCACGTTAAGATGTTGGTCTAAGGTGGAGTCAGGGCCGGTTTTAAGCCGATTAGACCGATTTGTTCAAATTGGGCCCCGCGCACGCGCTCGAGTGGGGGACGCTATGATGAATTAATGAGTGTCCAGTGTGCACGAAGTTTCTTGTTACTGTGAAGGCAGTGAAACTATTCAGTCCGTCCTCGTATATCTATGTTTCAATGTTTTATTGCTAATCGTTTGTTTATTTGTTTGTAATTTCAGTTTATCGTCGCCGTTTAGCTTTTTTAAAAAAAAGGTAATTTGTGGACGATATTCAAACCCTCAACACAGAAAGAGCGCTGTTAATGAGATTATATAACATAAAGCTTGGAATGTAAAGTTGTGTTGTTTGTTAAATATGTCCAAATTGTTTATATGTCCAAACTGCAAACTTGAAGTGTCTTAAGCCTGCATGTAATAGAGAGCTTGTTCTTTTGCCCCCTGCGCTTTTCTTCTTACTCCCAGGCTTTTAAAAATCATGAAATCTTTTGCTTTAATCATTAGATGCATACATGCACATCTTTATTATTTTTCAGTGCCAGGGAGTCTTTATTGTGAATGATTTTGTTTTTTGTTTTGTAATTTCAGTTTATCGTCGCCGTTTAGCTTTTTTAAAAGAAAAGTAATTGAAAAAGCCCTTACATCATCGTCATCATGGCAAGCACAAGCAGAGATAGAGACAAAGGGCGAAAGTATTTGAGCGGCAATCAGAAACGAGCACTGACCAAGGCTAAGGCAGCTGAAAATGAAAAACAAAGAGGTGCTCTAGCGAAATTTCTTGTCACTCCAACTTTGAAACGACAACGGGTAGAGGGCCCCGCTAGGCGCTAACAATTTTCTAATTCTGCCCCGCACTTCCTAGCGCCGGCCCTGTGTGGAGTAACAAGCTTGACCTTCGTCAGAATGACCAATTCGGGCGGAAGCAAACCCAAAGTTATATATATATATATATATATATATATATATATATATATATATAGAGAGAGAGAGAGAGAGAGAGAGAGAGAGAGAGAGAGAGAGAAGTGACGAAAGTAAATAGACACCTTTGATTTTTTCATAATTTTTTTATTTGATAATAAAAGTAAAAAAATAATAAAAAATTTATTCACTATATTTAGAATCGTGTTGCTTTTCCACTTTGCAATTATGCAAAGCTGATACACGTTCTGGCATTCCATTGATGACCTTTTGCCATTTGTTCTTGAAGACAATCATCGTGGTGTCTATTTACTTTTGTCACCCTTCTCTCTCTCTCTCTCTCTCTCTCTCTCTCTCTCTCTCTCTCTCTCTCTCTCTCTCTCTCTCTCTCCTCTCCTCTCTCTCTCTCTATATATATATATATATATATATATATATATATATATATATATACACACATATATATATGAAAATTATTTCACGAAAGTAACACGTAAAAAATATTTATGATGAATAAAACCACGAAGGAAAGGAAACAAAACTGGTGCTCAAGCGCTTTCGTCTAATGACATCCTCAGGAACACTGAAGTACATAAAAGGGTTACATCCTATATATAGGTTACAGAAAAAAAAAAAATAAATAACATACATACATACATACATACATATATATATATATACACACATGCATATATATATATATATATATATATATATATATATATATATATATATATATATATGCAATAAACGGAGAAGTAAAAATAAAAATTACAAATTATTAAAGGATTATCAGAGAGGCATACAGATTTGTAAGGAAAAATATCGATTTTTAGCACAAGATCAAATGAATTATAAAATACGAATTTATACTGGAAATCTGCCCGGGTTTTAACACTCTGCCTTTTATGGTCAAGTTTCGATGTATATAAAAATAAAATGAAAATTAAAAGTTAATAAAGTAGCATACAAGTTTACCAAAGATTTAGTGTTCTACCCTTCTTATCTAAATCTGTTTTGAAGGAATTCAAAACAACAGGATCGAGTTGAAAAAGACCTTTGCTTATGTTGAAGTTATTTGAAAGTTGGATAATGGCAGACTCAAGAGTATTTCTATTAACAATGTTGCTAGAGTGGAATAAAACTGAAGCATTATTCCAATCAATACAGTGGGATAACTCTGACAAATGGACAAAAAGAGCACTGGACAACTGTCCTGTTCTAACGGAATATTGATGCTGTTTTATACGTGTGTGCAAATCCTTTCCCGTCTGACCTATGTAAAAGGAATCACATTGTTTACAACCAATTTTATAGATAATGCCTGAATTATTGGTAGGGCTATTTTTTACTATGATATTTTTTCACAATACTGTTATATGAAAATACTACATTAATATCCAAAAGTTTAAGTACATTAGCAATGCCTAAAAAGCCCGGGAAAAATGGAAGTACTAAAATATTTTTTGACAAAGTACGAGTGTTATTATTGACGCGATAGAAAGTTCGTTTTGCCTTGTTGAGACAAGATTCCATAAACGCAGATGGATAACACAGATCACTTCCAATACCGTTGATTTTTTCCAATTCGGCATCGATGTATTCCGCACTGGCGATCCTAAGGGCGCGGAGAAACATTGATGAAAAAATGGCCTTCTTAGTGGGGGTGTCATGTCCCGAGTAAAAGTGTACGTAGGACAAATTGTTTGTTGTTTTCCGATAGATACTAAACTTAAAACCTGGGCTTTCCCTATGTACACGCACATCCAAAAATGGGATTGAATTGTCTTGTTCCACTTCTAAAGTAAACTTAATGGAGGGGACTTGATCGTTTAACTGAAGGAGGAAGTTATCCAGGTCACGATTCATGGGCCAGATACACAAAATATCGTCGACGTACCGCAACATTGTTTTGGAACTTATTAAGCTTTGCATCAAAGACTGTAAATTCACTTTCAATAACGAGTATTATCAACAAGTTTTTGGGATGGCCATGGGCAATCCCTTATCGCCCCTCCTCTCCAATATTTATATGGAGTTTTTCGAAATTACTTACATTCCGAGAATCCTGGGGGTTGGCATCCCTTGGTTGCGGTACGTCGACGATATTTTGTGTATCTGGCCCATGAATCGTGACCTGGATAACTTCCTCCTTCAGTTAAACGATCAAGTCCCCTCCATTAAGTTTACTTTAGAAGTGGAACAAGACAATTCAATCCCATTTTTGGATGTGCGTGTACATAGGGAAAGCCCAGGTTTTAAGTTTAGTATCTATCGGAAAACAACAAACAATTTGTCCTACGTACACTTTTACTCGGGACATGACACCCCCACTAAGAAGGCCATTTTTCCATCAATGTTTCTCCGCGCCCTTAGGATCGCCAGTGCGGAATACATCGATGCCGAATTGGAAAAAATCAACGGTATTGGAAGTGATCTGTGTTATCCATCTGCGTTTATGGAATCTTGTCTCAACAAGGCAAAACGAACTTTCTATCGCGTCAATAATAACACTCGTACTTTGTCAAAAAATATTTTAGTACTTCCATTTTTCCCGGGCTTTTTAGGCATTGCTAATGTACTTAAACGTTTGGATATTAATGTAGTATTTTCATATAACAATATTGTGAAAAATATCATAGTAAAAAATAGCCCTACCAATAATTCAGGCATTATCTATAAAATTGGTTGTAAACAATGTGATTCCTTTTACATAGGTCTGACGGGAAAGGATTTGCACACACGTATAAAACAGCATCAATATTCCGTTAGAACAGGACAGTTGTTCAGTGCTCTTTTTGTCCATTTGTCAGAGTTATCCCACTGTATTGATTGGAATAATGCTTCAGTTTTATTCCACTCTAGCAACATTGTTAATAGAAATATTCTTGAGTCTGCCATTATCCAACTTTCAAATAACTTCAACATAAGCAAAGGTCTTTTTCAACTCGATCCTGTTGTTTTGAATTCCTTCAAAACAGATTTAGATAAGAAGGGTAGAACACTAAATCTTTGGTAAACTTGTATGCTACTTTATTAACTTTTAATTTTCATTTTATTTTTATATACATCGAAACTTGACCATAAAAGGCAGAGTGTTAAAACCCGGGCAGATTTCCAGTATAAATTCGTATTTTTATAATTCATTTGATCTTGTGCTAAAAATCGATATTTTTCCTTACAAATCTGTATGCCTCTCTGATAATCCTTTAATAATTTTTAATTTTTATTTTTACTTCTCCGTTTATTCCATATATATATATATATATATATATATATATATATAGGTATGCATGTGTATATATATATATATGTATGTATGTATGTATGTATGTTATTTATTTATTTTTTCTTTCTGTAACCTATATATAGGATGTAACCCTTTTATGTACTTCAGTGTTCCTGAGGATGTCATTAGACGAAAGCGCTTGAGCACCAGTTTTGTGTTTCCTTTCCTTCGTGGTTTTATTCACCACATATATATATATATATATATATATATATATATATATATATAATATATATATATATATGTGTCTGTACACACACAAGTGCATGCATGCAATAAAGCATTGTACTTTGTATTCATATATTTTTATCACTCTTTCCTGACCCAAATTCCACCCCTTTGAAGATCAATATAAAATACTATCAAGTCGAAAGTATGAAGAAAGATGTTATCAACTATTTATTGAAAATATTACATCGTATACCCGTAATTAGATAGATAATACATCCGAAAATCTATAGTTAATGATGTAATGTTAATAATTATGTCTAGCATAACTAAGTAAAATTGGCGAATTTGTTCCTTTTGGGTATTGATTTTGGAAGTAGAAAAGAAAGAAGATCCGCAATTTTCCTATTATGCATTCAAGACTATTTGTATAGTTGATAGTTCTGTATTTCTGTTATATAGCCTCTCTGTCTCTCTGGTTCTGTCTTTTTCATGCAGTTAGCTTAATGTTTAAAACCAAGTTGAAATCCAGATTAATAATGGCATACTAACAAAAATCTAGGATTAATGTCCATTAATATTGTTTACTGATTATTAATTTCTCGTGTGTAATCCAGTATTAAAACCGCATTTCTTGGGATTGTTCAGTTCTTATCTCTCGTGTATAATATTGGTTTCTTTGTATGGTATTGGTATAGTGCCTTCAATAGTGACCTTGTATTTGTCATGTCAGTAGTGATAATTTAAGATTAATACATGTTTTAACTATTAATAATATTTATTTACTTATTTATTTATTTATTATTAATTAATAACAACTAGCTGTTTATTTTTAATAAGAGAGCCCAGTAAAGCCTAAAGCTTAAGGGCCAAATTAAATAAAATAAATAGTCGAGCTTCACAATTATTCATGTATTTATTTCATTATTAATAAAGGTTATTCAAGTCATTTCAATTCAATTAAAAAATTTCTTCCGTATGATAAGCTTTACTATATCTTAACTACTGTAGTTATCACGTATTTAATGCATTATAGACATAGGAATTATACTACCTCAGAAAAATGCATTGATTTTATTCAATTTTGTGTTAAATTTACTCACTTGTTTTAAAGGTGAGTATAATTATTACGCAAATGACTAAAATCAATGCAGTTTTTATAGTCAATTATGTTTCAACCATAATTCAACCAAAGTTGACTTTCCTTCGCTTGCGATGTAACAAAACCAAACATATTTACGACGTTTTACCTCTCTTGGTCTTGAAATTCGTACACACGACACGTACAGTGTGTGTGTGTGTGTGTGTGTCCCACACCAGTGTGCGACTTTACACTGACCACACTATTCCCCAAGTGTTCTCAGTTTTTATTTCCTCGGAGAATTTTGCATTCTTTGTTTTGGTAATATCTCTTCTCTCTGAGGGAAGATTCTCAGATCATTTCCCGAGCAAAATTTCCTCTCTTAGGCCTATTCTTCGTTTCTTTATGGCGATATTTTCCTACCGTATTTTTCTATAAAATTTTCCCCTTTTTTAAATACTTTCCTGCACTCAGAGCCTTAATTGGTTTATACAAAAGATGGTGCATGCGTCAGACGTACACACACACACACACACACACGATATATATAAAGTTGGCATCAATTTATAACTATATTACAGCCATGTCCAACGTTGACGGTAGAATATTTGCAGTGGTATATAAAGGCAATGTCGTCTCAAGCCCCAATGATTCATGACATCATTGTACATCTTTCTCTGCATACAAATAGGCCATTAGAAGAACAGCCTTCCTTCTTGTATCAGTCGCACTCACGTAATAACAACGTATGTCTTCTTTCTTCCTGCTCATGTGCAAAACTTTAATATTTCAACTCATTTTGTTTAAAAAGCGGAGCCAAATAAGGGCAAAAAGGGAATGTCGAAACGTATACTCGTGTGTGTGTGTGTTGTGTGTGTGTATATATATATATATATATATATATATACATACACACACACACACACACACACATATATATATATATATATATATATGTATGTTTGTGTGTGTATTTTTGGTTTTGTTGGTTGTATGCATGCATAGAAAATCGATGTATTTATGCATGGAGGGATGATTCGTTAGGGGGGTTTTACAGTTTGTGGGATTTTTGCTTTGTTTATGTGCTTTTAGATTTTATAGTTATAGATTTTTTCTAAAAATAGTAAAAGAAAATGTATTTTATGGCGATAAACACGAGAATAAAGGCATAATACTAAATTTTAGACGCATATTAATTATTGTGACAAGAGAAATTTACATAAAATACGCAAAAACTGTAAAAAATGATAGCCGAATTCGGGCGCTAAATGAATTAAGGCCGCAAAAAATTAGGAAATAAAATCAGAAGACGTGAGTACAAATGGTTATAAATATTCATTGAATAAAGATGAATGTCTTTTCAGTGTTACGTGTAAAAATTATTTGCTTATTCTTTTCTACAAAAAACGAAGAGACAGTAAAAGCCTAAAAAGAACCGACGTGGCGAATTGTATTACAGTTGAAATTGTTATTTCTGCTTAGGCGAAGAAGATTTTCTTTCGTGTACATGTTTGGAGCTGCATGGAAATATATTTCCACGTTAACATGGTCATATATAAACAATGTTGCATATATCCAGTACTCAAAGTGATGAACAGCTAGAAGCAAGACGATTTTCATTCAATTTTATGAGAGTTCTCAAAGGAAGAAGTTATTAAGGTTAAGGTTAAGGCCAACTGTAAAATATGTAAAAAATAAAATGTTAAATATTTTCTGCCTGCAACTTCAATGAAGAAACTTTATATGTCCACCAAAATTTTTGCAATTAAAGTAACTTTCAGTTTTACTCCAAAGATGAGAAGTAGCAGAAGTAGCAGAAGTAGCAGAACACAAACATAGCAGATTCTTCAGTTGAAATAGTTAAAGCTCACGATCAGTATGCATTTAAAAGGACTGAAACGTGTTATTAGCCATATGCATACGAAGCCTGTATAGTGTATATGAGATGTTGTAAAGTTAGGCTTGTAATCAAAGAAAATTACCTCATAATAGTAAACTTAAATCTTGGACTATATTCATTCGGTAGGCGGGGCATTTTATTGACATTAACCTAACCTAACCTAACCTAATCTAACCTGTTTTAATCTTACCCATAATAACTTGTCAGTTAAATGCCACATCGAGAGACCGACGATTTTAGCCCGTAAATGTTTTGATTTAAATTCAAATTTGAAATCTTAATTAGAACCTTTGGGTCTGACAGCTTCATTTTCAATTTCTCTAATAAGGTTTTCAAATCTCGGTGAAAGACGTTTATTCTCTCTAGGACTAGATTTTAAATTAACTAATTTTAAAATTAATTATTCCTAATATTTAATCTTATTTCAAAGTTTTTACAACAGATTTACCGAATGTTGACAAAACTGAATAGACACCTTTAATTTTCCCATAGTTTTTGATTTGATAATAAAAGTTAATAAATAATAAATTTATTGAGTAAATATATTTAGAATCGCGTTGCTTTCCCCTTTTTTGCATTATGTAAAGCTGACATATGTCCTAGTATTCCATTGATGAGCTTTGCCATTTGTTGTTGAGGACAATTATCGTAGTGTCTATTTACTTTTGTCAACCCTCTATATTGTAGCTACTTAAACAAGAAACGAGTCTATAATCCATACCTCATTTAATAACGCAGCTCTTAACACTGTTAAAACTTATTTCTGCCATTTGAAACCTCAAAAAGTTACGTATTCTTTAATAAGCAAAATAAATTTAACACTTAAAATATCTCTAAAAAGATAATTCCATCGGACACCTATTTGATAATTCCGTCGGATATCTATTTTATAATTCTATCGGATACCTATTTTATATTTAATGCACAAATTTATCAACATGCAGACAAACTCTTTGGCCAGGGGTTCACCATTTAGTGAGACTTTCGCGAACAGACAGACTTTCACTTTCAAAGAAAACTGGCGACAACAGTGTCCCATAATATTTAAACTACATTTATATGAAACATTATATGGATAACATCATTTCTCTTTTAAGGTCGTGCCGATAGTTTAGTTAATTACTTAACCAACCAAGAAAGTTATATTAAATTTACCAAGAAGAAGAATCATACCGAGTTGCCTTTCTGTATACAGAGAGACTACTTACACTGACCTTGGAACTAATTTCCTCAGTAACATACACATGATATATAAAATAAAATCCTTAAAAATCGTCATTTATCGCCTATATTGTGTATGTTCTTTCTATACGTTCAGTTCCACGAAGAAATGGCATTCTTTCACCCACTATTTACCCATAACTCATTCCCAAAACATAATATTCAATCATCCATCAAAAACCTGGAGAAGATCTATGGACCTTACTATAATTTCACAATTACTATAAACTTCAAAATTATCTAATTGCTCACTTCACCTACTCATATCCACAAATAAACTGTTTCCTATTTACTAACACGCTCCTACTTCGCCCAGCTAGAAAAAACCTTATTCCCTTGTCTCCTCCGCGATGTACTGTATTAAGTGTGTTTGCTGCAAGGCGGCGTTATATATTGGTAGTACTTAATCCAAGTATAAATTATGGATTGGTTGGTCCTTTGCTAAACCGGTAAAAATGTCTCCTATTCTGAGTCGAGCCATTACCTGCAGCGAGCTTGTCGACGCACCTCTTCTCCATTTTTTAGATTGGCTTGGGACAGTCCTTAACTGGGTTAATTATAGATTGATGAACACCAAACATTGCGGCCATTGGAAAAGCCATCAAAATCAGCATTACGAGAACATTTAACACCACCCATTGACCGTTTTTCCTTCAAAACTGTAACCCCCATCATTAGTAGTACCCACCCAACCGAACTTAGCATCTTCGAGAGAAGAGACAAAGACTGTCCCGAGCCAGTCTAATAAATATGGAAGGGATATGCATTGACGAGCCCGCTGCACACGATGTATTTGAATCGGCCCAGTTTCTCCTTTAAAAGGGACTTATTTCATACGAGCGGTGGGGTTACCGCCGGCCCGGTACCCTCCTTTGGACGACGGACGTCAGTCGGAAAAAACAATCAACCAACGTTAAACAACTATACAACCTCCTTTATTTTTAAAATGAGTTTATTCATCGGTTTTAATTAAATGGTTTTAAACTCTATTTGGATTGGATTACTACTGTAATTTTGTATTTTATTATGTTCATTTAATAATTTTAAACTAGATAACACCGAAGATGGAAATATATAGTTTCCGAAACGTCTTCAGAAAATAATAAATATATACACCGTCTGCCAAAAAAAGAGGGTTCACTCTAAAACATCCATGGAATCAACAATTATCAAACAATCAGTATGAAACTTATACGCGTAAAAGATACATAAAACATCTACCTGTAAACCAAATTTCAGTTCGAAGCTATCAAAAAAACGATTTATTAAATATTCTCTAATAATATTACAACTGATGCTCGACAAACTAATCAAGAATCCTGTTTTCCATTTTCACTTTTGTAAATTCTAATATACGATTTTTTTTGCAGGGTTATAAAATATAGTGAATATGCCATTTTCAGAGGAAGATAAGATTATAATTAAGCATTATAGACTAGAAAAGGGATATGGACGAACGAAACTACTCTCCGAATTCCCCAACAAAGGATGGACTCTTGGTGGTTTGGGAAAGCTTCTAAAGAAAATTAACGAGACTGGGGATATCAAAAGAAGAGAGGGAAGTGGGCGACCAAAAACTGTTCGCACACAAGACAATATTGACGACGTCGAAGAACGTACATTAAGTCAGGAAAACCAGCCAGGAACTCATGTGACACCAGCTCGCATATCAAAAGAGTTACAATTATTAGAAACTAGTGTGAGACGCGTAATTAAACAAGATCTTCAACTAAAACCTTTCAAAAGAGTGCACGGGCAAAAGATTACTCAAACTGATGAGCAGAAACGAGTTCAAAGATCAAAACAAATTTTACGGCGAGTAACATGTGATAAACTTTCAAAGGCTTTTTTCACTGATGAAAAGGGATTCACTGTGGAGCCACCTCGGAACAGTCAAAATGACAGAGTTTACTCGCACGTCCAATGTAAGAATGAAATACCTGATAGCAGACTTTTTACAAACAGAAGTCATTTCTCAGCTAGTGTTATAGTGTCAGTTGGCATATCAAAGTTAGGAAAAACATTCATTCATTTTATTGAGCCTGGTGTAAAAGTCAATGCCGAGTACTATCGAAATACTCTGCTGCGAAACATGCTTCCCGAAATGCAAAATCTGGCCAACGGTGGTTATTATCTTTTTCAGCAAGACGGAGCAACGTCCCCTACAGCAATATCAACTGTGGAATAATTAAAAAATAATGTCCTAGAATTACTTGAACCCCAAAATTGGCCACCTAACAGTCCTGACTTAACCCTGTTGACTATGGAATCTGGGAAAATTTAGCACAGAGAGTTTACAGGAGCAGGGTGAGAAATGTTGATCATTCGCGTCAGCTTCTTGTGGAGAAGTGGGAAGAGATACCACAGGAGCAGATCGATTGAACCATTGATGAATTTCGTTCAAGATTGAAGAAAATTGTTGAAACAGAAGGGAAACACATTGAAAGAATAAAATGTTAATTTGATTTCTTTTGTAAACTTACGATTTAAGTTCTGTTTCGAAATTCAAAATCCTTTTTATTTTCATGGTTTTTTAATGGAGGCATTTCCTATATTTTATAAATCTTATGATGTATTTTATAACTAAAATGAGAATAAAAATTTTATTACCAAAGTTTTACCGCCTTTGTGGACTCCAAGAATTCAAAACTGGAGCGATGTTCACCAACAAAATTTGTTGAACATAAACAATCCTCATTAAATCATTAATTTTCAATATAATAATCTGAAAATTGGTGTACATATATACTGTTTACATAGTTTTGCTCTGTATGAGTTTCATTATGATTGGTTAATAAATGTTGATTTCATGGCTGTTTTTAGAGTGAACCCTTTTTTTTGGCAGACGGTATATATATATATATATATATATATATATATATATATATAATATATAATATATATATATATATATATATTATAATACAGAAAAAAGTTACTCACCTTCGCTCTTGAGGCATCCATCTTTGACTTGTAGCAAAATTCTGCGAGTGCCACGAGTAGGGCCAGAACCAAACCCCCCGTCAGGATATAGAATATACCAGCGACGTTGCTAAGCGTCAGTGCAGTCGTCTCTTGATCCTAATAACGACAAATTCCATTATAGCTACTCCTCTTCTCCATCTATTTTCACACATCAGACGACAGGAGGCTCTTTCTTTAATAGCATAATTTAAAATAGTGCTTTTGAAAATAGGGATGTCTCAGCCTCTACAAAAAAAACGGGGTGTTCATAATGTTATGCGATCAAGTAAGTAAATTGCTCGCTTTAAATGAAACCACTTAAAATTTGGATAACACAACTCAGAAAAGAAAATGGGGCTTTTCTAATTTCGTGTTGTTGTTGTTGTTTTTTCAAATTTTTATTTTAGGGTTTGGGAGGGAGACCGTCTTCGCGTTCGGATGATGTAGCGACCCGTGGTTCGGATCCCACGTATAAAAGTTGTAGTTTCCCCTCTGTCATATGACCTTAGATGTTGCGAAAGGGGGTTAGGGAACCCACGACAAACAACAATTAGGTTTTGGGAGACAAAATGTACCTCAGAATTTATTCATTGGTAATGATTTAATAAAGTTTAGAAAATCGGGAGAAGTGAAGACACAGAAGTCACGGATTCGAATCCCGATGGTACTGGTTAATAATAAAACGGGAGTTAACGCAATGGGCCGCATTGGTTGCCCTGATTTGTGTGCCAACTGAGCTATTATTATTATTATTATTAAAATTTAGAGAAAGGCCTTGAATATATATATATATATATATATATATATATACAGGGTGAGTCAAAAGTCTCCATACATAGGCAAAATGGTCATGATAAATAAATGATTATTTTTTTTTTTTTTTGCAGGTGATTTGCTGAGATGCATTTGTATGTGCCATCCGTATGTGCATTCAGTGTAATGGTGCCCACATAGAGCATATTTTGTGACTTACAAGTGATTGCATAATAAAGTGATCATTTTGCCTATGTATGGAGACTTTTGACTCACCCTGTATATATATATACGTGTTGAATATTACCTGCTGTTTGTCCTTCCCACATTGAGAGTGTTCGAACCACCATCTGTTCTTTAATTCTTCCAAAGTCCCTGCTTCTTTAAGCTCTAGAACGCCCATGTTCAAACGTTCTCTGGAAAAGAAACCGAAGCATAAGGTAGAGTGATCCATATAGTATGTATAAAGGAAGAGAATTGATACAGAACACACATACACACACACACACACACACACACACACACACACACAAAGAGATGATGGAATACCTATTTTAGAGAGGTGAGCTGAAAGGGGGGTAAAAATAGTATATTTACATTAACCCTTTAACGCCGACCATTGCCTTATGGCAAAATGAAGCTTGATAATCAATTCTAAACCTTACGATCTGAATATTAGAAGTTATTTTGGCTTGAACACGAAAAAATGTTAAAATAGAAAAATTTCATAATTCAAGAATGAAACTGGTTAAAATCCTGAGATTTTTCTAACAGTTAAACTCGTGTTAAATGTTACAAACAGTTATTGAAGAAGAGATCCTTACACTGTTGAAAAAGTAAAATTCTGATACAGTTATTTAAAGGGAAAATTAAGTATTAACTATTCTAAATTTAATTAATTTTAAAAATAAATTTAAAAAAAAATCAATAATTCTTCATTGTAGAATTACGTACGATAACATTAAGATAACCCTAAACTTTAGGCTAAATTTTTTTTTTAATTTTAATATACAGGGTGGGCCATAATTCGCTTAACTGAAGTTAATTTCGTTCTAATACGAAGGTAAAGCGACTTATGGTCCACCCTGTATAGTAAAATTCCTGTAGTGCCATGCAGAAAATACCGAATTCATAAATGCCAACAGAATTGCTAGCTTATCAAAGCTTTCACTCTATTCCTACACACACACATATATATATATATATATATATATATATATATATATATATATATATGGCATAGGGATGGCTGCGAAATATATGGGATGGCTGCGAAATTAACAATAGACGAGAGGGTGAGCTTGGTTTTAATGCATGGAATACCAGGTACAAAAGTCGATGAATCGGTACAGAATTTAAATTCTGTACCGATTCAACGATTTGTTGTACAGGGTATTCCATACATTAAAACCAAGCTCACCCTCTCGCCTATCGTTAAATTCGCAGCCATCCCCTACCTAAAAGAAAATAATAATATATTATAGTCAACACTGAAAATTCCTATGATGCGCGACTTTTGCGCCACCCTGTGTATATATACAGGGCGTCCCAAAAAAATGTATACACACTTTAAATACTTATAAAGGCAGTGTTTATTAAAGTACATTTCATTTTCAAAATGTAATAGAATCTACAGACATTATTTAATTGTTTTGTCAACGCCTGTTTTCAAACTGACGTCCGTTCTGGTCCAGGCACTGCTGATAACGCGAAGCAATGGAATCGCAAACATCACGAAACATTTCGTTTGGTATTTGTGTGCATTCTCGTTCAATGGCTGCTCTCAATTCAGCGACTGTTGCAGGTTTTATAGCGTAGACTTTGTCTTTTAAGTATCCCCATAAAAAAAAGTTTAGTGGTGTGAGGTCTGGCGAACGCGGAGGGTATTCTACGAAACCCCTTCGTCCAATCCACATCCACATCGTGCCAAGTACCACTCGCAATACTCCACTCTTCGGTCCGGATCATCTTCATTAATAGCATGGACTAATCTTGGAATGTAACTTTTCCATTGACAGCGCTTCAAAATTCGTTGGACAGACGATTCTGAAATTCCTACCTCACGACTCGCTTGCCGCACAGATTTTCTTGAACTTTGGTGATACGTTTCCAGTACTCTTTCTTGCTTTGTGGGGCTTGTCGATGTCCGTGGTCTTCCGGAACGCTTCTTGTGGACATTCTGAACAGTTCCAGCGGCTTCAAACTTATCTCTAATTCGAGTGATGGTAAGTCGCGTTGGTGGATCTGTTTGAAACTCCCTCCTAAACTGTCTTTGCACTTCAACTGCGTTTTCACACTTCCAGTAGCATTTTAGAATGAATTTCCTTTGTTCAAAGCTTAGTCTGACTGCCATTATTAATTCTAATGGGTTTAACTTGGAAAGAAAGAAACATCAATTGAGCTATCAGCTGTTAAAGTGTGTATACATTTTTTTGGGACGCCCTGTGTATATATATATATATCAAACGGTCATGTATCGAATCAAATTTCAGGAACTCCATTTAATACAGAGTTAATTATAAACGTTTGTAAAGTTATATGTAAAAAGAGTATTATTAATTTAACGTCGCTCGCAATTGCACTTTATACAATCCCTTTAAATCCGTAGAGGATTTCCGATATTCTAAACAACGCCTTTAATCACCTTTGTTCGATGCACTTCCCAAACTTTTTGATTCTTTTCAGTCTTTCAGTTTGGGAGAATGGATGAAATTAAATCTACGGAATTTGATATTCGTATTGAAATTGCTCCTGAAAAAATGCTGTTGTGTGTGTGTGTGTATATATACTGTATATATATAAATGTATACACGAATAGATGAATGGATGTATTTTATGGAGAGACGGACGGACGAATATCTCTCTCTCTCTCTCTCTCTCTCTCTCTCTCTCTCTCTCTGATGTTTGAACATTCCTTAACACATTGGTACTGATTTTAACACACTCAGATGTGATTTTATCCTTTCGAGAACGTATGGTTCTGGGTCGATCAGCATAGATTACCGACTTGAGATGGCCCCCACAAGAAAAAGTCAAGAGGCGTAAGGTCTGGAGACCTACAGTAGGTGGCCATTCGACGGGCCCTCGCTGTCCGATCCACTTGCTTGGGAATGTTTCATCTAAAGAGCTCCGGACGATGGTTTCGAAATGTGTTTGTGTACCATCCTGCTGAAACCACATCTCTGCCCGTTCTGCCAATGGAATGTCGTCCAGTATGGGCATTAGAAATGTTTGCAGCATATGCAAATATGTTTCACCTGTTACATTGCCGTCGAAAAAATACGGACCAATTAACTGATCCCCCCAGAGCGCAGCCCACACCATAATTCGTGGATCGAATTGCACATGTCCTTCCTCCATCCAGTGGGGGTTCTCATTGGCCCAATAGCGTGCATTATGCCTATTGACACGACCGCTGAGGTGAAATATCGCTTCGTCGCTGAACATGATCCTTCGTTGAAGCTGTCGATGTTGTAGAAACCACTGGCAGAACTCTACACGACGGTCTGTGTCGTCACCGTGCAGTTCCTGAACGAGTTGGACTTTGTTGGGGTGGAAACGATTTGTTGTAAGAATTCGTTGAATGGATCTTCTGAAGACACCGGTTTCCTGGGATAACTTTCTTAAGGACTTACGTGGGCTGTTTTCGAGATGATTGAATACCATTAATGATGTTGCTGCATCGGTTGAACTATATGGCCAGCCACTACGCGGCCGATCATGAACACTTCTCGTTTCTTTGAAGCGAGTGAAAAGTTTTCCAACTGATGCCTGAACAACTGGGGGCCTCTCAGGGTGTTTGTCATTAAAAGCAGTAGCAACTGATCGGTATGTGTTACCACGCCTTGCACACATTAAAACTATCTCCACCCGTTCATCTATTGTCAATTTCTGTGCCATAGGTTCAACAACAAATCTGAAAAGAACAAAACACATATTAAAACACAAATTATAATTAAAATGTGCCTATGGTTCCTGACTTTTGCGCCACCCTATATATATATTATATATATACACAAGGTGAAAGAAAGAAAAGTAAATGAGAAAAAGATTGTCCAATTGTAATGATTTCTTGGTAACTCAATTAAAAGAAAAATTACGTCACAACTGCATAAACATTATCCTAATGTTTAGTTTCGTTTGAAGACTCGAATGGATGATGACACGAGTCATGGAAGACTAACGTTTAGTTTCGTGTCTCACAAAGTTTTCGGGACATGACTCTCGTTTTACTGACACGAAATAGTATTCACACTCCCTTCAACCTTAATTAATCTAATTTCACCTAACCTGACCTTACCAATTGACTTAAATCTACCTTAATATAACCTAACCTAATGTACAGTAAATAACTTAATCTGTAATTCCAATGAGTTTGGTCGAATAATTTTTATTGTATTGTTTTACTGTTGCCAAATTATATATATATATATATATATATATATATATATATATTATATATATATATATATATATATATATATTATATATATATATACACAGGGTGGCTCAGAAGTCGCGCACCATATGCTTTATTCAGATTTACAGGTTTACGAGTCGAAATGGTTTATAAGTAATGTTTAATTACAATATATGTTCGATAATGTTCGAGTAATAAAATTAATAGTATGTACAGTTAATGAAAAATCTATCTTAAAATAATTAAATTGAATGAAGTTACATTAGCCAATGGCGTCTCAGAAGTCGCGCACCATTGGCTACATATATTGTAATTGAACATCACTTATAAATCATTTCGACTCGGAAACCTCGTAAATCTGAATAAAGCCTATGGTGCGCGACTTCTGAGACACCCTATATATATATATATATATATATATATATATGATGAATAAAACAACGAAGGAAAGGAAACACAGAATGGTGCTCAAGCGCTTTCGTCTAATGACCATTCTGTTTCCTTTCCTTCGTGGTTTTATTCATCATGAATATTTTTCACGTGTTACTTTCGTGAAATAATTTTCATATATATATATATATATATATATATATATATATATATATATGTTGTTACAGGGAATCTGTGTAACTAGGGATTTCATGAAGTCCCTAAAAGGTTCAGGGATATCATGTAAGGCTAAGTCGTGATATTTTCGTTAAACCTGGAGGACAATTATTGAATGGCCGGTTAATTGAATGCTTAGGTGCATTGAATGGTCGGTTAGGTCAACCGTACGTCCTTAACGATTGGTTAGGTTAAGTCGTAATATTTTCGTTAAAACTAACGAAAATATCAGGACTTAATCTTACATGAAATCCTTGAACATTTTAGGGACTTCACGAAATCCCTAGTTACACAGATTCCCTGTACCATATATATATATATACAGGGTGGGCGGAAAGTAGCTCCCTATTTTGGATTGGTAAAAAAATACGTATATTATTCATTTATTTCAGAAAAAATAATATGAAAAGGTAGGCATACATGGTAGGTTTTCTTTAAAATTCAATGTGGGCTCCAACTCTTTCCACCAGCTTCTGGAGCCGCCCAGGAATGGCGTCCACTGACTTTAGCAGGAACTCCGGCGGGATGGAGGACATGACTTCCCGAATTCGGTCCTCCAGTTCTTCCAATGTCCTCGGTTTGGTGCGGTAGACTTCTTCCTTTACCCACCCCCAAAGAAAGAAGTCGCACGGTGTCAAGTCGGGGCTCCTGGCTGGCCATTGATGTGGACCACGACGACCCATCCAACGCCCTGGGAAGTGGCATCCAGCCACTCACGGACAACAAGAGCGAAGTGCGGAGGGGCGCCATCTTGCATAAATATCAGATCGTCGATGTTCTCCCATGTGCTGACAACCGGCCAGACCTCGTTTCGCAACATAGCAAGGTACCGCTCAGCATTCATGGTGTTGCGCAGAAGGAACGGGCCCACAACCTGATCTGAGGTCATACCACACCACACCGTTACACTGAACCGATTCTGCCGTTTTTCAGCGGTAACCGTGCGACTTCTTTCTTTGGGGGTGGGTAAAGGAAGAAGTCTACCGCACCAAACCGAGGACATTGGAAGAACTGGAGGACCGAATTCGGGAAGTCATGTCCTCCATCCCGCCGGAGTTCCTGCTAAAGTCAGTGGACGCCATTCCTGGGCGGCTCCAGAAGCTGGTGGAAAGAGTTGGAGCCCACATTGAATTTTAGAGAAAACCTACCATGTATGCCTACCTTTTCATATTATTTTTTCTGAAATAAATGAATAATATACGTATTTTTTTACCAATCCAAAATAGGGAGCTACTTTCCGCCCACCCTGTATATATACTGTATATCCTAAAAATTCAATTAAAGTGTCAAAATACTAGTACGGTTTCTTATATATGGAATTGAAACTTCTATATAGAGTTTATAAAGTTTCTGAAACTTTGAAGTTCTAATTTGGTCTTTTTCACTTTAATTTTTAAATTGTTTGGTTTCACCTAAACCACTTTTCCATGTTATATAATTTTAAAAGAAATGTTTCTGGTTGCTAGGGAGACGGTTATCAGATGTTTCTGGTTGCTAGGGAGACGGTTATCAGATGTTTCTGGTTGCCAAGGCAATGGTTATCAACTCTTAAATTTGTTGACGGTTGTTTGTCAAATTTTATGGCATGGTAAGGTTGTGGTTATGAAATATTTATGGTTGTTGTTGTTGTTGTTGCTACTGGTTAGCCAATCAGCCCACCCTGATCGAGCAAGCCGGCGGCACGCAGGTAACCGATCGCCCTCTCCGGAGTGGACCAGAGGTTCAGCGCATTAGTGATGTTGTGTTGTGTTCTATGTTGTGCTAGAGCGGTACAGTCTGTCATAATGGGTTCAATTGCTTGTGGTGTGTCCTGGCACAGGTGGCAGGTGTCGTCTGTGGAGTTGTCTAGTCTGTGTTTATATGTCTGTAAGTCTGTGTTTATATGTCTGTAAGTTGGGGTGATGTCCACATCGGAATCGTGCTAAGTTAACTCGGTCCGATCTGCTCAGGCATTCGGACCGAGTCGTGTCAGTGCTTTGTGGGTTAGGTGTGTGTGTGTGTGTGTGTGTGTGTGTGTTTTCTGCACTGTGTGATGTCTGTGGGGCGTGGTATGGAATGGAGTATTTGGTTATAATGTCTCTCTGGTGTCACCTTAATGGTGCGAGGTGTTGGTGTATGATTGTACATGTAGTGGCAAGGGTGTTGTGGGTTAGTTGTCGCTGCTGCCATGAATTGTGTTCCCCTCATGTCTAAATGTTCCCTAACTTTCAGTATTTTTGTTTCTGTGTGCAGGTGTTCTATTGGTGTTGTTTGAGTACATCCTGTAATGATACGAAGTGCGTTGTTTTGTATTGTCTGTAAGGTGTTTATGTTTGTGTTTGAGATAATGGGTGCCCAGCATGGGCTAGCATAGTCCATAACTGAGCGAATATATTGTTTGTATATGAGTGATGTTGTTTCCTGCTGGTGTCCAAAGTTTGTGCCTGTCAGTACCCTAAGCGTGTTAAGTCTTGACGTACATTTGTTTTTAATGTCCTGAATGTGGTTTGCAAAAGATAATGATGTGTTATATGTGACCCCAAGTATTTTGGTCCTGTGAGTGTGTGGAATGTTGGTGTTGTTTAGTGTAAGCTGTGGAATGATCTGGTGTTCTTTTGTTGATTTGGCTATGTTGATTTGTTGATTTGGCGGACGTTACTTTGGGTCTATTGTGTGTGAACCCGTCTTGTATACTGTTTATGTATGTTTGTAGGTTATTTGTAGCGGTGTCGCTGTTGTTGTGGGTGGATGTTAGAGTGATGTCATCTACATATGATGATAAGGTAAGCTTGTTATCTATGAGTGGTGGAATGACATGCATGTATAAGTCGAACAGTGTTGGTAAGATAATATTTATGGTTGTTGAAGGTTATGTTTATCAAATGTTATAGTTGTTGAAGATTATGTTTATCGAATGTTATGGTATGGTAAGGTTGTGGTAATCAAATCCATCTGGTTGTTAAATTAATTCACTCAAAATTTGGTCTTTTAGGATTATTTTAAATAAGACATGTATTATTTTTGCCTAATAGTACTCTTAGTACTTAAAGTACATCCACTATTTTACTTATGTACATTTTTCGAAAAAAAAAAATCGTCTAAAAACATAATTTCAAAAAATCATAAACAATTACTAATTGGTAATATTGATTAGTTTGGATATTTTAGCCCTTTTGATGACACTAATAAATTTTCCAAAAAAAAACCCCAAGCACTCCTAATTAGTAATTTTTTATGCTTTTTCCAAATTTTGGGTTCCTGCCCGACCTTTTCGTAGAAGCTGTACATATACATAAATATAAGGTACATCGATAAACTGTGTATATATATATATATATATATATATATATATATATATATATATATATATATATATATAATTAGGGTGGTCCTTATTTTTGAACTTTCAAATTTCCGCGCTCTGATCCCATCAAACTATGCCATTTGATCTAAAAACACAGTATACAAAATTTTATTCAGATATATTAATATTTAGAGGTCGCGCAACGGCTTCATAATATTGGATTATAAGATTCTCATAAAGTAGGAATATAAACAATTGCCAAATGCATTTCAACATTTAATTATTTAGCTACATTAGCAGGAAGTAAACAAGACCCTTTGTTAGCTTAAATTGTGATCTGAACATCCAAATCTTTAGGGAATAGATGACCTTTGACATCCATCGTGCCTGATGCATTGCTCCAGGAGCATAAAAGACTACACCACAATTAGAGGCAGCACCAAGAAACAAACATGCCAGTTCAAGTAGCTCAAGTATGCACCTGTTTAATGCACAGACATCCTACCATTAAGGTGGCTGACACGTTCCTGGAGGGGGGTATAGCAAGGAATTGTGTGGCAAGTAATGACGCATTATATTGCACAATTTTGATGTCCTTGAGCGACCTCTAAATATTAATATTTTCTCATGGAACTTCATAAACAGTGTTTTTCTATCCACTGTTACATTTCTAGAGGGTCAGACCGAAACATTTTGATGTTTAATTTTTCACCATATAAATAAGGACCACCCTAATATATATATACTGTATATATATATATATATATATATATATATATATATATATATATATATAAAGTAGGCAAATATTTTACATATATTACATATGGTAAATTAATTTCAAAGGCCCAAATTTAGAGTGTATTTTGGGGTGAGGGTGTTAACCCCCTTCGTAACAGCATAAGTCAGCTGATGGAGGGGACCTACACCTTTTACGTGTGATCCATGGGTCACTACATCATCTGAACGTAGAGAATGATCCTCCCAGACCCAGTGTCGCTTAACTTCGTTTAACTCACCGAATTAATATTGAGATTATCTATTTTTATCAAAAAAGGCACCCAATATTGTCTTTTATATTGATTAATTACGTAGCCTATATATTTTTCGTCATTTTTAGCCAAAGTCCTCATGTTTACATCTGACTCTTACCAGTTTTTAAATAGGTCTGAAAAGTTTTTAAAATCTTTAACAAAGTTAAAAATTATAATTTAAAAAACAATTTTTTTTTTTTTGGCTTAAAAGAAATTTTCGTAATTGCGATAATCTAATCAATATGATATTCTATCGGTAAACATAGTGTGGGTTAGGTTAGGGTAGGTTAAGTGATGTTAGGTTAGGTTAGCATTATGTTAGGTTAGGTTAGCATTATGTTTGGTTCGGTTAGTTTAGGTCAAGTCAGGTTAGGTTACGTTAGCATATGTTAGGTTAGTTTCATAGAGTTGAATATAATATATTATTTTTTTCCTTTTGCTAGGGAATGGCTGCGAAATTAACAATAGACGAGAGGGTGAGCTTGGTTTTAGTGTATGGAATACCAGGTACTACAAATAGATGAATTGGTACAGAATTTAAATTCTGTACCGATTCAATCGATATATATATATATGTAAAGAACGACGCTTGTGTAGAAGAACGTTCCGCACAAGATGAGGAGGGAGAACGAACAAATGAAAAATGAGGTAACCACCCAGGAATCGAACCCGGGATCTTCCGATTGCCTCATTTTTCATTTGTTCGTTCTCCCTCCTCATCTTGTGCGGAACGTTCTTCTACACAAGCGTCGTTCTTTACATTAATTATAATGTGTGTTGTTTGCAGTTAAAATGTATAAATATGTACGGCATGCGAAGGTGCCCCCTCAGGGCATTGGTTTCTGCTCGTATGTAGGAGAATTACGACTTCTGATTAATCGAGGCCCATGGTATAGTGGATAGCATATCTGACCGGCAATCGGAAGATCCCGGGTTCGATTCCCGGGTGGTTACCTCATTTTTCATTTGTTCGTTCTCCCTCCTCATCTTGTGCGGAACGTTCTTCTACACAAGCGTCGTGTGTATATATATATATATATATATATATATAGGGTGAACCAAATGTAGGTGGACAGTAAATGATAACGTTTATTTTGAGAATACATATTTAATTTTTTTGTATACTATAATACAAAATAAAATTTAAATAAATTTAGTTATAATATTTAATATAATATAACACAAACACCATAGTTATAATGAACACCATAGTTATAATATAATATAACACAAACCGTATTCAACCTACTGTCCACCTACTTTTGGTTCACCGTGTATATATATATGTGTGTGTGTGTGTGTGTGATCGTTAAAAGTAATTCATTAAGCATCAAAGTCAGAGTGAATGATCTATTTTGAAAACTGACAAAAACCAAATCAATGAACTTTAAATTTGAGGAGACCTTATTATTTCATTGAGTTTCTGTAATCGCTTCATTTGTGAAAACAATTCTAAAGAATCCTGAATCTCTCTCTCTCTCTCTCTCT
>JAJOZX010000273.1:287500-315000 GCA_023014485.1 Bathynomus jamesi | reverse complement strand
TGATGTGGAAGGTGTGTAAGCATATAATTTAGAGGTGCCAGTAGACCCAGTACCACAGGCATTCTAATAACCAGTTGGTTGTTGTTGTTCTAGAATTCTTGTCTATCTGTATAAAACTGGAAAAATAAAAGATGAACACCCTGTTTTTCTGTACCAAAAAGTTTCAATTAAACTTTAATTCAAATAATATATATTTATGTAATATAAAATCACAAATGCGCAAAAGCCTCAACAGAGATTCCAAAATCTTTCATAAAAATTCTAACTTTTTTCTGGTCGCTAAGGTTATGGTTATAAAATCCATCCTAAACATAACCTTAGCAACCAGAGCTAAGAACCACGAAACTACCAATAAACTTTAACAATCACAGCAACCATTAACTAATAAATTTGTTACATAGCTAAAGCTATTATTTATAAAAAAAATACATTTAAAAAAAAAAATAACTCGGTTGAAAAATGATTACCAATTTACGCAGTTGTACAGAAACTAATTTCTAAATTCGCTCCAAAAGAATTTTGGAGAAAATATGGGAACGCATCCAAAAATAATTTGGGTTGAATTCGAACTATTTCAACGCTCATTAAAAAGTGACTTTTTCTGATGTCTTCCATAAAGTTATATCACGCAGTAAATGGACAGTCATAGCTCACAGACAGAGCAAAAGTTCTATTCTGTTGTAACAACTTTCTCCAATATTATTTCGAGTCACGATGATTATTACAGGCAACTTTCCATTCCGAATCACTGAGTCTAGAAACTTGACAATTACTGTTCACAGGCTTTAGACGTTTCAGGGGTTCTTTGCCCCCCCCCCAAGCAGAGTCGACATAGTATCAATAATATTAAAGGTATATTAATCTTGAAGATTAATATTATTCTTTTCTTTAATAATAACTCTTAAGAATGTTTTGGACTTTGATTTGGGAAAATGTTTTATCTTAGATGGTCTGGATCCCGAGTAAAGCTGTAGGTCCTCTCCGTCACGTAACCTTTGCCGTTCCGAAATAGGTTAAACAACCCCATAAATATAATATAAATACAATATAAATAAAATATAATAAAATATGAAATGAAAGTCGAAGTATTTTGGCAATAAGTAAGTACAACCGAACAATTGACAACCTGTGATCTATGAGTGTATTCGAAGATATTAAAACCCTTTTTTCTTTTATAGATGATCTATGCTTATAGATCACTTCGTAACACGTACGTTGAGAGAGAGAGAGAGAGAGAGAGAGAGAGAGAGAGAGAGAGAGAGAGAGAGTAGTTAGTTACTCCTTAGACATAACCACTCGCATACTCAACGTGTTACAAAGTGATCTATGCCCTACCTGTAGGAAAAATAAGGAAAAAATTTTAATGTTTTTCAGCTGTCCAATTTTAACTCCTGACAGATAGCTGCAAAGGACCTGTCTGTCTTTGAAAAATTCAAATTATTCTGTAAAGTAATTCAATTAATCAATATAATTATTTATAACAGAAAATATGGCTTAACTATGTTTACTTTCAGTATAGTCTTTCATAGCAAGATAAACGAGTGCATTTTATATTACATAAAACATTTACCTGAAAAAAATAGACACGAAATGTTGTCATCCTTATTTAAAATTTATACCTACAATTTGAATGACTAGTAAGGTCAACCTACTTCAAGGGCGAGTTTTTCGGTGTACCAATCCCGTAACCATTTGTGTTGAGATTCTGCCCAATTTTCATGGTATCACAAGGGAGCTGCTCATTTATGAAGTCATTCTTGACGCTTTCCAGAAGGAACGCGTATTTACCGTTCGAGGTTCGAACCTTTTCGATCCCTTCTTCGTATGTTTGTGTAAACACGTGTTTCCGGGCGAACATAAACTCCCACATTCTCGAGTAAATGTCGATCTTAGAACGCTGTGTGGGTGAGAAGACAAAGGCATTTGGATAATAAAGCTTGGACTGCGTAGGTTCATGATTATAACCAAATAAGCATGAAATAGCGAAATCATAATTATACATACACTCGCATATACAGTATACGTATATATATATATATATGATGAATAAAACCACGAAGGAAAGGAAACACAAAATGGTGCTCAAGCGCTTTCGTAATAAAGTTATTTCTCTATCATAAGAAGCCTGACTTTTATATTCTATACGCTTCATATGTACTATACCACCTCACAAAGCTAAAAAAAAAATTGAAATATTCCTTAAAATTACAATGACAAAATAATAAAAAATAACTCCTTTTTCACACGCAAGCAAAAGACGAGTAAACCATAGACACAACATAAGGCAATAACGCCTAATCGATACAAATAACCTTTCATACACAGCAGCAATAAACCTTTTCATTGATTTGTAATCCATATAGTGAAGTAATATAGGCGTGTGCAGTATATATATATATATATATATATATATATATATATATATATACACGGCCATTGCGTATATTCTGGAATGTTCCTTGTTTCTGCTCTCAAAGAATGAATTTAATTTATGAAGATCATTAGACGTCTATTCACTCCTCTTATATAGCTTCTAATTAGGGAGTAATATATATATATATTATATATTATATATAATATATATATATATATTATATATATATATATATATATATATATGAGGGGCGACAAGCTTGACCTTCGTGAAATGAGGAATCATCGCACGGAACATTTGAAAGGTTGATAGGTGTATATGTATATATATATATGGGAAAAATAATTTGCAGTTACTCTATAATTATCTATTTTTCCTTTGAATGAAGTGTTGTAAATGCAAGATGAAATTGTTAGTTTTGTTCACGCGTACATTCTGTTCATGTACACATATATGTCCATATAAGCACGCGCACGTATACATGCCCGCACGTATGTACGCATACACGTGACTTCAATAACGTGGATAACGTTGCGACTAGTAAAAGTTGTATGTTAAGAGAAGAAGGTTCGAATCCCAGAAAAAACAAATTTATTACACTTTATCTGGAGTGTATTTAAAATTTAAAAGTTCAAATTTAAGTAACTGTCAATATGTTGTTCTAAGTTAACGTATGAGAATTAACTTGCATGTAATAACACTCTGTAAATAGGGGGGTTAACTGAAGGGGATTTAATTGATATTTCCTTCAATAGATAGTGGTTCATGCTCAAGTATTTTGGTTTGCCATCACTTGACTAGATTTAAAATTGGAAACCTAGTTTAATCATTCTCAATTATAAGGTTTTAAGTCTATCGTTTTATCACAGTGATGAAGTAACTACGATAGTTTATTTATTCATTTTGATGGAAAAATATAAATTTTCACCAACTTGCTTTATTTTTGTTTTTTAAAAGTAATATTTTTCTGTGTGTGTGTGTGTGTGTGTGTGTGTGTGTGTGTGGTAAAGAGAATAATTCAAGTGCTGTGTGGAGGGTTCACCTTTAAACATGTTAAAATACTTAATGTTAAGGAGCTAAAAACGTGCTTTGGATTAAGATGTTTTAAAAAATGAAAGCAGTACCAGTGTCTAACTTTATATTTAGGATGCAAACACCGGATTTAACACACACACACACATATATATATATACGTGGGGAATCCAAAAAGTTTCCGGAAAAGTTTAATAATTCAATCATTTCAAATCAGAATTTAATGAATTCTTGTTTTGACATGAATTTAGACCTTCATACATATTAGGCCATGCTAAGACTTACACAACCTTGGTGACAGTGCTTTAAGACGGAGTTAAAAAGAACCCTATTTTTCATGGCAACGGAAATCTCAAAATTCGAGTGGAGAGCTAACATTAAATTCCTAACAAAACTTAAATGGAAACCACCACAAATACTTGATGCCTTACGTGAAGTTTATGGAGATGAAGCACCTAAGAAATCAGTCGTTTATGACTGGATCAAAAGATTCAAAACGGGTCAAGAGGTTCTTAATGATAACCAAAGGAGTGGAAGGCCATCAACATCAATTAATGAAGAAACTGTTGCTGCTGTTCGGTCACTAGTCGAAAAAGATCGTCGAATTTCCTGTGAAATAATAGCCAATGAGGTGGGTATCTCTCGTGGTTCTGCTCATTCCATTTTGGTGGATACCTTAGAACTTAGCAAACTTTCTGCTCGGTGGGTGCCTAAAGCGTTGCGCCAAGAACAGTTTGACCAAAGGGCTAGTCTTTCTGTTGATCTTTTGAATCGAATGGAAGTTCATGAAGATTGTTTTATGCATAGACTTGTAACAGGGGATGAAACCTGGATTTATCAGTATGATCCGGAAAGCAAAGTTCAGTCAAAACAATGGCTCCCAAGAGGATCAGATGGCCCAATCAAATTTAAAGCAGAAGATCAGCTAAAAAGGTAATGGCTACAATTTTTTGGGATTGTGAAGGAATAATTTTAGTGGACTTTCTTGAAGGACAAAAAACAGTCACCGCCCAATATTATGAAAATGTTTTGAGGAAGCTGAAAGATAAGCTTGTTGAAAAAAGACCTGGTAAACTTCATCGCGGGGTGCTTTTCCATCACGACAATGCACCTGCTCACACTGCAAATGCCTCAAGAGCCGTGTTACGGGAATTTCGATGGGAAATCATACCTCACCCCCCCCCCCCCTACAGTCCGGATCTAGCCCCTTCCGACTTTTTTTTATTCCCAAAATTGAAGGATCACATAAAAGGAACGCGTTTCGACTCGATAGCAGATGCCAGAACAGCAGTTTTGAGATGGTTTCAGTCGAAAAACTCTGAATTTTATAAAAATGGATTGGAACGCTGGAAACATCGCTTAGAAAAGTGTATAGAGATAGGTGGGAATTATGTCGAACGTTGTCGAGCATTCCTAAACGTATATCCTCTTTTGTTTTCTTTTATTAAAGTTATTTGACCATTCTGGAACTTTTATTAAAGGGTTTTTGTATTAAAGCTTTTTGAATTTTCCGGAAACTTTTTGGATTCCCTACGTATATATATATATATATATATATATATATATATATATATATACACCTTTCCTTTCAACCTTTCAAATGTTCCGTGCGATGATTCCTCATTTCACGAAGGTCAAGCTTGTCGCCCCTCCTCTTGAGTTGGCCTGGTGAAGTAGTGAGTTGGTTTCTTGTACTCTCCACCTCACATAAACAGGTACGCTCGGCTCATCGGGATAGTTTTGAGCCAGGCGTCTAATCTTCTTTTGAAGATGTTCAACGCAACACCACTGGTGTCTCTCCACCTCACATAAACATGTACGCTCGGCTCATCGGGGATAGTTTTGAGCCAGGCGTCTAATCTTCTTTTGAAGATGTTCAACGCAACACCACTGGTGTTCCTTAGGTTTTTGGGCAGCTGATTAAACAGTTTTGGTCATCTCAAATTTAAGTAACTGTCAATATATTGTTCTAAGTTAACGTATGAGAATTAATTTGCAATTAATTTTCCAAGTGTAAATAATGGTGTATCTCTCTCTTCTCCTTTCCAGTGAGTATAGGTTTAATTCACGTAACCTTTCCCAGTAATTTAGTTCTTTGCACCCATTAATCTTGGCTGTGAAGCTTCTCTGAATCCCTTCCAGCTGTCTAATGTCTTCTTTTTTGTATGGGTATGTTAGGACCAAGCAGTATTCCAATTTGGGTATGATCAGTGTTTTCAGTAGAGGAATCATTACATTCCTATCCCTTCGTTTAAAGGTTCTCAGTATCTGTCCAATTATTCTCTTTGCTCTGTTTACTATCTTGTTTTGTGTTTCAAATTGCGCATCATGTCATTACAACCCCGAAATCTTTTGCTTTGGAATTTCTCTGAATTTCCTGTCCATTTGGGGTAAATATTCCATGGATTTTAGGTCCTCCCTTTTTCCGTAGGGTAACAGCTGAAATTCCTCAGTGTTAAACTTCATATTGTTATCTTCCGTCCACTTGTAGATTCTGCTCATGTCGGTTGGTAGAGATCCTACATCTTCTGGGTTTCTTATTTTTCTACTGATCTTTGTGTCATCGGCAAAGTATGTTACTGTGCTGTCTCTGGTAACGTCCTCATCTTTGTCAGTTAGCATGATTATCAAGAGTAGTGAAGCTAATACTGTTCCTTGTGGTACTGAGGTGAGGACCTCTGATTCTGATGAAGATATTCCTTGTACTGTAACGACTTGCCACCACTCACTAATGAAGTTATATATCCATTTCCCTACTTTTCCTGTTATTCGTATATGCTTCAATTTATGTATTATGATTCCATGGTCACACTTGTCGAACGCTTTGGCAAAGTCTGTGTATATTACATTACAGTTTTCATTACTTTCCAGTGCATCAATAATGTTGTTCCTATATATATATATATATATATATATATATATATATATATATATATATATATATATATATATATATATATATATATACAGGGTGAGTCAAAACTCTCCATACATAGGCAAAATGGTCACTTTATTATGCAATCACTTGTAAGTCACAAAATATGCTCTGTGTGGGCACCATTACACTAAATGCACAGACGGATGCGTTCCTCCCAGTCATGGCAAACGCGCGTTAACACGTCTGGTGTTATGCGTGCACACGCATCACAAATGCGTTCTTTTAGGTGGTCCGTGTTTTGTATTTTCACCTGGTACACCATGGCCTTCAAGTGCCCCCACAAGTAAAAATCAAGGGGGGTGAGGTTTGGGGACCTCGGAGGCCAATCCAGTGACCCGGAAACTGCTGATCCAGCCACTGGCGCACGCAGATACCGTAATGGGGTGGCGCCCCGTCTTGCTGAAAGTACGCTGGAAATCCCCCGTCCTCGTTCAGCAGGGACGGCATGACTGTGTCTTGCAGCATGTTTAGATACATTTCGGCATTCAGATTGGTGTCAAAGAAAAAAGGGCCAACAATTGTGTCGCCCCATATCCCGCACCACATCATCACTTTTCCAGCGCCTTGCGTCTTTGAGGGACTCATCCAGTGCGGGTTGTCATCACTCCAATAACGTACGTTTTGACGATTAACCTCTCCATGAACATAAAAGTTGGCTTCATCTGAAAACAGGATGCCAGCCGAGAACTCCGTATCCTCGTCCACTTTTGTTCTTGCCCATTCACAGAATTCCAGCCGCCTGTCCGGGTCGTCTTCGCTAAGATACTGCAACATTTGCATTTTGTATGGATGCCATCTGTGCTCTTTCATAACGCGGACGATACTCCTTTGGCTGACACCGCATTCTGCAGACATCCGTCGAGTGCTTTTTTGGGGATTCTTTGCGAACGCTGCCAGCACCATGGTCGCTGTGCCTTCATCGGTGGCTGTTCGTGGACGGCCACTTCTCGGTTGGTTTGCAACACTTCCAGTCTTCTTGAACTTCTCAATGAGTTTGGCAAAGGTGTCGTGTGTGATGTGCGTGCCGGGGGCGTGTCTCCTGTTAAAATCCGCGGCAATCTCGCGACAGCTTCCTGATCCTGCCAGAAGAATGATCTCTATACGCTCTTCTTGGGACAAAGGCATCTCAGCACATCACCTGCAAGAAAATAAAATATAAATAATCATTTATTTATCATGACCATTTTTCCTATGTATGGAGACTTTTGACTCACCCTGTATATATACAGAAACTCTGAATAAAGTGGCCTTTTATAAAATATACTTACACAATATCAATTTACATAAAATAAACAGGCATAAATCAAGCTTGCATATAATTTACTTGAATAAAGTCGGGACTGAATATACGCAGTTAAGTTAGATAAAGTTAGGATTAGGTTAGGTGAGCTATAAGTTAGGATAGTTTAGGCTAGGTTACGCTGAGTTAGGTTAGGTTAGAAAGTCTTCGATCTTGAGGAAGTAAAATAGTGTAATTAATATTTTTCGGAAGTCTAAATTCACTACATGTGCCTAAAATCGTAACTAAATTGACATACATAACATATATATATATATATATATATATATATATATAATTATAACTTCCCTAGTAGAAACAAGTACAAAGGCCTTCCTATAAACAAGGAAATGTTGCCCATATATAGGCAGAATTTCCAGAAATGTCTCCTTCCCCTTCAGAACACTCCAAATTATATTCATTATACGGCTATTATGTAAATGTTTCAGGGAACTGTGCTTAACATCTATCAGTGACTTTAGCAGTTCCAGGAAAGAAATTGTCCAATGGGAGCTAAATTTCATGATAAAGGAATCATACCATACAAAGATATACGAAGAAATTTCCTCGAAAATTACATGAAATTGCGAAATTTCGGTCTTACGCATGACCCCCAAACGTAGTTATTTTTCTGAAGTTTTGGTTAATCATTCATTGTTATGGCTTTACTCGAGATGGTTTAAACGGTTTTAGTTTGTTATTAACATTCTCTCTCTCTCTCTCTCTCTCTCTCTCTCTCTCTATATATATATATATATATATATATATATATATATATATATATATATACAGTATATGCGAAACGAGAAAGTAGAAATAGAAAAAACGGAATGAAAATTAATTTATTTTTCACACCAAGCATTAGAGCGGTCAATAAATTCCTTGGAAACATTGCATTACCGTGTATATCTTTACTAGGGTTGATCACGCTACTGCAAGATGCATGCTTATACACCCAAAATCAATGGAAGCACCCAGAACCCCCCTTTTTCATATTTAATTATCTACGAAGATTCTAGGTCAAAAGCCCTTTATATATATATATATATATACTGTATGCACACCCACACCCACATATATATACAGGGCGTCCCAAAAAAATGTATACACACTTTAAATAATTATAAAGGCAGTGTTTATTAAAATACATTTCATTTTCAAAATGCAATAGAATCTACAGACATTATTTAATTGTTTTGTCAACGCCTGTTTTCAAACTGACGTCCGTTCTGGTCCAGGCACTGCTGATAAGGCGAAGCAATGGAATCGCAAACATCACGAAACATTTCGTTTGGTATTTGTGTGCATTCTCGCTCAATGGCTGCTCTCAATTCAGCGACTGTTGCAGGTTTTATATCGTAGACTTTGTCTTTTAAGTATCCCCATAAAAAAAAGTCTAGTGGTGTGAGGTCTGGTGAACGTGGAGGGTATTCTACGAAACCCCTTCGTCCAATCCACATCCACATCGTGCCAAGTACCACTCGCAATACTCCACTCTTCGGTCCGGATCATCTTCATTAATAGCATGGACTAATCTTGGAATGTAACTTTTCCATTGACAGCGCTTCAAAATGCGTTGGACAGACGATTCTGACATTCCTACCTCACGACTCGCTTGCCGCACAGATTTTCTTGGACTTTGGTGATACGTTTCCAGTACTCTTTCTTGCTTTGTGGGGCTTGTCGATGTCCGTGGTCTTCCGGAACGCTTCTTGTGGACATTCTGAACAGTTCCATCGGCTTCAAACTTATCTCTAATTCGAGTGATGGTAAGTCGCGTTGGTGGATCTGTTTGAAACTCCCTCCTAAACTGTCTTTGCACTTCAACTGCGTTTTCACACTTCCAGTAGCATTTTAGAATGAATTTCCTTGTTCAAAGCTTAGTCTGACTGCCATTATTAATTCTAATGGGTTTAACTTGGAGAAAAGAAACATCAATTGAGCTATCAGCTGTTAAAGTGTGTATACATTTTTTGGGACGCCCTGTATATATATATTATGTATGTATATATCTGTGTGTGTGTGTGTGTGTGTTTTATTTACAATAAACAAAAGGCTTTTTTTTAATTAAAAACACTCCTAGAATGTGCTAAACTAAGAATAAAACCAGATAAAGCATAAAAATACTGCTAAAACGCAATTAGATGAAATATTAAATTATAATAAAGCTATAAAGTGTCTCCAAAAAAGATCGCTCTGTTTTGTTTAATTCATATGTTACAAAATATTTGACGCGTAAATTTCTACGACCAAGAAAGGGCTTTTTTTTTTCGTTTGGTTCAGTCTAAGCTAATTAGGCTACGCTGCCATCGACTTTACAATACAATATGGCGCGTTCTGTAGCTCAGCGTTTGTTTATTGCGAAACGTTATTTCTGGACAGTGTTCCGCGAGTGCATCGCGATTTTGAAGGAGAATTTGGAGTAACAGAAGACCCTAACAGATCCACAATAAAGGAACTAATGAAGAACCTCGAAGGTACTGGAGATGTGAAAGACAATTTGAAAATTCATGTTTGTTGAAAGAAATCCGTGCGACTTCAAAGAGCGCCCATCGAGTGCAAGAAGCACTGCTACAAAGCCCCCACCCCAACCCCCGACCGTCTATCTGTCGGTGAAACGCCTCTCTCAACAACTCCCTTTAAAAAGACTCGACCGTGCACACATATCATTAGAAGGGACGTGAAGCGGTTTCCTTACAAAGCGCAAATTCAACAGCTTTTGAGTGACAGTGATAAAGATCTATGAGTGGACTTTGGTGCATTATTCTCGCAATTTATTGAAAGAAATCCTGAGGTCATCCACAATGTGTAGTTCACAGACGAAGATCGGTGCATTCTCTGAGATACGCCGTATGCAGGGATTGCCAACCCTGTTTTCCTTGAAAATATGGCGAATGCCGAATGTTATGTTAAATTCTTTCAGGAAAAATTCCTTCCATTATGCGAGGATTAGGATGTAAATTTGAAGACAAGTTCTTCCCAAAAAGATGGAGTAAGAACACGTACGGGAAATGCAGTGTTAGATCGTCTATCCAAGCGCTTCAGTGACCGTGTAATTTCAAATCAATTTCCTGAACGTTTTGATTGCAAATGATCTTGGACACCATACTCTCATGACCTGAGCCCCTAGAATTTCTTCCAATGGGGATTCCTTCAGGACAAAATGAATACAAATTAAAAGAAAATAGAGCGTCCTTTCTGGAGACACAGGATTAAACAAAATTAACATAATAATAACAAGAAAATTAAACAAAAAAGGTACTTAAGAATTCTAAGTGAAATTCAAACACCAAAAAAATATCGATATTTTTCTAACCTTTCAGACAAAATTGAAAAAATTTAGCGTTAAGAAAATATAATCCACGAAATTTAGCGTTAAAATTTAGCGTTAATAAAATATAATCCACAAAATTTAGCGTTAAAAAATATAATCCACGAAATTTAGCGTTAAAATTTTGCGTTAATAAAATATAATCCACAAAATTTAGCGTTAAAAAATATAATCCACGAAATTTAGCGTTAAAATTTTGTGTTAATAAAATATAATCCACAAAATTTAGCGTTAAGAAATATAATCCACGAAATTTAGCGTTAAAATTTAGCGTTAATAAAATATAATCCACAAAATTTAGCGTTAAAAAATATAATCCACGAAATTTAGCGTTAAAATTTTGCGTTAATAAAATATAATCCACAAAATTTAGCGTTAAAAAATATAATCCACGAAATTTAGCGTTAAAATTTTGTGTTAATAAAATATAATCCACAAAATTTAGCGTTAAGAAATATAATCCATGAAATTTAGCGTTAAAAATATATTCCACAAAAAAAAGTACCCGAAGAAAATAACATACAGCATACACTAGCACAAAAAAAAAAAATAACACAAAAAATGTAAAAAAGGTAAAAGAAAAAGATAGAATCTCGCCATAAAAAGTAAACAAAAAGGTGAAGAAAAAAAGGTTTATCCACGAAGAATTAATGGCTTAAAGAAAGGGTAAGATCCTCGACCCAATTTTGTCCCAAAATAAAGCACAACGCCTCAGCCAGAGGATCCCAATTATATATATATATATATATATATATAATATATATATTATATATATTCCAATAACCCGTAGAAAAAAGTGAAACACCCAACCCGAATACTTTCGAGTTTATTTCAACTACTCTTCAGATTCCCTGAAGAGGAGTTGAATTAAACTCAAAAGTACTCAGAGTGGATGGTTCACCTTTTTCCTGCGGGTTATTTGAAAATAAAGAAGTTCACACATTTAATGTGAGCCTAAGCCATATATATATGATGTAAACCCATAAGGAAAAAGAAAAATGATTCCAAGGCCTTTCGTGTATTCAGAAGTACACCTCGTCAGGGAATGATTTCTGAATACACGAAAGGCCTTGGAATCATTTTTCGTTTTCCTTGTGAGTTTACATCATTCATTCATTTCACGTGTTAATTGTGAAATTCATCCCATATATATATATATATATATATATATATATATATTATATATATATATATATATATATATATAGGGTATCTATAAAGTCACGCATCATAGGAAAATAAGCAATGTCTATTTATTTATGTCTCAATCAGGCCAAATACGTTGAGGAACATTCAAAGAAACCTGTTTTTTTCGTTTACAAACATGTTTTGAGATTGGTGGGAATCATTTCCAACAAATAAATAAAACAAAATAAATAAACAAAATAAATGTATTTTCCTATGATGCGTGACTTTATTTTTAATAAAACACACACATATATATATATATATATATATATATATTATATTACGGCCTTTTGCGAAACCGGCCTTTTTGCAAAAAGGCCAGTATGACCTTTTTTTCAAATAGGCATTATAATGCCGGCCACTTTGCAAACAGGCCGGTATATTGGCCATTTTGCAAAATGGCTGGTTATCCGGCCGGCCATTTTGCGAAAAAGCAGAACTTCAGTTAAGAGATTCAATCCAGTTCGATTGAAATTATTCAAATTATTGAAATTTAAATTACTGAATGCCCAGTTAGGTCAACTGTCCGCCCTTGACGATTGGTTAGGTTAAGGCGTGATATTTTCGTTGTTTAACGTTTCGTTGTTGACCTAACCGGCCATTCACTGTCCAGTCCAGTTCAATGTGAAGTTTTGCCGTTTCGCAAAATGGCCGACAGCATTACCATTCATTTTGCAAAATGGCCAATATACCGGCCTGTTTGCAAAGTGGCCTGGCATTTAGTGCCATTATGCAAAAAAGCCGTAACATATATATATATATCCAAGTAACACAATTGATCAATCGACTGCTGATGCATGGTGGATATCGTTGAAATGTTGATATCTGTGACAGTTTCTGCAC
This sequence comes from Bathynomus jamesi, assembly GCA_023014485.1. NCBI lineage: Eukaryota > Metazoa > Arthropoda > Malacostraca > Isopoda > Cirolanidae > Bathynomus > Bathynomus jamesi. The sequence goes on along the minus strand of JAJOZX010000273.1, from coordinate 302,015 downwards.
AAATTAATATTGATGTACTGTTGATACAACAATATGTTGATAAAATAAAGTGAAATCAGCATTTCCAAAATAATTTCCCTAAAACGTGAGGATATGATGTTGTTTTTGTGTTTACTGAATAGAGAATTTACATCGGTACTCAGTTTCGACCCCAATTTGATATCGGTATCAAAATTTGTCTCATTTAGATTGTTATTTCGAAATTGCAAGTTCACTACAGAGAGAGAGAGAGAGAGAGAGAGAGAGAGAGGAGAGAGAGAGAGAGAGCTTTCACTAACGATGTCACAATCAGAAATCGAGAGAAGAGAAAGTGAGGGACGAAACGTGAACCGTTCTCCACTAATGCCTCTCCAAACGTGAACCGATCTCCAGTAATGCTTCTCCATTACCCAATCTCGAAAGCACAGAGAGAAGGCATGTTTAACCAATCCCAAAGTTTTATAAAAACAAATAGAAATGATGTAGGGTAATCCACAATAACACTACTGCATACTATCTCTGTTTGCATAATGTTAGAAAGGACGCTGATACCCTTCTAGTAAGGAAGGGTACAACTAAAGGAAACCTTTATCGTATATCTTCACTAGCTTACACCTACCAAGCGCCTGAGAACTCCATAATGCTAATAAAGAATGTTAGCGAATATATTATATATATATATATATAATATATATATATATATATATATATATATATATATATATATATATATACACACAGTGTTGACAAAAGTAAATAGACAACGATGATTGTTCTCAAGAACATATGGCAAAGCTCATCAACAAAATGCCAGAACATTTGTCATGTAAAGGGGAAAGCAACACGATTCTAAATGTATTGATTCATTAAATTTGTTATTATTTATTCACTTTTATTATCAAAAAAAAGTATGAACCCCCCCCCCCCCCCCAGAAGGTGTCTATTTACTTTTGTCAACCCTCTGTATATGTAAATAAGAGCGGAATTTAATTCTAAATAGGTGGTGGCGCTGGTCATTGCGTGATCAAAAATAGTTTAAGGGTGTGTGTCATACACAAGAGACTCATAAAACGCATAAGTATAATTAAAACCTACAAATGCGTATTTTTACTTTGTTAATATACACAGAACCCCCATATAACATTATATATATATATATATATATATATATATATATATATATAACTGCAATGACCACGCAGTATATTAATGTATAGAAACGACGTAAGTATAGAGGAGCGTTCTGCACACGAGGAAGAGAAATAACGAACAAATGAAAAATGAGGTGAACCGCCGGGAATCGAACCCAGGATCTTCCGATTGCCGGTCAGATGCGCTATCCATTACACCACGGGCCTCGATCAGTCATAAGTCGAAATTCTCCTACATAGGGCAGAAACCAATGCCCTGAGAGGGCACCCTCGCAAATCGTGAAATGTACATTTAACTGCAATGACCACGCAGTATATTAATGTATAGAAACGACGTAAGTATAGAGGAGCGTTCTGCACACGAGGAAGAGAAATAACGAACAAATGAAAAATGAGGTGAAACCGCCCGGAATCGAACCCAGGATCTTCGATTGCCGGTCAGATGCGCATCCAATACACCACGGGCCTCGATCAGTCATAAGTTCGATTCCCGGGCGGTTCACCTCATTTTTCATTTGTTCGTTATTTCTCTTCCTCGTGTGCAGAATGCTCTCTATACTTAACGTCGTTTCTATACATTAATATACTGCGTGGTCATTGCAGTTAAATGTACATATTCACGATTTGCGAGGGTGCCCTCTCAGGGCATTGGTTTCTGCCCTATGTAGGAGAATTTCGACTTATGACTGATCGAGGGCCCGTGGTGTAATGGATAGCGCATCTGACCGGCAATCGGAAGATCCTGGGTTCGATTCCCGGGCGGTTCACCTCATTTTTCATTTGTTCGTTATTTCTCTTCCTCGTGTGCAGAACGCTCCTCTATACTTACGTCGTTCTATACATATATATATATATATATATATATTTTCACGTGTTTGTGAAATAATTTATATATATATATATATATATATATATATATATATAATAATATATATGTGGAAAACGCGTGGTTTGTGTATGAAACAAACTTCCCCCCACCACGATTCGAACAACCGGGGATCTCTTGAGTAATATGAAATTTAATAATGCCTATTTTAAATTGAACATTACTGTTGCCAAAGGAAAGAATTAACCAATCACACAAACGGATTCGAAGGTTGGGTTTTTCAGTCTTTCATCAACATACGGCTCGCTGGCCAGAGTCCGGCTCGCCAAAGATTTGTATCAGGCCCGGCTGACAGATACTGAAAATTCATTATATAATGTTATATTTTATATCAATAAAATAAGTTTTTTGAAATTAAATTTATCTAAAATTTGCCCACTGGCCATCGGTGTGGGTTAGGGTTCTTTCCCGGGATCCCGGCTGTTTTTATTGGATTTGAAAATCCCGGGAAATCCCGGAATTTTAAAATTACTTAATTTATTTTTATTGATTTATTTGTTTTTTCTTTGTTATTAGAAGGTTCTTGGGTAGAATTAAAGAAACTGCATAATATTTACCACATTTTATTCTACTTTTCTGCTTTTTAAATGAACACCTGGCATTAGCAACTTAGAGCAATCTAAAAGTGGGCCCGTATGCCAAAAAACTGGCCGAGGGAATGTCGCTAGCGCTGCGTATAATACAAGGAACCGAGTCTCAGTATATTATCTAGCGATCGCAGGCAACTCATCTTGCTCAGAGTTTAAGCAAGCATTTGAAGCAAGAACTGCAGTTATTCGAAACAATAGGGAACAGAACTTCAAACATCATGAATTTATTTGATGCATTTGAAAACCATTCCACCAACCTCTGTTGAATCAGAAAGAGCCTTTTCTGCAGCAGGTTTATTTGTCACCAAGTTGAGAACTCGTCTTAGTGATAGAAGTATCGAGTTCGTTTTTTAAGAAACTATTTTAAAAATGTTGTTGATTGACTCTTTAAATATTTAAGATAAATATTTTAAGATAAAATATTTTAAGATAAAATATTTTAAGATAAAAGGACGAAATTATTTTTCTAATGAAGTTATTTTATTTTTATTTTTTTGTATTGGCTAAATATTTTAAGATAAAATATGTTGAGATAAAAGGTATAAATTATCTTTTTTTAATGAAGTTTCTTTTTCTTTTTCTTTTTTTATTTGCAAATGCACTTAATTATAATTAAAGGAATATAATATTTTAGCCTTTTATTTGTCCCCTGCAGATGAATAGCATGATAAATATTATGTTTAATAAATAATAAATAGCTACCACTGATTGGTAAACTCAATTCAAGTATTACAATGCAAAAGTGGTCATCTAGGCATAAGTAATTGGTTATCCCAATTCTAAAAGGGTATTTTATCACTGAACAATAAAAAAAATTATCGTTTTCTTAAATATACAACCATTTCCTGGATTTCCCGGGATCCCGGGAATTGGCTTCATTTTTCCGAGAATTCCCGGGATTTCCCGGGATGAAGAAAGCTGCATACAAGGAGAAACCCTAGTGTGGGTCATTAATTGAAATATGACCCTTCATGAAAAAAGGTTGGACACCCCTTGTTTAAATTAAATAAACTGTTATTCCAAACTTCCTCCTTTTTCGTTCAAAATGTCCACGTGTTCAGTGTCTCAATCCGAGCTACCTATGCAGCAGTTAACGAAGTAAATCAGTGTAAAGCAATAGAATATAAACTAAATTAAGTAAGAAAGAAACCCCTTTTCACGACAGGAGGAGTCTCGAGCGCTACCACCACGCTACGACGGGATAAAAGTTATCGCAACCTGTCATATATTTACATAATCGAGGAAACGCATAACGCTTTCTCATCCAAAGGCATTTATTTCATTATTGAACCAGAGAGATATGAATTGACTGCTGCCGTTACCTCGAGTGCGCGAGAGTTAACACGTAAAATACTTCTGTGCGCGAAAGCTTTATGCGTTTCCTTGGTTGTTTAAATATATGACACGTTGCGTTAACTTTTCCGCCCGAACTGTTTATTCTGACGAAGATTAGGCTTGTCGCCCCACTTGGAACCTACAGCTTAATGTAGAATCCGAACCACGACCAGCCAAGGAAGTCCGAGCCGGGACACGATCCCACGACCTCCAGATTAGCGACGCAGCGTCTTAGCACCTATACAGTGTATTATATATATATATATATATATATATATATACACACACAAGTAGTGAAACTTAATATTATTTCGTACCTCGAAGAATTCCTTGGTTGAACCTCCTTCTCTCATACCGTATTCGACAACTGTCTGTTTCGACAAATCATCCGCGCTTTTGATTGGCGTCACCATTCGTTCTACGGTGAGAAAAGCCGCAAGATTGGCCGTGTAAGATGAGATCAGAATCAAAGTGAAGAACCACCACACACTGCCCACAATTCGGCCCGAAAACGATCTGCAAAAAAACAAAATAAATAAATTAAGAATCTCGTTATATTATATTTAATTAAATATACAGGGTGTCCCAAAAGTTCCGATCCATTTCTTGTAAGGAACGAATAAGAAATTGATACGTTTTTGGAACACCCTGTTTATGGTATGGTTTTGGTTTCGAATATAATATCTGTCTAATGGGGGTTCTGAAATATTTTGGTGAATTTAATTATTTTTTTTAAATAAAATTATTATTTTTTTGAAGGAAATTCCTGTAATTATATTCTAGCATTTTTGTTACATATTTACGGGAAAAAGTTCGTCTAGAAACAATTTCTAAAACTCGTAAAAAATTACTAATTGGTAATATTGTTTAGTTTGGATATTTTATTATGTTTGGTGACGGTAGTAAATTTTTTAAAAATGCAATTATTACTAATTATAATTTTTTTATGCTTTTTAACAATGTTACGTTCGTAGGCGACTTTTCTTTCCGGAAAATAAAAGAAGTTGTATATATCTAGCTTCCCTGATGAGGTGTAACTAAACAAAAAATTTCTCCAAACACTTGGTAAAATTCTTCGTGATTACAATGCTTTAATTTACAAACAACCACAATCCATCAGTGTTCCTACTTGCACACTTGCATCTTAAAGTATTGTTTAAGGTCCCCGCAGTCATTGCAATTCTCTATTTTTATGATTAGTTATGTATTATTCCGTTAAAGACTATTTGGATAATCTATAGCAGTGGTTCTGAACTTTTTTAGGCTGCGACCCAAATTCTGGTCGCGAGGCTAGTTCGGTGACCCATGCTTTCATACCGTTCACTCGTAATAGATAACAAAACAAATAATTAATGGTAAAATGATTAGAGATAACATAAATAAATGATAAATGACAATTTAATGACCCCAATCAAAATGGCTTGGCGATCTAATTTTGGGCCACGACCCAGGGGTTAAGAACCACTGGTCTATAGTCTTGTTACCCGAAGAAATACAGTCTATGGCAAACGCTGAAAGGTATCGGTAACACGTCATAATTGCTTGAAAAAAATAATATAGCCAATAAAGATATAAAAATAACTGGTCATTTGGCCAGTGTATTTGGTACCCTTTTTTAATTGTACCAGTTATGAATTTTTGCTGAATTCTGAAATTTTCTAGTGTTTATTTCAAATATTTTATAAGGAGAATTAATTTCCTTAATTGTACAGGGTGTTCGAAAAGCCCCGTTACCCCCTACAAAATGCAGAGTTTAAGCATCTTTGATTAAATAGATGTATATTTCGGAGTGTTTGAGAAATATTATTTTTAAACAACAACAACAACAACAACAACAACAACAACAACAACAACAACAACAACATTGAGTAGCTCTCAAATTTCTCGATTAATGAATCCCTGGTTTGCAAAATTTATTACAGGACAAATTTTCTATAATTCCAATAAAATAATCTTGGTAAAAGATATTAGAAATTGGATTTTAAGAAACCCTCTTTTTCCCCATCTAATCAAAACTTTTGATACATAAATTTCTTAAACAATGTGATATAGATTTCGCATGTATCAAGAATATATATAATATATATATATAATATATATAATATATATATATACACAGTGTGTGTGTATATATATATATATATATATATATACAGGGTGGGCCGTAAGTTTCCATACATAGGAAAAATAAACATTTTTTTATGGACAACCATTTTTATTTATATAATATGCTCTACATGGTTGCCATTGTTTTGAAAACACATTTCAATACGTGTTCCCCACTGTTGATGAACACGCATTAGCACAGTTGACGTTATGCTTGTAATGGCGTTGGTGATACGTTCCTTTAGATGATTTATGTTCGTATCTTTTCCTGATACACCATGGCCTTCAAGTGCCCCCAAAGATAGAAATCAAGGGGGGTGAGATCTGGGGATCTGGGAGGCCACTCCACAGGACCACGCCGACCAATCCAAGCATCCGGAAACTGCTGATCCAAATACCGACGCACGTGAAGACCATAATGAGGTGGAGCTCCATCTTGCTGGAAGTAAACTGGGAAGTTACCTTCCTCGTTTAGCAGGGATGGGAAAATCTCTTCTCGCAGCATGTTAAGATACCTTTCGGCATTAAGATTTCCACTGACAAAAATTGGTCCAATAATTCTGTCACCCCATATCCCGGCCCACACCATCACTTTACCGGCACCTTGCATCTTCGTCGGACTCAGCCAGTTAGGGTTAGCATTACTCCAATAACGTATGTTTTGCCGATTAACCTCTCCATTGACGTAAAAATTTGCTTCATCAGTAAACAAGATCTTAGTTGAAAAGTTTGCATCCTCGTTCACTTTGGTTAATGACCATTCACAGAATTCCATCCGTCTATCCGGGTCGTCTTCACTCAAATGCTGTGCCATATGCAATTTGTATGGATGCCATTTGTTTGCTTTCAAAATGCGCCTGATACTCGATCTGCTGACACCACTTTCTGCAGACAACCGTCGTGTACTTTTTCTGGGACTCGTGTAAGCGCTGTAAGTATCGTAGCTGTTGTGTCTTCATCGGTGGCTGTACGTCTTGGACCACTTCGCGGTTGATCTGCAACATTCCCAGTTTTCTGAAACTTGTTAATAAGTTTTGCCACAGTGTCGTGTGTGATGTTCGTTCCATGTTGTCTGTTAAAGTTCATTGCAACCATGCGACTGCTTCCCGACCCAGCATCAGTATGATTTCAATTCGTTGCTCTTTCGTCAAACGCATATTCTTAGGGTATCTGAAACATAAAAACAAACGTTAATTTTTCCTATGTATTGAAACTTACGGCCCACCCTGTATATATACATATATATATATATATATATATATATATGCTGCAAACCCACAAGGAAAAAGAAAAACGATTCCAAGGCCTTTCGTGTATTCAAAGCTACACTTCGTCAGGGAATGACGAGGTGTAGCTTTGAATACACGAAAGGCCTTGGAATCGTTTTTCTTTTTCCTTGTGGGTTTGCAGCATTTATTCAGTTCACGTGTTTTATTGTGAAATTCATCCCATATATATATATATATTATATATATATATATATATACACACACACACAGTGTGTGTATATATATAATATATATATATATATACAGTATATATATATATGTGTATATATATATATGTTACAATAATTGGAAGGGGATCATTTTAGATACGCGGAATATAGAAAGTTGAAAGAATTTTAATATATTTGAATCTAACTTAACTTTTCGAAACTTTTCGTTTTGTGAATTTTATACTTCGCTGTAAAGGCCGAAAGTTAGTCTTGAACCAAAGTTTTCTTTAATAGCATAACTCGGTAAAATAGTTAAGAAATAAAACCGATCTAAAACAGAATTCCGAACTGTTACGATGTTGTTACACTTTTATGGAAAGTCGTTCGTAATAATATAAACTCGAATTTTTTTTTTTTTTTTTTTAACCCCATTCCGTTTCAGATATTTTTAATTCCTCATCAGGAGCCATTATGGGGGTCAAAACGTTGAAAGAGCTGATATTATTCGTTAAAATTTGTCAAATATAATGTTTCTTTTTATAGCATTATTCTTTTTTTTTAAAGATTTTAGGTCTGGGGGACATATAAACCTCCATGGTTTCAATATCGTAAGTAAATTAAAGGTTCCTGACGAGGATTAATGTGTACGCATTGTTTCCCAAAAGCGAAGTGAAAATTCTGGGATCGGGGGCTCGACTCCCTGTGAGGTGATGTTTTGGACGTTGTTTAACCTCCTTCGTAACGGTAAAGGTCATGTGATAGAGGTGGACCTACAGATTTACGTGGGATCAACCACATGAGTTGTTAAATCACCCGACGACGATCCTCCGTCCAACTACAAGCCATACTTAACTGTCGTTTAACTTCGCTGATCGGCGGAAGCGGTGTTCCGTTAATAATAATAATAATAATAATAATAATAATAATAATGGGCCGCATTAGTTGGCCTGAGCGCTGTACCAGTTTCGGGTCCTCCTAACTAAATAATATTCTAAATACAGTATATTAAAGTCGAAATTCAAACATGCAATATTCTATACAAAATAGATATTGTTATACGTTATGAGAAAGGTTAAGTCGTGGCCATATCACAACACGACTTCCCGTAAAATCAGCAAAGTTAAGCGACGTTAGGTCTAGATAGCAGCTGCTGGATGGGTGACCGTTATCCGAGTTTAGATGATGTAGCGACCATGGTTCCACGTATAGCTATAGATCCCTTCCGTCACAAGGCCCTTTGCCGTTAAACATACATAAACATGCTGGATTTAATTTTTTTAAAACACGTCTTGTTATATGCAAGTTTAACTAGCTACTACAAACCATGAAAAATGTCCTCGCGACTCTTTGCTAAAGAAACGCTTTCTGATAATGAAATGAGTAACATCGTATACCAGGTTAACTGTTCTGAAGAAAGGTGAAACGCCTCCTACATTGATTATACGACGAATACCCTTCGTTTAAGAATGAAATAACACAAACACAAACCAACCAAAATATATGAACACATAAAAATTGAACACGGAAGATTACCAACCAAGAAAATTTTGAATAATTTCAAAATCGTGGAACGAACTAAACGAATCTACGATCTGCAAATAACTGTTAATATTAAATATAATGAAACGCTAAATTTTCTAAAATCTTCCATTAAAATATCACTTCAATGCCCAAAATCATACCCAAAAATATTTGTAATTTTAAATTATATATTCTTATGTAAATATGATTATCTTCACGTAAATTTATTTCTTCTATTTATTTCAGTATAAGTTATTTTCATTTTCAAAAATATACAATTTGCTTGAAAATATCTGAAGTGTACAGACGAAACGTTGGATTAAAAATCAACAATCAAGAATAATTAGCAAGAAGAATTTTTTAGTTGAAAGCAATATTTTTCGTACTTCAAAGAAGGCTTCAAAAAGCATATTAAAATAGAAGCTGAAAATATGACTTCTCTATTATTAATTATTAATATTAAAAAGTCATTATCACACTGCATCTCCTTTGTCATACTTTTTTTTTTTAAGTTAAATTGCTAGACCTGAAGTTCACTAGCCAACATCATTCTTCAATGAGCTCCTTCTACCTTTTCTACACCGTGGCCACAAAGTCCCTTTGCATGACAAACAAGGGCAACATACAAATATGCTGTAATTTCACAGCAAATGGACTTCGTGGCCACTCTGTACAGTAAATGTTACGAACACGAGTTAAACACTAAAAATAATGTATTTCTCTATTATACAAAACATAAATTCATATATTTTCGTGGCTTTATCATCTTCATATACGAGTGAAAGATGTTCCTTAATACGAATCGCGAGAAAGAGTTGAGAACCCGGATTCATTTTAGGACGAGACGTATCTATATATCTACAGGGTGTCCCATAAGTCCGGTCTCATAGGAAAAATTATTTTAAATTAAATTTACAAATGTAATAAATTAGAACTAAAACAAATGTTCAAATTAATATCTCGTTTTGGGACCTTTTTTTTTTGGTTGCAGGTAGAATAACGCGCAATGGCTAATATCAAAGTGAGGAAAAAGCCTCCTCCTTCTCCCATAGTGAGTAGTCGGTATAATAAGTTTACATATACAGTATATATATATATATAGATATATATATATATATACTTTACAAAAAGAGGTGAATACATTATGGCTTATATATTCATGTTAAAATATATAAATAAATATTTGAAGTTCCCTTTCAATTTTCGTAAAATTTTAAACTTCGAAATTAAAGTAAATTTTACTGATGTCGTATATTGGTTTTGTTCAATAATAAAGATAATATAATGTTTAATAAGAAATTGAATTATGGTTTGTACGTAAATAAGAAATTAAAAATGTTTTGTTTGAAATTAATAATATAAAATACTAATTGGTAACACCGGCAATGGGCCGAGACAAAGTGAAATGCCAATCGGCATAAATACAAAGTCAGTAAATAGAAACAATAGTGTAATTTATCCCCGGTCCCTTCATTGTTCTAAATTTTAATGGCGCTCACCGGCCACGGATACCCGTCTGTACGACGTGTTTATGATGAAGCGAGTGTATAAAGAAAAGAAAGAGCAATGATAAAACGAAAGTAATAAACTAAATAACGAATAAAACAATGGGTGTACACTACACTGACCATAGAAGTTCTTTATTCTCTTAGGGAAGAATACCACTTAATCGACTTTTTTAAGGAGGAAGGAGGGGCCAAGGCCGAATGTCCCAAACACGCCCCCCGCCCCGCTTCATAGATGAAGAAGAGAGCCAAAATCAAGGTCCAAGATTTTAGAGATGCCTGGGCACTCTGCGTTTGAAAGATTGGAGGTTATAGACGGGGGGGGAAAAGATGGACTGACTGATAATGTTGTAGTTATGTATTTTGAAAGAATACATATGTATCATCAGTACCAATAGTCAGGATAGACTGTAGCACGCCTACCTTACGGTCCACTGTACCCCGACTAGCGAAGTCGGGGTAAAAATATGTAATAAGATAATGCTTGAAAACCGTAAGTAACCACAGTTCAACAGTGTTACTACCTGGCACACTGGAAAACAGATTTATCCTTGTCCTCACCTTTCTACATTGTACCTCTCTACATTGTACAATAAGTACGACATTTTTTACTGATTAAAATCAGAGTAACTGTTAATTTATTTGTATCGCAATCACGTGACAATGTGGAAGCCTTGCCTGAAGTATTTGTACTCTCACTTATGTACATATTTGTACGCGAGTTGTACTGCAACTCATAAAGTTGTCGTGTGCAATATGAAATACGAAATATTTCGAGACACGTATATTTAGCGTCATACAGCCATTAATTAAATATTAAAATACTCGTATCCTCTCGACAAATCCAAAAATGTCCTATCTGACTTAAGGAATAAATTACAAATTGGTTTCGTTGATGATCCGTCGTGTGTGTGTCTGTGTGTGTAAGATATTCTTATCTTTCCTTATTTAGAAACAAATATCAGCTGACAGCGTCTGAGCGGTGACCACAAAAGACCATAAATTAAGATTGGAAAACGAACCGAACGACTAAACTTTGGCACTCCCGCAGAGAGGGAAGAGCCAGTTGATGACGTCACCAGCTTCCCTTGGCCCTGTGCCACTCTTATTATAATAAACATCAAATAAATCTTCAGTTTTTTTTCTCATTTATTCTTTCTCTTTCATTTCCGTTCTGGATTTTCTTATTCTTCCTTCCTTCCGTATTTGGTCGACAGGTTAAATTATCTTTATTATAATTTACATATTAAAAGAGCCAAATATCGTAATTATTCGTGTCCTTTCTTTCACCGTATCCTGCGGTGTCCCCTCCAAGAAATATGTGCGTATGTGCTGAAAAAGTGGAGACCAGATTATCTGCAATGACTTTTCAATAGCACTTACCAGCCCATTCTGTTTCCATATATATATAATATATATATATATATATAATATATATATATATATAATATTATAACTGCAAACACGCAGTATAATTAACGTAAAGAACGACGCTTTTGTATAGGAGAATTAACCGCGCAAGATGAGAACGAAAGAACGAAACAAATTAAAAAATGAGGCACCCACCCGGGAATCGAACCCGGCAATCGGAAGATCCCGGGTTCGATTCCCGGGTGGGTGCCTCATTTTTTCATTTGTTTCGTTCTTTCGCTCTCATCTTGCGCGGATAATTCTCCTATACAAAGCGTCGTTCTTTACGTTGATATATATATATATATATATATATATATATATATATATATATATATATATATATATATATATGGTTTTTTCATGATACACACACAGACCGTGCATATATATATATATTATATATATATATATATAATATATATATATATATATATATATCAGTGGCGCGCATTCATGGTAAACTAGGTAAGCGCCGCCTACCCTAATAAAAATCTTATTAAAGATATTAAAGACAGTACCGTATTTTTCAGAATAGTCTACAGTACATACCCACTAGCCAGTTATGAAGTTTATCATTAGCTACTATAATTACTATAATTATATAATATGTACATATAGGGCGTGTGCCGCACGCAATACCGCTTACCCTGTAGACGTACCCACCGCACGCCACTGATATATATATATATTATATGAATAGCAGAACATCAGATCACATACGAAGACTGAAGTAAAACGTGCAGCGCAGAAGGTTCATATTCGCGTTGTGAGGACGAATCCTCCTCTGTCCTGCACGCTTTACTTCAGTGTTTGTAAAAAAATCAATTTACAGTTCTTCTTTGATGGAACATCAGATATACATATATATACTCGTGTGTGTGTGTGTGTGTGTGTGTGTGTGTGTGTGTGTGCCTACGTTACTGTATTACTCTTTTACTGTCTTCAAGTATTTGTGACGTAGCGACCGAGATGTTTATCAGGGAGTCATTTTCCAGCTTCTCGTACGTTAAAGAAACGTCATAAAAGCAGATTCGTTTTACGAAATTGATTAAAACTGTAAACTGACGAATAATAACGTAAAAACGATAGATAAAATATTAGAAAATTGTACACATAACATCCAATTTATTTAAAGACATTATTGAAACACATAATTTTTAATTCCTTTAAAAAAAATTTTTTTTTTTATTTTTTTTTGTTAGTGCAGCGAAGGTCATCTTATCTACAGTTTCATTTTCTACATGACAAATTACATCCTCAGTAACGGTTATCCATTCGTCCAAAAATTCTAACATTTTTGGCCCCCAAGCGCGAGAGATAGTCTCTCCTTATTTACTGTAATATAAGTCCGTTTATTTCTTGATTTTTCCGGCAACTTCTTTCCTGTCAGATTACCCGATTTGATCAAGCTTTTGTAATGCGATTTTTTATTTTTTACCAGTTTATTTGCCAGTGTTTATAGAAAAAAGAGACCCCCAGTTTTTTTTTTTAACCTCCACCAGTTTTCGAGAACCTTATCTACGAAGAAGTCAAAAACAAGATATCAGCGTTGGATCCGAGTTTGCTTTTTGCCGAATGCAGCAAAATTTCGATGAGTGATTAACGTACATACTCTGCGGATATTTTTTTTCGGGGGTGTCGGGGTGTGTGTGGGGGGTGGGTAAGAGTAAAATAAAATTTCACGAATTAATGGACTGTACAGACGCGGAAAAAAAATATTCTTAAATATTGTTTCCGAAAGCCTTACTCCGCCACAAATTAATATATATACACAGTATATATTATCCTGCTAAAGCTATGGATTATTTATAAAGATATAAGACATATTCATCGATCCATGATACGGATTCATTGTTGCTAAAAGTAAACCAATAGAGGAAGTACAAGAATTTAAGTATCTGGGTCAAATTGACACCAGCTCCTCGAGTGACGACTCAGACAAAAGAAAACAATATCGAAGTTTCTGTGCTAAACTATACATGATTATAAAGAACTTCAGATTCTGTAGAAACGAAGCTAAAGACACTCTTTTTTAGTGCTTTCTGCACTAATATTTAAGGGCAGCAACTTTCGGTTAATTATGAAAGACGTTGTTGCACAACCCTTACATTTGCTTTATTGTTTAATGGGGGTTGTTTAATTCCCTTCGTAACATTTAAGGTCATATAACGGAGAAGAACGACGGCTTTACGTGGGATCGAATCAAGGAATGCTACATAATCGGGATACAGAGGTGGGTCTCCCATCCAATTACTTTCCAGACTCAATGTCGGTCAACTCCCCTGATCGACGGGAAGGGGTGTTACGACATTGGCCACGACGTAGTCTAATTTGCATTATAGCCTAACTTTCAGACTATTGTAAAATTACCTCCAAGATGCTCAGCTTCGCAAATGTTCGTTAATAACAATGTCTGGGGCCTCCCGGAGGTGACAAGACACGCTCATTACAGTCTAATGCGAAGAATTCAAAACTCAGACAATCCAATTGTCCAAGTTATTCATTAGTGAGGCTTTATGTCTTCTAAACTATTGACTTCATGGTACGAAATTGATTGTTTACCGCTCCTCTTAACATACTGTACTCTACAT
>JAJOZX010000273.1:220000-282500 GCA_023014485.1 Bathynomus jamesi | reverse complement strand
ATCGCAAATCTATTTATAAATAAATAAATAACACGAGACCAAGTCTGCTCTGGACACCTATCCTTAAAATTAAAAAAAAATGAGGTTATTTTAAAATAATTAGCAAAAGCCAAACAAAATTCAATTTAGGGATAATAGTTTCTCGGTATTTTGATTAACAATTTTATAATGTTAAAAGTACAGTGACGCAAATACAGAAACCTCAAATACATTGTTTGTTTAGAGTTTAGACACCTTTACTGTTTTTCATGCAGGAATAAATTGTTTGTCTCAAAATTTCGTTAATAATTAATTTATCGAAAATATAACTTAGATAGTTATTATCACGTAAATATTTTTCTAATTTTAAGGATAGGTGTCCAAAGCAGACTAAGTCTCGTGTTGTTTATATATTTATTTATAAATATATTTGCGAGAGCTGCCATTTATCTATTTATTCATTTATTTATTTATAAATATATTTGCGATAGCTGCCAAGCATCGTACGTTGGTTGCACACAGCTCCAATTCACCCTCCGTATGGATCAACACAGGGGTATATCAATGAGAACTGACCTACCATTGTCCAATGCTTCTCAATCAGCTAATAGATTACACTAGCAAAAGGTCGGCGCTACGCGCCGATTTTGCTAGATCTGCGGTGCTTCGGCTGAATTGTGGGCCTACGGCGTATTTTATTTTGAACATCAGTAGCCCTTTATCTGGATATCATTCCTATTCCTCTCACCTTGGGCCTCAGTAATTGGGGTGCCTGCGGCCTTCCAGTTACTGGCAAACCAATTATTCATTCAATAAAACTACAGAAAAGAACGCAGCCATGAAAATCTAAAGCTTCACAAATCTTAATACAATGAGCTCGGATTTGAAGCCTAAAATTTTCATGACTGCGTTCATTTCTATAGTTTTATTGACCAAATAACTGAACCGACAGTAATTGGGGGCCCTGCGGCCCGCCAAATCATAGTTTTCATTGTTTCGAGTGCATCAATAATATTGTTATAGTGTTCCATTAGTTGTGATAAGCATGATCTTCCTGACCGGAATCGATGTTGGTTATCATTTTTTTTTTCTGTTTCCCCATTAACCCCACGCCCTCCCCCATTACCCCACCCCTCTCCCCCATTTACCCCACCAATTTTTTCTGAGTTTCCCCATTAACCCCACCCCTCCCCCATTACCCCACCCTCTCCCCCATTTACCCCCACCCTTCCCCCATTACCCCAAGGGGGGAAGGGGGCTGGCACCTTGCAAAGGATTTACTTTAATTTTTTTTTGGTTACATATATATATCGCATCTATTTTTCTGAGTTTCCCCATTAACCCACCCCCTCCCCCATTACCCCCCCCTCCCCCATTCTGTGCCAAAATTATGATTAAAAATGAAAAAATGGGAAGAACTGTACCCCTAAAAGGGGGGGGGCAGGATTTATGTTAAGGAAATTTTTGTTAGCATGGGCACTGCACAATAAAAAGACGCATCGAATGGTGAAAACCGCATTGTTCTACACCAATTGTAGCGACCTGTAGGTGTGCGCAAAAAAACTGTTACATATAGATATATATATCTGCGATATATATTTGCGAGAGACCCGTTGCCCACGTTGGGCTAGCATCATGAAAAAGAAAAACTATGGTATTTGTCATTTACCATTACTTATTCGGACTATAGTGGATTTAATTTTCCCAGAAGAGTTCCTTGTTCCATGCACGGTCTGTGTTTAACATATATATATATATATATATATATAAGGCTTCATTTCTGAAATAGTATATTAGATTAAAAAATAACCAACCAACCATTAAGAAGTAATAATTTGAAGATAATAGAAACAAACCCCAAAAAAATTTTGGATCTGCGAGTGATGGAATCCCTCTATATTAACAAAATGAAACCCTCAATTAATTAGAAATATTTTAGTTTAATGAAGTCTTACTTATTTTGTTTTTCATGAAAGTTTTTAAATTAAGTTTTATTCCTTTTAGTTTTTATGAAAGATTTGAATTAATGTCTTCTTTATTATAACAAATAAGTTGTGTTGCGTGTTTATATCGAATAATTTTTGTAATTTTATACATATTTTTAGAAATATTTAGTTTTAATTATTTAAATGTCTTTATAATGTCTTTTGTAGCCACTGAAAATGGAGGTTGAACTTCAGAAACGTTTAGTTGATTAAATGAATAGTGAAAATGTTGGTTCCTGCAGCTGTATTATATATATATGGTGTAACAAAAAAGCCGTTGTCATAGGAAAAAAAGATATGACAGAAGTGAACGAGAAAATAGTTTTAACTATAGTCGTACATTACAAACAATATGATCAACTTACCAATTAATCCAGTACATGCTCAAATTGCATTCCATCTAGCCTGTTATGCTAGATTCTAGCCTAACAATGTTGCCACGTAATACAAACTCATTACGGTCAATTCCGTTATATCTTATTTTCCTATATGAGAATGGACTTTTGTTACACCATGTACATTGATTGATAGTTTATTCATTTTTATAACTAACTTTGAATGCGACACATTTTCATTTATCTAGAACAACTTTTCCTTCTAATGTTATGCATATAATAATAATAATAATAATAATAATAATAATAATGATTTGTACCTTATATTTTTCCTTATTTTCACGTCATAATTCGTCATTATAAGTATATAAAAGTATGCCTATATTTCACTCATACTACTTATAGAAAAGAAACTCATTCAGACTATTTTTTAATTTTTTAATATTGAATAAAAGTATACACCATATAAATTTGTATATGTGGAATATCACGCATGAACACGTATGATTTTGCATAATGCTAAATTACTCCCACCAGGATTCGAACCCGGCACTTCTTGAGTAGAAGGCGAGGGTGCTGAACCACTTCGCTGAACAAAATAAAAGTTAGCACAGCGCGGGGCATATTTCAACATCAAACGTAATATAGGGTGTCCTGGCTTAAATGGCAATAAAATACATTTATAATGTTTTATTTTATTGCCATTTAAGCCCGGACACCCTGTACATAGCGCTTTTTCGTCCGGTGTTACGCTAAATATATGAATTAAACGTTGCCATTGGCTCGAGTGTAAGGGGGTTAGCACGAAAAACACACCTGAGAGCGAAAGCGTTACGTGTTCCCTCAGGTGCTGATATATGAGCCAGGTTGTACTAAAATTTACTTTGTTGTAATGCAATGGTCAACACCATCACCTTCTCTACTCAAGTGGTGCTGAGTTCGAATCCTGGTGGAGGAAATTTTATATATATATATATGTGTGTGTGTGTGTGTGTGTGTGTGTGTGTGTGTGTGTGTGTGTGTGTAACATCCTGTGCGTTATTATGATAATGAAAGGAAGCAAATACGTGAAAATGTAAGTGCTTGATGAAAAGAGACATTTGCGATAGCTGCCAAGCATCGTATGTTGGTTGCACACAGCTCCACTTCACCCTCCGTATGGATCAACACAGGGGTATATCAATGAAACCTGACCTACCATTGTCCAATGCTTCTCATTCAGCTAATAGATTACATTAAAAAATAACCAACCATCCATTAAGAAGTAATAATTTAAAGATAATAGAACCAAACCCCCCAAAAATTTTGGATCTGCGAGTGATGGAATCCCTCTATATTAACAAAATGAAAACCTCAATTAATTAGAACCTCAATTAATTAGAAATATTTTAGTTTAATGAAGTTTTACTTATTTTGATTTTCATGAAAGTTATTAAATTAAGTTTTATTTATTTTAGTTTTTATGAAAGATTTGAATTAATGTCTTCTTTATTATAACAAATAAGTTGTGTTGCGTGTTTATATCGAATAATTTTTGTAATTTTATACATATTTTTAGAAATATTTAGTTTTAATTATTTAAATGTCTTTATAATGTCTTTTGTAGCCACTGAAAATGGAGGTTGAACTTCAGAAACGTTTAGTTGATTAAATGAATAGTGAAAATGTTGGTTCCTGCAGCTGTATTATATATATATTATATATATATATATATATATATATGGTGTAACAAAAAAGCCGTTGTCATAGGAAAAAAAGATATGACAGAATTGAACGAGAAAATAGTTTTAACTATAGTCATACATTACAAACAATACGATCAACTTACCAATTAATCCAGTACATGCTCAAATTGCATTCCATCTAGCCTGTTGTGCTAGATTCTAGCCTAACAATGTTGCCACGTAATACATACAAACTCATTACGGTCAATTCTGTTATATCTTATTTTCCTATGAGAACGGACTTTTTCACACCCTGTATATTGATTGATAGTTTATTCGTTTTTATAACTAACTTTGAATGCGACACATTTTCATTTATCTACAACAACTTGTATATAATAATAATAATAATAATAATGATTTGTACCTTATATTTTTCCTTATTTTCACGTCATAATTCGTCATTATAAGTATATAAAACTATTAATAATAATAAAAGTATGCCTATATTTCACTCATACTACTTATAGAAAAGAAACTTTCATTCAGACTATTTTTAAATTTTTTAATATTGAATAAAAGCATACACCATATAAATTTGTATATGTGGAATATCACGTATGAACACGTATGATTTTGCATAATGCTAAATTACTCCCACCAGGATTCGAACCCGGCACTTCTTGAGTAGAAGGCGAGGGCGCTGAACCACTTCGCTGAACAAAGTAAAAGTTAGCACAGCGCGGGGCATATTTCAACACCAAACGTAATACAGGGTGTCCGGGCTTAAATGGCAATAAAATACATTTATAATGTTTTATTTTATTGCCATTTAAGCCCGGACACCCTGTATATAGCGCTTTTTCGTCCGGTGTTACGCTAAATATATGAATTAAACGTTGCCATTGGCTCGAGTATAAGGGGGTTAGCACGAAAAACACACCTGAGAGCGAAAGCGTTACGTGTTCCCTCAGATGCTGATATATGAGCCAGGTTGTACTAAAATTTACTTTGTTATAATGCAATGGTCAACGCCATCACCTTCTCTACTCAAGTGGTGCTAAGTTTGAGTCCTGGTGGAGGAAATTATATATATATATATATATATATATATATATGTGTGTGTGTTTGTTAAGTTCTAAACGTGTAATTATGACCATTTTTTTGTCACTCAACATGTTCTTGGACTTGTTACAATCATTCTCTTAAAATTTAATCTATAAATTACTTTCGATTAAATCATGTTACGTTGTTAGGTATAGTTAGTTTGGGAAGAATAGGTTAAGTTAAATTAAGTTAATTTTTTACTGCCGATAGCATGTCCGTCAAGCAAATGTGTAGTATACAGTAGGTCCCTCTTTGAAACATATTTAGAAATGTCACATTCGTTATAAAATTCCATGTGCTTAATAAGTTCGTCATAAAGAATATATTTTTCCTTCATGTTGTTCTCGTTAACCTCGTTGAAGTTCCGTGTGTTGGTCTCTCTTCACACGAAGGTCAAGCTGGTGGCCCCGCCTCTAGGCCTGGCTTGGTGGAGTCTAATTAAAAAGCTTGAGATTTTTACATTTCTGAACGTTTGTCGAATTTCAGTATCATGCGAGTAACGGGGTAATACAGAATGCGAGTTGACTACATATCCCATAAATCTCTCCCTTCCTAATCGAAAGCTGACATCGTAAACTTTACAAATCAAAACAAACGTACATTTTATAATATCAATCACTTCCTTCAACCAAGTCTCTCTATTCCTCATTATTTTTATGGACGGTTTCTCTGTTTATATTTTCTCAAGATTCTTGTCCGACCATAGACTCCGACATCTGGTTCTTTTCAAACGTCAACTTCTAGAGTAAAGGTCTTTTAAGGTTTTCCTCAAGTCATGACCGTACTTGTTCTTCGATTGGTTAATTTCCATGCAAGTTCTTATCAATTAAAAGTTCAGATTTTGGTATATCGTTCCATCCTATTCGTCGGACTGTTATATCATAGGCAGATAACGAAAAAGAACCGCCCAATAAGTTGTTCCTGAACTCTAAAATTCCCCGCCTACCAAAATTATTTAGCCTTGAGCAAAGACTTTTTCAAGGTGCCTGTCATTCTGGGCAAGGGCGGATCCAGAGCACAATTTTGGTCACCTTCTAGAACCTGAGATTATAATACATTGGCAGGCAACTGGTGTGACAGAATTGCCAACGATTATCACATTCATTCTGCCTATAAAGAATGCAGGAAGGTATCTGTTTTTGGTCAAAGAAGTCATTTCCTTAAGATGACAGTAAGCTCCAGTGAGGCATAAAATTAGCGCAACAACATTTACATTATTATTTCATTAAGCGTCATCATTAGGGGCAATTAAAGAAAAATCTATATTAAATGGTTCACTTTTGAACATGAATGTGCCCCTATATAAAATTATACTCTTTTGCTTCATTCTAATTTTGTATTGTCGCTTCTTCATGTTTCTGATCTTCTTTCCTTCACTTTCTTTACCTTTAAGGTTTAGAGGCCTCATGGTTTGGGAGGGCGGTCGCCCCCCCCCTCGCCCGCCCCCTAAATCCACCACTGATTCTGGGGCCCTTGCGCTAAGGCCGCCCTTGGGCAACAACCGCCATGAAACCTTGTGAAATTCGAATGAAACTACCTCGCCCGGATAAATATTATTTTGTCTAAGTGACTTTTAGCACAAATAGCGGATCAAATGTAGAATTCGGACCCCAACCTTTTTTAGTTAGCTTTATAAGGCTAACTAACGAAAATATCATGACCTAACCTAACCAATCGTCAAGGGCGTACAGTTAACCTAACGATTGGTTAGGTTAGGTCGTGATATTTTCGTTAGTTAGCCTTATAAAGCTAACTAAAAAGGCTGGGGTCCGAATTCTACATTTGATCCCAAATAGCTACAGTGTACTTACAGAACTTGTGAAATTTATCAGGCAATGATTGTAAGTTAACTCCGATTAATGTTAATTAAAGTGCCTCACTCTGTATCCTCTGCATCTTTGCAAGAAATAACCTATAACTGTTCGTATACTCAATGAAAACAAGTGAAAAAATAACGTCCACTTCATATCACCAAAATGTTCCATTTTATGTCAATTTAACTGTGAAAACTATTCCACTTGATTGCAATTAATTTGTTGCTTTGTATTCATCACTTCACTGGACTTAATTTAAGTAAATATTAAGAAATCCCCAGTCTTTTGTTCCATCCTGGACTATACGCATAACAGAGAACAGTGAGAAAAGGTGATCCAGTTATTTGATGAGTTAATTCTATTTGCAAATTACGGAATCGACGTCCTCTGTAGCAACCGACTGATTGCGACCATCAAGAATTTCCTGAATCCTTACTAAGTGATCATCCTTGCGAATATCGCGCGATAGATAAAGCCCCCCTCGACGTAAATAATTCCGTTCCTCTTCTCTTTGTGTACGGACTAATGACATTTGATGCACGTGACATAAAATCAACAAATTATTGTGGGCTAGATTTAAATGAGGTCAGGTTAAATTAGGTTAACATAGGTTAGGTTGCTAGGTTTCGACAAAGAAATGGGTGTTTACACTTACACTTATTTCTAAAAATGAGTAACTACAGTATAATTGCGAGTAAAGTAAATTGTTGAATGTATTTACAAGTGCCAATTATACAGCATTAAAGAAACACATTATTTTAGAATAATAAAGAGACCATTATTCATAATTATACTGTTAACTCTTGTCTCCACTTATAATTCATAATGACTATTAGTCTATTTGTAAATATAATTTACTTTGACGCGTAACTGTTTTCACATTATTTGGAACTATTTTGTTAAGGGTTACAACTCTCTCTCTCTCTCTCTCTCTCTCTCTCTCTCTCTCTCTCTCTCTCTCTCTCTCTCTCTCTCTCTCTCTCTCTCTCTCTCGGTAGGGTAGGTCTTACAGAAGGGATCATCACCGAGATCATGTCTCTTGCGCATGATCTAAAACTGAAGACAGACAGGGGAATGTTGATGGATATTTTACCGCGGATGAATGCCAGTGACCACGCGCTCAGTAAGGTCATTGGCATCAACGAGAGGGTGCATGACTTGTGCGTCCCGCTGGGCGTGAGGTTTATTGACTCCTTCGACGCATTTTCGGGTAGGTGGGACCTTTACCAGAGGGATGGTGTCCACCTCAATAACAAGGGTAAAGGTGTGCTAGGCGCGCTGCTCGACCGGCACCTATACAGAATGGTGAGGTCGAGCCCGGGGAGAGATGACGGGCCCCCACCTGGGAGAGATGATGTTGAGCCGGTGGCGGACGTACCTTCAACTGAAGGGTGCCTCCAGGTACAGGTGGGTGACCCTCCTTCCACGTTGGAGGGGGCCCAGGCTCCTGCGGAAGGTGCCCC
Organism: Bathynomus jamesi; assembly: GCA_023014485.1. NCBI lineage: Eukaryota > Metazoa > Arthropoda > Malacostraca > Isopoda > Cirolanidae > Bathynomus > Bathynomus jamesi. Next base: position 274,153 of record JAJOZX010000273.1, on the reverse strand, counting down.
CTCGTTGGTGAGGGGCTCTTCAACTCCCAACAGCCCTGGCTGTTCGGGAAACGGGTCGTGCAAGGGGGCGGTCAGAATAGGGAAGGCCCCCCGTGCAATGCTTTTTAATGCTAGGTCGATTAGGAATACGTTTTGCGAGCTACCGGCGCTCTTAGCATCAGAATACCAGGATATCGTTGCTATCATCGACTCTTGGATTCATACTGATCGTCGGGACTACGTTGGGGAGTTCGAAATTCCCGGGTATAGAATGTTTCGCAAAGACCGCACCCGTGGGGAGGGGGGTGGGGTACTAATATACGTGAGGGACACGTTGAGTCCGGTTGACTGCCAGTTCCGGTCGGAACGGGAGCTGCTTGGCGTCGATCTGAATGTGGGAGGGACGAACTATAGGTTAATCTTGGTGTACAGACCTCCGCATCTCCTCCTCGAGGAGGATACAGCCCTGTACACCGAACTTCGTAGCCTGCTAGGGGATAGGGTGTGTGTAGTTTTAGGAGATTTCAACTGTCGCGGCATAAAGTGGGAAGACACGACTGCTGATGCTGAAGGGAGGAGGCTAGTTGACTTTGCTGATGAGAACTTCCTCACTCAGTGGGTCAATGAGCCTACACGAGGCGAAAGCGTTCTAGACTTAGTATTCACGACCGAAGACAACCTCGTCACTGGCCTCACCATTGACGAATCGTTGGGCGGGAGTGATCACGGTCTGATTAGGTTCCGTGTCTGCGTCCCTCGGGTGAAGCGTAGTAACTCGAGAGGCAGTAAGCTCGATCTACGGCGGGCGGACTTTGTTAGCCTCCGGGATAGCGTAGGTGAGATGGGGTTAGAGGTCGGCGGCGATGTTGAGGGAGTGTGGAGTGCATTCCGGGACCAGTTTATGGTGCTGCAGTCTGCTGCCATACCCTCAAAACCGGTCACTCCTGCTTCAACGCAGCCTAAGTGGTTCAGTCGTGACATCGCTTCGGCTATCCGAAATAGGAAAGTAGCGTATAGGAGGGCGAAGGCCAATCGTTCCCACGAGAACACTGAGGCGTATGTCCGCCTGTGTAGGGAAGTGTATGCGAAGGTTAGGGTAGCGAAACGCAACGAAGAACTACGGGTGGCAAGCCTCTGCAAGGGGAACCCTAAGTTCTTCAGTTATGTTAATAGTAGAAAGCCCATTAGAAGCATGATAGGTCCATTAAAGGACCGAAGCGGCGTTCTGCGGACCTCCGCTCCGACGCGGACATCGCTAATGTGCTTAATGAGTACTTTGCGGGAGTGTTCACCAGGGAGGACACCCGCGTCATCCCTGAGCCAGGCGTCAGGCACGAAGGTGCTGGCCTGGAGAGTGTTCGGTGCACCGCGACAGTCGTTGCCGATAGAATAGACAAACTGAGCGCGTTTAAGGCTCCTGGGCCAGACCAGTTCCTCCCCAGAGTGTTGCGGGAGGTGCGCAACCAGGTAGCTCCCCACCTGGCTACAGTCTTCAACAAATCGTTGGAGACGGGCCAGGTGCCTGGTAACTGGAGGGAAGCCAATGTGATCCCTATCTTTAAGAAAGGGGATCACGAAAGTCCAGGGAACTATCGTCCCATTAGTCTCACTTCAGTTGTAGGTAAATTATTAGAGGGGATAATAGCGGATGGGATCGTTGACCATTTGGATTCCTACAAGCTGCTTGGGGACTCCTCACATGGGTTTAGACGGCATAGGTCGTGTCTCACCAACTTGCTCGGGTTTTTCCACGTCATGTTGAGTGAGTATGATAAGAGTAGGGCGATTGATATAATTTATCTCGACTTTCAGAAAGCCTTTGATAAGGTACCTCACCGCCGGCTAATGGCGAAAGTCCGCGCGCTGGGTATCGGTGGGGAAGTAGGTAGGCGGATTGAAAACGGGCTGAAGAATAGGCGGCAGAGGGTTGTAATTAAAGAGGTTAGTTCGGGTTGGGCCTCGGTCACTAGTGGGATTCCTCAGGGTTCCGTTTTGGGGCCACTGTTGTTTATCATTTACATAAATGATATCGATGCTGGCATCGTCAGTCGGATCGCCAAATTCGCTGATGACACCAAGCTTGGGGGCCAATGTTGGGACGCCGGAGGCGATCGAGCAACTGCGTGCAGACCTAGGTAGGATAGGAGAGTGGTGCGAAAAATGGCAAATGCCATTTAACTTGGGTAAATGCAAGGTGATGCACATTGGCTACGCCAATCCCAAGTCGGACTACTCGATGTTGGGGAACAATATCGAGGCCACTCATTTGGAAAAGGACTTGGGTGTGCTAACTAGCAGCGACCTTAAGTTTACCAAACAGTGCGTAGAGGTGGAAAAGAAAGCCCAGAAGCTGTTGGGTTATATCAGGAGGCAATTTTAGTTTAGGAACAAGGAGATTGTGCCCTCTCTGTACAATTCCCTGGTTCGGTCGCACCTGGAGTATGCAGTGCAGTTCTGGTCGCACACCCTCAGGAAAGATATGGAGAGGCTGGAGCGAGTGCAGGCGAGGGCCACAAAGTTAATCCCTTCCGTTAGGCATATGGGCTACAATCGACGCTTACGTGCCCTGAACTTGTTTTCGCTGGAAACTCGAGGCTGCGCGGTCAACTGATCGAGGTTTTCAAGCTCTTACGCGGGTTCAACGATGTCGATTTTAGAAGCATGTTTAGTTTAAATGATAACCCAACTCGCAACAATGGTTGGAAGTTGGATTTGAAACGGTTTAGGACTAGTGTGTGTGGGAATTACTTTAGTATAAGATCTGTGACACGTGGAACAGGTTACCTTCAAAAGTTGTGAACAGTTCCTCTGTGGATCACTTCAAGAAAAGGTTAGACCAAATCTTGCCCACTATTTGAGGGTGTAGAAAATTTACCGTGGCACCCGTTGCCATTGGTACCTCCTCGGTATGGGCCGCAAGGCCTTTTGAGGTACTTCTTTTCCTTGTAACTCTCTCTCTCTCTCTCTCTCTCTCTCTCTCGTCTCTCTCTCTCTCTCTCTCTCTCTCTCTCCTGATTTGTTTTTACATAATAAATAAATAAATAAAAAAGATGATGGTGTAGATTATTAAGTAGTTTAATACTCATATACTATCTTTTATTTTCCGCTGTCATCTAAAGTGTAACTGAGTGTACGCGTGATAAGTGTACGCATGGTGTGAACGAACTCTAAAGCTATTCTCTTCATTATAATTTTTCGTACTTTCCTATAAATTTTCTTTCGCCACTCTTTTCTGTCAACAATGGCTGGCGAAGGAGGGAGAGAGAGCCTTCTCTGTTATACACTTTACTATTACTACGAATTCTGTGTGAAAGCTTTACACGTCTGTAAGTGTAAGCATGATATAAGTTTTTTAGTATTCATTTTTTCATTGCTCTCTCTCTCTCTCTCTCTCTCTCTCTCTCTCTCTCTCCTCTCTCTCTCTCTCTCTCTCTCTCTCTCTCTCTCTCATAATTAACCGCATTAATAATGGCACTCCGTTTCAGAACAGAGCGTAATAAAGTGCCAAATAAGGTGTTTATAAATCACAATTTTAAAACCTGATTCGGAACGCAACTTTGGGGCCTCTGAATAACTGAGAACCGTAATTAATAGTTTGATTTCGTGTAACTTCTTCATACGAATGTCTTAAATTTATAACCATGTTATAATTAGCTTTCCCGCATATAAGCCTCATATACGCTTAATTAGAAAGAGTATATATATTATATATATATATATATATATATATACAGGGTGTCCGAGAATTATCTGTACAATTTTTGGCTGTTATTAAACGTCAACCATGAAGTGTAGAAATTCCAGTTTGTCCCATTTTACAGAGAATCTCGTTAAGTTTTTTCTGATACCAAGTTTTGACAAGTTTTTTAGAAATTCCAGTGTGTCCGAACATTATCTGTACAATTTCATCTTTTAATAAAATTCTTGATAACACACGTAAAATTCTTAAACAAAATTATTTAGAATCTGTATTTTCAAAAGTTTCTTTTATTAAAGTAACGTTACAAACATTCGATATGTGCACCATTAGTGATTCGCAAAACATCCAATCGATACTCCAAATGTTGCCATGTACGCTGCAGCATATCCACATCAATTCGCTCAATAGCAGCTGTGATTCTTGCTTTTAAATCATCAATGTCTGTCACCCGCGTACATTTCTAAAAAACTTGTCAAAACGTGGTATCAGAAAAAACTTAATGAGATTCTCTGTAAAATGGGACAACACTGGAATTTCTACACTTCATGGTTGACTTTTAATAACAGCCAAACATTGTACAGATAATTCTCGGACACCCTGTGTATATATATATATATATATTGGGGCAGAGAAAACTTTGTGGCTTTCAGTGTCTCATAAATTCGGTCCTTTTATCTGTCTACTCGTCACACTGTTCCACACTACTGTCCCTTCACCTTCAACAATACACAACCCAATCCTTCATCTTCTCTTAACATGCTTGGTATTTCCTTTTCTGGTGCTCTTTCTGTCTGGAAAGATCACGTATGCTCTCTTTCTAAAACAGCCTCTAAGAGGTTAGGTGTGCTATACCGGCTCCACAGTTTCTTCACCCTCCCTAGGTTGCTGTTTCTGTACAGAGGTCTTGTCCGACCCTTTAGAATGTACGCTTCTCATGTGTTGGGTGGTTCAACCCACAACTCTACTTGACCGGGTGGAATCAAAGGCTTATCGTCTAATCAATTTTTACTGACTGTCTTCAATCCCTCTCCCTTCTCCGCAATATTGCCCCCACTCTCTCTTTACTATCGCTATTGTAACGGACATTGCTCTTCTGAACTCCCTAATTGCATGCCTCCTCCTTTAAAGAGAACTCGTAGTACCAGATTTTCGACACATTCTCATCCCTTTTCTGTCCAACTCTCTAACGCAAGGGTTAATCGGTATTCTCAATCTTTCATCTGCTCAACCGGTCAACTCTGGAACAAACTTCCTCACTCCATCTTTCCCCCTGTCTATGACCTTCAATTTTTCAAACGCAGAGTGTCCAGGCATCTCGAAAACTCTGGACCTTGATTTCGGTCTCTCCTTCTCCTGTTGGGGAGGGCATTTTTGCGGGCGTTCGCCATTGGCCCCTCCTTCCTGCACAAAAAGAAGCATATATACAGTGTATATACACAGTATATACTACAGATAAATGTTGGAGGGAATAATGTTTACTGGTAATGGAGATTCTACATTTAAATATAATACTCAGCATGAGAGATTTTTGAATGGAGGAAAGAAATCATACCTCGGACAAATGTCGATTCCCTGCTGCATGATGGCACCAAGAGTGAACCAGAGGCTGTTGCAGATGGTAAACTCGTTGGTAACTGTTGTCTTGTTGATAGATTCAATGATCTGGAGAAAGGAAATATATTCACTGCATTTGTTTTAATTAATAATTAGTTAAACAAATTTTTTTTGGTAATCTATAGATTCTAGATATATATTTTATAACATAAATTTTCTATTCTTAAATTAGGTATATAAAGAAAGCTTAATACACATCAAGAGAGAGAGAGAAAGAGGGAAAAAGACAAACATGCAGAGATAAATAGATAGATCGATAGAGAGAGAGAGAGAGAGAGAGAGAGATATATAAACACTCCTTCTTACCCTCCATTCGTAAGGACTAAACCTGCTGACGAGAAATAGAACGATAGAAACTCCGACACAAGCAAAAATAACGCACATCCAAATCTCTTCGGACAGCGGAGACATAAAACTGAAAACGCCGATGTTTTTCTGAATCGGTTTTTTAATCATGATGGATATTCCGAGGGTCATAAACGGCTTCGTAAAGTCTATGACCTGTTCTCGAGAGGACGTGATGGTCAGCGGGGCAATGGCGATATCAGTTTCCTGGAGTTGAAGAAAAAGATTGGAAGAGGTCTTCTTCTCAGCGCGCCTCTTATGAAGGCTTTTAGTTCAGTGAAGCTTATTTGCGAGTTTTTATTTGGAATGCGCTTTCAGAAGACACGTATGGAATGTGGAATGTACTTTACGTGCTTATATTAATAAATAGTTGTATATGCTTTTAGCTTACAGAAGAAGCTAAAAGAAAAACAGTATATAATTTTAAGATTGAAAATATTTCTACATATCGTATATACAAAGTAAAAAATCATATATATATATATATGTATATATATAGTTAAAAGTCCAGACTTACACTCTTAAAAACTGACCGCCGTGTGTATCTCAGATTCGAGCGGAAAAAAGGGATTAAACATACTTTGCAAAATATAAAGTACTTCAAAGATACATATATAGTACGTCGCTAGTAGATACAGAGAGTAACAGAAACGGTGATCTTCTTGACATGCGGTGTCCTCTGGAACTAAGTGAAAAATACGAAGAGTACACTATTATGGATTACAGAAAACCTCTCGGTGTACAGTACGCTCGATCTACCGAGTGTACTTTTTACGTACTTTATACCCAGAGTACCTTTAGTCCTTTTATTCAGCTCGGATCTAAGGTACACGCAGAGGATAGTTTTTAGGGTGATAGTCAAAATTAGTGTTCCAATTCTTGACAATTTTCACCTTTATGAAGACGCATCTTTATAAATTTTTGTAACTATGGAATGGATTTTGTTCTTATACTCTTTACCCTACAACACCCTAAAAGCATGAAACTATTAATTATTAATATTTACTAAGAACATACGAGTAGTATAGTATGTTTCAATGGCGGCAGTCAAACGGAAAAGATCCGTAGACTGCAATAAAACCGAGATTCTTCGAACAAAATGACATACGTCAAATACCCTTATATGAAACGCAATACTGATAAAGACTCTTCCAGCTAAAGCCTGTCTGACCTATAAAAAGCTCCATCGGCACTCAATGTAACCTAACATAATTTAACATACTCTAACTCTAAAAAAAAAATACGTGTCTTTAAATTGCCACGTCCACAAAATGTATGATGTTCGTTCACTGGAATAATAATTTTTCCTGGCAGATTTTTTTAAGCGTTTACGAAAGCGCTTCGTAACACACATTACAAATTTCAAACACGTTATACGTAAACGTGATATAAAAGCTTAATAGAATCTTGTTGACGTTTGAGTTAAAGTAATTATCATATAATGAGTTCTACGAAGGAAAATCAAAGAGATAGAAACGAGTAAATATTGACTTTTCCTTTTCCATTCGTTCGTAAGAAGCTTGGATTTTTTTCAAATTTAAATCGACATTTTTTTATCTCTTTGAACTATCATGTAATATTTCATTGATAAAAGGTTCTGCTGATGAATGTTTTGGAGGTTAGGTTAAGTTAAGTTATTAGAATGTCCCTGAAATTTCTTGTCGATGAAATATGCATGTTTATCCGAATCTCTTTTAGTTTTAACTGAATTGGTCGAAAGCACAGTTTTTTTCCAGTTAATTTACAAGTTAAAATTAACATAACGGTGTTTGCTCTTTCTAATGTTTGTATTTATAAGGACACTTAATGCATTGAAGCGGCATCGAGGAATGTTTTGAACATTTTAACCTCGACAGATTTGCTTATTACTACAAATTAAATAGAAAATGGGCGTGGGGGCGTATGGGCGAGCCTTCATTCACATTTTATCGACAACAATTTCTCCGATACGTCATAAATTATGAATAAACAGTTGACGGCCATTTGGTCTACGAGGAATCGCTCCAGATCTCTACCCATTAGGTCGACGAGACATAATATTGACACTAAAAAATTAATTTAACCTAGCATATGCTAACTTAACAACGTAATCTAACCACAATAACTCGTCGTTAGTCTGGATAGAATGACGATAGTCCGGTAGAGACAGGTTTGTCGAACCTACGCACGTGATCTACACACATGACCTAACCTAACTTATTCTATGTTAACCTAACCTAATTATGAACAGTCCAGCATACTCTCAGACACATACTTCTTCCTCAATTCTTCACTACACATACATGCATTTTACACACTGCAAAATCTCTTAAAAATTTATTAAACCTTAATTTCAGTTCTCTACTTCTTGTATAGAAGGGGCATTTTTGCAGGAGCTTGCCATTGGTCTCTCCTTCCTACAGAAAAAAAATATAATCCCCGAAAAACTTGTCGATAGAATAACTTGCCGGCAAAATTTTGAAATTCCGAAACCAAAATTCCGATACGTCGAGGAAATTTCCGGACTAGCGACATCTTATCGACTTGACATTCTATCGAAAAGTATATTTGTGGGTCAGTGGTAGTTAGGTTAGGTTAGCATAAGTTAGGTTACGCTAGGTTAGGTTAAGTTAGGCTGTTAGTTTTGCAGTGTCGATTTTTTGGGCATGTCAACGAAATGAGTATCCGAAGTCCGAAATTTCCACGCGATAAAATCGAAATGACGACATTTCGTCGACATGAATTCATCGGCACGTTTTTGGGGTTTATGTTATGTTAGGTTATTTGAACGTTGATTGTTCACCGACGAAATGTCTCGTTAGCCCGATTAAACCTGTTTAGGAGTGTGGGCGTACGGGCGTGTGAGCCTGTGAGCGCGAGTAATTTAGTAAATAAATAACTTAAATATTATATACCATACATAAATCAGCGTCCGTAGCTCAGCGGTTAAAACCGTTTCCTTATAAGTGAAGACACTGAGGTCGGGGGTTCGAATTCCGATGATGCTGGTAATAATAATAATAATAATACAGGCATTAGAGCAATGAACCGCATTAACTGGCCTGAGCGCTGTGCCAGGTTCTGACCATCCTGACTGTTAATTATTATATCGTACGAAAACATGATGAAACAAGCTTAAAAATTAACATTAAACATTTTAGACCTGAATTAATTGTTAACTGAAATAAGATGAATAAGATATTTGAATAAAATATTGAATAAAATAGTTATTTTTAAGGCTTGGAAAATAAGTTAAAATAACAATAAAAGTATTGTTTTATTAATTAAATGACTTTGTAACTGGAAGATTCTTTTTTGTGTATGCTTTCACCATTTTGTTTACCAAGGGGAGACTTAAAGATTAAGACCAAACCTTCATAATTAAGTCTGAGGAAATAAGCCTAAAATGGGTGCTTTTATGTAACAAATAGAAAAAAGATTTGTAGAACAGCAAAGAGAGAGAGAGAGAAGGAGAGAGAGAGAGAGAGAGAGAGAGAGAGAGAGAGAGAGAGAGAGAGAGCCTTAAAAACTGAAAAACAAATAATTAAAAACACAGAACCAACCAACAAAAAAAAAAATTAAAAACCAAATGAAAAACAAAAAAGCCCCCCTCACCTCCCTTCCCCAACCCCCAAAAAACCCGATTCTTTTTTCCCGTGGGAATGATTTTCTTTACAGTTTTTCCCGCGTCTGGAAAAATAGCCTTCAATTAGATTTAAATATTAAACCAGATTACAAAACCCAAGTTTAAAAGTTACCGTGACGGAAATTAGCACACCGTTTGTTGCCACAAACACATTCATGGAAAACACCGTTATTGTTTCCTTCGGAAGAGAAAAACAGGTTACCCTTTCGTCAGGCAAGTGTCAAAATCGATATACGTGCCTTACACACACACACACACACACATATATATATATATATATATATATATATATATATGATGAATTTCACAATTAAACACATGAAATGAATGAATGATGCAAACCCACGAGGAAAAACAAAAGTGATTCCAAGGTCTTTCATGTATTCAGAAGTACACCTCGTCAGGGAATGAAGAGAGGTGAGATGACAAAAATATATACATATGTACAGCGGGACAGGAAATTAAAAAGATTAGCACATGATTAACAAGAGTTAATTAGAGGCAAAAGGTATTTTAATAGGATATTGTCAATTTTATACATTCCCGCACTGGTATTGAAATTATTTTTAAAATGGATAAATGCACATTCTAGAATATTCCTTTCAGTTATATCTATTTTTTTAACAAGCGCTTTAGAACTATCCCACTTGATACTATGATTACATCTATATATATGGTTAAACAATGTATTAGAATTATTTACTGTTCTACACGCATATTTATGCTGTTTTACCCGAATGTCTAACAAAAACTTCAAATTTGAACTGATTCAGTCAAGCATCTCCGAATTTTCAGATCCAGAAAAGATTCGGAGATGCTTGAATCAGTTCAAATTTGAAGTTTATCGTAAGCCTACTAATAATAACTCTTATGTGCATTTTTATTCTGACCATCATCCATCGATTAAATCTTCTATTTTCTCTGTTATGTTTCTTAGAGCATTAAAGAGTTGTCAGTCCTGAATTTTTAGATTCCGAGTTATGCAATATCATGAATATTGGTACTAAATTATGTTATCCTATTTCATTTTTAGATAACTGCCTTAAGAAAGCCAAGAATAGGTATTATACTGTAATAATGTAACTGTAAAGGAATTTGAGCGTAAAAATATCCTTAGCCTACCTTACCATATTAATTTTCAATAACTTCCGACTTTACTTAAAGCAATTGGTATCAATGCAGTCTTTAAGTATAATAATACTGTTAAATCACGCCTAATAAAGAATAGCCCAGATAATGCAGTTGGTTGTGTGTATTCAACAATGTAACTCAGTGTATTATAGACTAAACGGGTAAGACGTTAGATATCAGGGTAAAACAGCATAAATATGCGTGTAGAACAGCAAATAATTCTAATGCATTGTTTAACCATATGTATAGATGTAATCATAGTATCAAGTGGGATAGTTCTAAAGCGCTCGTTAAAACACAGATATAATTGAAAGGAATATTCTAGAATGTGCATTTATCCATTTTAAAAATAATTTCAATAACAGTGCGGGAATGTGTGAAATTGACAATATCCTGTTAAAATACCTTTTGCCTCTAATTAATTCTTCTTAATCAGATGCTAATCTTTTTATTTTTCTGTCCCGCTGGACATAGGTAGGCCTATATACTGTTTTTTGGTCATCTCGCCTTCTCCCTTCATTCCCTGACGAGGTGTACTTCTGAATACGAAAGCCTTGGAATAATTTTTCTTTTTTCTTGTGGGTTTGCATCATATATATTTGTGGTGCACCGATTAATCGGTATCGGCACCTTGCATGCCGATTAATCGGCCATGCAAGGTATTTTCCTAATATCGGCATGGCGGATTAATCGGCATGCCAGGTGCCGATACCGATTAATCGGTGCACCACTAATATATATATATCGTATCAGGGTACCTCAAACTTACTTTTTTAGTTCTGTTTCTGTTTGAGGGATACGTAATTTACTACGTTGGAGAGAGAGAGAGAGAGAGAGAGAGAGGAGAGAGGAGAGAGAGAGAGAAGAGAGACATGAACGAAAAAGCTTTTTAGCAATTACGTATAATGATTAATTCCTTTTAAACAATTACCTTGGAAACGTTTTATTTTCTTTTAATTTACTTAAATTGCAATAAAAAATTCAATTAAAACAATAAAGACAAACTAATTTTGTTTTAGTGAATGAAAATCATTTTTATACAGTTTTTAGTCAATTTAATGAAAATATATTAATTACTACATACTGTATATGTAGAGTATATGTAAATGTGTGTGCTGTGTGTGTGTGTGAGAGAGAGAGAGAGAGAGAGAGAGAGAGAGAGAGAGAGAGAGAGAGAAGTTACAAGGAGTTACAAGGAAAAGAAGCACCTCAAAAGGCCTTGCGGCCCATACCGAGGAGGTACCAATAGCAACAGCGCCAGGGAAAATTTTCCACACCCTCAAATAGTGTGCAAGATTTGGTCTAACCTTTTCTTGAAATGATCCACAGAGGAACTGTTCACAACTTCTGAAGGTAACCTGTTCCACGTGTCACAGATCTTATACGTAAAGTAATTCCCACACACACTAGTCCTAAACCGTTTCCAATTCAACTTCCAACCATTGTTGCGAGTTGGGTTATCATTTAAACTAAACATGCCTCTAAAATCGACATCGTTGAACCCGTGTAAGAGCTTGAAAACCTCGATCAGTTGACCGCGCAGCTTCCGAGTTTCTAGCGAAAACAAGTTCAGGGCGCGTAACCGTCGATTGTAGCCCATATGCCTAACCGAAGGGATTAACTTTGTGGCCCTCGCCTGCACTCGCTCCAGCCTCTCAATATCTTTCCTGAGGGTGGGCGACCAGAACTGCACTGCATACTCCAGGTGCGGCCGAACCAGGGAATTGTACAGAGAGAGCACAATCTCCTTGTTTCGAAACTGAAATTGCCTCCTGATATAACCCAACAGCTTCTGGGCTTTCTTTTCCACCTCTACGCACTGTTTGGTAAACTTAAGGTCGCTGCTAATTAGCACACCCAAGTCCTTTTCCAAATCAGTGGCCTCGATATTACTCCCTAACATCGAGTAGTCCGACTTGGGATTGGCGTAGCCAATGTGCATCACCTTGCATTTACCCAAGTTAAACGGCATTTGCCATTTTTCGGACCACTCTCCTATCCTACCTAGGTCCGCACGCAGTTGCTCGATCGCCTCCGGCGTCCCAACATTGGCCCCAAGCTTGGTGTCATCAGCGAATTTGGCGATCCGACTGATGATGCCAGCGTCGATATCATTTATGTAAATGATAAACAACAGCGGCCCCAAAACGGAACCCTGAGGAATCCCACTAATGACCGAGGCCCAACCCGAGAGAGAGAGAGAGTTACAAGGAGTTACAAGGAAAAGAAGTACCTCAAAAGGCCTTGCGGCCCATACCGAGGAGGTACCAATGAAAACAAGGGGAAAATTTTCTACACACTTAAATAGTGTGCAGGATTTGGTCTAACCTTTTCTTGAAATGAGAGAGAGAGAGAGAGAGAGAGAGAGAGAGAGAGAAATACAATTATAATGTTCTTGCTAGGTTTAAAAATTCAATAATTTTTTACCTAATTGATATAGTCAGATATATGTACAGTAGAGCAAAAAAAAAAAAAAAAAAAAACATTACAAAGCTTACAATTAAAATCGCGTGCACATTTTCCATTATCGCTTTACATTTCAATATATCCTCCATCTTTGGCGATACAACGTCCAACCCTATTTTGCAAGGATTGAAACGCTCTTTCGATTTTTTTTGCTGCGTAATTTGGTGAACTGTTTTTTGATTCGTGCTTTCACTTCTGCCAAATATTGATACTTTGTAGCGTAAATGATGCTCTTTACATGACCCCCAATAAAAAGAAGTTTAAAGAGGTCGGTCGGGTGAGAGTGATGGCCACGGAAATTTTCCTCTTCTCGTAAATCTATTTCCTAGAAAAATATAGTCCAGAAATTCTCTAAAACTCGAAGAACATTTAGTGAAAGAAATTTCCACATTGTCCAAAAATTGTTCGGTACGCATGATTTAAGGTCGTGAGATGAGAGACGAAGACGTTCTGCAACATTGAAAGATAGAATTCTCTATTTACGATCACCTCCTCAAGAAGGGTTATTGATTTGTGACATTTGTAAGACGAATTACATAGTGACCTTAAGAAAGTATTTGATGATTCCAAAGCTCAATTTGCTTTTCAGTTTGACTGTCAGATTCGACAGTTGTGTCGGTTAACAATGGCACTGAGATAAATCTTGCATAACCTGTAAATATTAGATGCTCCAAAAAGTTAGGACCTCCACTTATTTTCGTTAGGAATTGTTCACAGACGCCTAGCCTAGCGACATAATCCTCTTTCATTAATATCTGGACACCTTGAATTTTGTTGGGGTTTTTATCTGTTTTTTCCACAAGGGCTTGTCGTGTCATCTGCTGTGTCTTTTTATCATGACTCTCTATCAAGTCTTGGCGCACTTTTCTTGTGACAGCTCTTAATTTTATCCTGAGGTTTAATTGTTTACAACCCCCTTTAGGACTCTCTACCCTATTCCCCTAACCCTCTTTTTGGGGGATCGTAAAATTAGTGTAACTCATCTCTATCTTTCTTATAATGGGTTCTAAATTTTCGTCTCATATTTGTAACTGATTTAAATTCAGCTGAACACAACATAATAATATCCGGTCGGTCCACGTTCGCATTATAACATGTAAATAATTCCATGCAAACGATTTTGAACCCAAATGTTTAAGCCAAATATTTCTGCCCGGAATCGTGCAAAATCTCTTCTTCGACTCGCCAAAAATTCCTTCATCCGACAAAAATGTGAAAATCTATCCAGTTCTAATTCTTTTCGCTCTTTCTGGCATCTAGCTAACAACCTCTTCAACAACTTTACTTCCTCTTCTTTCCCTCCTCTTTTCCATTCCGACGGCACAGTTGCCGTCTCTTCTCTTGACAAAGCTGAACTCTTCGCTCAAAATTTCGTTTACAATTCAACCCTAGACGATTCCGGTGTTGTTCATCCATCTCCTCCTCATCTGACTTTATTATGTCTGAAATTAGAATCTCTTCTAAAGATGTTTTTTCTGCCCTATCTGGGCTCAACTCTAGGAAAGCGTATGCTCCTGATGGTGTTCTTTCTGTTGTTCTTAAGAACTGTGCTTCTGTGCTGACACTCTGCAGAGGCAAACTCTTTCGTCTTTGTCTCTCATCTGGTACGTTTCCTTCCTGCTGGAAGTTCGCTTTCATTCAACCTGTTCCAAAGAAGGGTGACCGCTCTCAACCCTCAAACTATCGTCCAATTGCTTTCATTTCTTGCCTTTCCAAGGTTTTTGAATCTATTCTTAATAGGAAGATTCTTAAACACCTTTCTTCTCACAATCTTCTTTCAGATCGTCAGTATGGATTCCTCAAGGGACGTTCTACTGGCGATCTTCTTGCATATCTCTCTGATTCTTGGTCATCCTCCTTTCGGGATTTCGGTGAAACTTTTGCTAATGCGGGAGACATATCAAAAACTTTTGATAGAGTCTGGCATAAATCTTTAATTTCCAAACTGTCCTCCTTCGGTTTCTATCCTTCTATCTGTTCCTTCATCTCTAATTTCCTTTCTGGCCGATCTGTAGTTGCAGTTGTAGATGGCCACTGTTCTTCTCCTAAAGCTATTAACAGTGGTGTTCCTCAGGGTTCTGTCCTGTCACCCACTCTTTTCCTTTTATTTATTAATGATCTTTTAATTCGCACTTCCTGTCCTATTCACTCCTATGCCGATGATTCCACTCTTCACTTCTCCACCCGCTTCCCAAAGCGTCCCTCACAGCAGTCGCTGCATGATTCGAGTAGGAAGGCTATGGGATACCTGACCTCTGATCTTTCTACTATGTCTGGTTGGGGCAGAGAAAACCTTGTGGCTTTCAATGCCTCAAAAACACAATTCCTCCATCTGTCTACTCGTCACAATCTTCCATACGACTATCCCCTTACCTTCAACAACACACAACTCAATTCTTCCTCTTCTCTTAACATTCTTGACGTTTTCTTTTCTCGTGATCTTTCCTGGAAAGATCACATATACTCTCTTTCTAAAACAGCTTCTAAGAGGTTAGGTGTGCTGTACCGCCACTTCAGTTTCTTCACCCCCACTCAGTTGTACAGGGGTCTTGTTCGCCACTGTATGGAGTATGCTTCTCATGTGTGGGGTGGTTCAACCCTCACAGCGGAACTTGACCGGGTGGAATTAAAGGCTTTTCGTCTTATCAATTCCCCGCCTCTTACTGATTGTCTTCAATCTCTCTCTCTCTCTTCGCCACAATGTTGCCTCACTCTCTCATTACTATCGCTATCATAACGGACATTGCTCGTCTGAACTCTCTAACAGTCAGGGGTGGCCAACCCGCGGCACGCGTGCCACTAGTGTCATACGCGGCTATTTCTAGTGGCATGCGGGCGACGAAGAATTAGCTGCGAGTGATTGTAATGAACAGCCAAATTTTTAAAAATAATTTATTTTATAATTTACAGACGCTAAAATATTGAAGTTAGCAAATTTCACAATTTCAAGTCAAATAGTGTCACGCCACAGGAAAAAAGGTTGGCCACCACTGCAGAGTCTAACTGCATGGCTCATCCTTTAAGGAGAGCACGCAGTACCAGACTTTCTACACTTTCTCACTCCTTTTCTGTCCAACTATCTAATTCTAATGCAAGGGTTAATCGGTATTTTCAGTCTTTCATCCACTCAACCGGTCAACTCTGGAGCAATCTTCCTCAATCCATCTTTTCTCCTGTCTATGCCTCCCCCCCATCTTTCAAATGCAGAATGTTTAGGCATCTGGACCACCCCGGACCTTGATTTTGGCTGCATTTGCCCTTGGCCCCTCCTTCCTGCATAAAAAAAAGCCAGTGAGACCTTAACATTTAATGCAAGCTCACAAACTACTTAGATTCTGAGTGCAGCTTCACAATTTTTGGACCATTGTCTTTTTAATGCGAAGTTCAGAATTTTGATAGCTGTGGTATTATGGTAAACTTAAGAACTGACTGTCTTTTCCTCGATGATTTCACAAAAGAGTATGAAATTTTGTACAAACGTGACCTGACTAGATATAGGTAGGCTTACGTCAAACCTAGTCCGGGATTATGACACCTTGTCGACTTGGCATTCTATCGATAGATATACTGCGAGTTAGATTCAGTTAAGTTAGGTTAGGTTAGCATAGGTTAAGATAGTAGTTTTTAGTGCCGATTCGATGGATATAGATCCACTCAGTCTCCATCCTAGTCTAGCCTAGACCAAATACTTTGCTATTTAAGTTTCTTGATACCATTTACTACTTTGTTTTATCACAAATAGATAAAAAGTTATTAATCTTAAAACAACTCAAAACCTTTTATAACAACCCTGTATTTTTGTATTTTAAGTGATTCGCTTAACTTAAGTACCATAACGAGGTCACGTGCTTGCAAGAGCAAACTTTGAACTGGTTTTTGTAAGGAAGCTGTAAGTGGGAAGAAAAACTGCAGCAGTAGCTCACGATGTACTTCAAAAATGAAGGGATACGACGTGGCCAGTGTTGTAACACCGCTTCCCGTCAATCAGTTAAGTTAAGCGACACTGGGTCTGGAGAGTGGTTGGATGGGTAACCGTCCTTTGCGTCCAGATTATGTAGTGACCCACGTAAATCTGCAGGTCCCCTCCATCATATGACCTTAGATATTGCTGAGGAATCTAAACAACCCTATGAAAACAAACTTCAAAGCTGATAAATCATGTAAGTATTGTATTTGAGGGTCTTTTTTTTTCACTATAATACTGCAGAGTTTTTGGCAAGAGAGTTCAACAATTCAATTATCATTAAACAATATGAGTTTTATAACAGAGTCAGTATTTCTAGATATAAAAAGGTACATAAGGAATCGCCTACATTCCTGAATCATTTCAGTATTTAAGGATTCTGTTAGATGTAATTTATATTCATCTCTCAAAGTAGAAGTTGTTTCATTATTTCATATTCCGTTTGAAATGTTCTTTATAGAAAAGACGATCAAACAATGATGGTTATAGGACCTATCACCTATTATTAACGGAGTAGTGTAGACATTATATCCGTACCCTTAGAGAAATTTATTTGATAGCTTTGATACGAGTTAAATGTCGTTCACTAACAGGCCATTAAGCCTGCTGTACTGCTGAATCGACTTTAAATAAATCTCTAACATAATTAAATAAATCTAAAATCAGAGGGGAAATAATTCTTTCATATATATACGAGGGTAATTCAATAAGTATCCGCACTTTTTATTTTCACAATTTTATTTTCACACCTGATAGATTATAAACACATCACTTCTCAACATAGTCTCCCTGTTTCTCAGTACACTTAGTCCAGCGATCTACGAGCTTCCTAATGCCATCACAAAAGAATGTTTTTGGCTGTGTGCGTAGCCAGTCATGCACCGCCTCCTTCAGGTCATCATCGCCTTGGAATCGTTGACCTTTCAAAGCGTCTTTTACTGGTCCAGAGAGGTAAAAATCCGAAGGTGTCAGGTCTGGACTGTAGGCTGGATGGTCGAGAATTTCAAATTTAAGTTCTTGAAGGCATTTTCTTGTCTGTGCAGCGGTATGAGGGCGCGCATTGTCGTGTAACAGAATAACACCTTCCGACAATCTCCCTCTCCGTTTTGTGCGAATTGCTTGCTTTAACTCATTCCGAAGCATGTCAGAATACGATGCACTTGTTACTGTAGTTCCACGCTCTAGATAATGTTCAAGGATAGGGCCTCGTGTATCCCAAAACAGTGTTAGCATAACTTTACCTGGTGACGGCTGCGCTTTGAACTTCCTTGCAACGGGAGATGTTGGATGCTTCCATTGCATGCTTCCATTGAAGTACCGCTGCACAGAATAGAAAATGCCTTCAAAAACTTAAATTTGAAGTTCTCGACCATCCAGCCTACAGTCCAGACCTGGCACCTTCTAATTTTTACCTGTTTGGCCCACTACAAGACGCTTTGAGAGGTCAGCGATTCCAAGGCGATGATGACATGAAGGAGGCGGTGTATGACTGGCTACGCACACAACCAAAAACATTCTTTTGTGATGGCATTGGGAAGCTTGTAGATCGCTGGATTAAGTGTATTGAGAAACAGGGAGACTATGTTGAGAAGTGATGTATTTATAATCTATCAGATGTGAAAATAAAATTGTGAAAATAAAATGTGCGGATACTTATTGAATTACCCTCGTATATATATAAACCACTCGCTAAACAAAGTTTCATACCTGAAAGGATGTATGGATAAAAGAAGGGCTGACATCGCATGCTCACAGAAACACATCTTAAAGATTAATTATCAAGAAGACTGAAAACTGCGAATACCGCATAGATAAGAAATAAATGCATATCGATGGCTCCAACTTACTACGAGCTGATAGAACAGCACGACGTAAAGGTGGTTGTGCTATATATGTACGTGAGAGTCATATGGCAGAGATCAAACAGCTTCGTGGAACTTTTAGGAGTAAAGATAAAATAAACTAAGCGTGGTATTTATAGTCATCTGCAGACCTCCAAACACTCCAACTGCAAAATTTTCGATGCCTTTGCCAAGGGCGGATCCAGGGAGGGTACCAAACAGACATCATGCCGAGTATTTTATTTGGTACATATTTTTTAATATACCATACGCTTCACCCACCATACTGTGAGGTAGCAACAGGAAACAGGCTTCCTGTTCCTGTGTGTGAGCTGAAAGGTATCAAAAACTCGCACTCTCTTAAGGGTTCTATTCGTCCTTTGGGATCTAGCCTGGAGGGCACGTGCCCCCTAAGCCCCCATGGATCCGCCCATGATTGCTGATATCAGAAACCTAATAAAGTCCTTAAACTCTTCATACCCCAATATAATACTCTGTGGAGATTTTTATACCCACTGAGAGATTCTTCAGACCGTATATTATCATATAGTAATGGATGAATTGCAGAAACGCCAATGTTCGTATGGACGAAAGTCTCGCGAAAAATAATGCGTTATCTCTGTCCGAAGGTCACATAACTTTCAACGCGTTTTCTGACGATTAAAATATATGCACCAAGACAAGGGGGTCACAAGAGAAGACCAGGAACCAGCAAAAATGTTGATGGTTCTAACAAACGAATTTATGTTAACACAAGAGAGAACAGATAACACCAGGAAAAAAAACAATCCCTGGATTTGGTATTCACGAACAACACCAACTTGAATGATGATATAAAAATAACCCCAGCTATTATTATAACGAGATATCAATTAATATGGTGACAACATTAAAAGAAAATACTCATATTGAAGAAAGAAGCAAATTTGAGATTTTTAACCTAAACTCCAAAACAGAAAGAAATCAAATCTCACATGGACCAAGTTTTAGAGGATAAACTAATGAAATGCTAACAACATTGGAGGAAAAGACGCTGGAAATAGTAAAATATGTTCCGAAAGCACAGCTAAAGGAAAGAGGAATTATTTCGAGATGCAAACGTGAACAATATTCGCAAAAGAAGGAGAGTAGTTGCGAAGTTAATTAATTGCACAGTCAACAATACCAGGGAAGTAATAAGAGAAAATCTGGAGAGTATCGATAGGGAAATACAAGCCCTAATTAAGGGCCATACAAAGAGGGAAGAAGAAAATGCGGTAGAAGTAATAAAGGAAAACCCCAAATACTTCTATAGCTCTGCGAAAAGTAAAACAAGAACGCGCGCCACTATCGGGCCCTTAAGGAAAGGAAATAATAAACCAACTAACGGTTTAAAAGAAATATCTGAAACATTGAGAGCCCAGCAAGAATCAGTTTTCAGTTATCTAAAAAGTGACAGAGTAGTATCTGACAATGATGCATTCTTTGAAGAGAAATTAAAAGATTGTATAACGAATTTTTATTTTACCACAGAAGATATAGCGCGAGCTATAGGACAAATAAAATCACATTCAGCTGCAGGTCCAGACTAATGGAACGGCTTATTGATCACAAACTGTAAAAATGAAATAGCTACACCCTTATACTGGATATGGAGAAGATCCCTGGACACGGGAGAAATACTGAGCATCCTGAAAAGAGCAAATATTGTTCCTATATATAAAGGAGGGGATAGATCTCAAGCAAAGAACTATAGACCATTGACACTGACGTCCCTCTCACCAAAATATTTGAAAGAATAGTTAGAGAGAAAATCTCTGACTTCTTGTAGACACTAGAAAGATTCAACGAGAACCAGCACGGATTCCGATGAAGAAGATCATGCCTATCACAATTAATGGAGCACTATAACAATATCGTAGACACTCTTGGAAGTACGCAGCTCAGTACCACAAGGAACAGTATTGGCTCCACTCCAATTCATTATCATGCTAACAGACAGACAATGAAGTAACCAACAACAGTATAGTAACATCCTTTGCAGACAATACAAAAATCATCAGAAAAATCAGAAATGCAGAAAAGGTGGAAGCCCTACAGAGGAACACGAACAGAATATACAAATGGTCAGAAGACAACAACATGAAATTTAACACCGGGAAATTTCAGCTCTTGAGATATGATAGAAATGAGGAGCTAAAACAGACAGTATATTATGCCCCAGATAGACAGGAAATTCAGAGAAACAAGAAAGCAATAGATTTAGGGGTTATAATGACTGACGGTACGAAATTTGAGACAGAATCAGATAGCGGAAAACAAAGCAAAAAGAGTCGCGGGACAGGTACTAAGAACCTTTAAAAGAAGGGACAAGAAAGTAATGATTTCCCTGCTGAAACCACTGATCATACCAAAACTTGAATACTGCTCACTCTTGACGTCCCCATATAAAAAGGAAGAAATTAATAAACTAGAAGAAATTCAAAGAAATTTCACAGCCAAGATTGATGGCTGCAAAGAATTCAACTACTGGGAAAGACTACGTAAATTAAATCTGTATTCGCTGGAAAAGAACACTGGAAAATAGGAAAGATAGAATTTGCAGTGTTCCCAAATTAAAGGTCAGACAAAGGACACCCTCAACACTGAAGGTTGTCAGGGGTCCAAGACTTTTTAACCAGTTTCCAGAAGACCTCAGGATAGTCACTGAGGTCAAAGTTGAAATCTTCAAAAGAAAACCAGATGCCTGTCTTAGGACGGTACCAGATGAGCCGGGTATACCTGGCTATGTGCGATGGAGATCGCAAGAGAGTAACTCGTTCCTCCACCAAGGCAGACCTAGAGGTAGGGCCACCAGCTTGACCATAGTGTTCAGAGAGGCATACTTATATATAAAATGATGGAATATACATAGGTTGTACGTCCAGGCTTCTTAAGTAAAAAATTATTCACAAAGAAGCGTCAACTATAGAACAGGTACGCCTCTTACTAACATAGAATCATCAGCTTCACATAGCCACGCCAATAGATGTAAATATGACTTAAAATACAAAGATTTTAAAATGCTTTCTTCAGCTAATAATAACCAACACCTTTTAATCCAAGAATCAATTATTATAAAAAAAATTAAACGGAATTTAAAAAAAAGTGATAAACCTCCTATTCCTTTGCATGTTATTTGAAATTTTAAACATTTTTACGAACCAAATATTAGGAAAAAATAATATTTTGTTAACTTTTTAAGCTTCACTATTTTATATATATTTTTTTTATCTGTTTCTAACAAGAATTGAAACTCGATTTAGAAAGTTATTTTGGTCTTGAGAATGAGCCAAAGTCCGAAACGGCCGCTCTTAAATATGAATTATTTTCGAATGAAATAAAGCAAGTTTTGTGGATTATCTTCATTGTTATTTAAATCGAAATTGAGGTTCATTAGGAACGACCAACTCAACAGCTTATATACATATATATACACATACGAAATTACATTTTCAGTTTAATTATTAAGAATTAAAATATAAAATATTTATGATTTTCACGGTGTAATTTTATTGCAGGCATTGGGCGCGTACACTCGTTTAAGTAAGAACACGCTGTCATAAAATATATAATTTTTATATTCTATTTTTAGTAAAATCCTTTAGTTGGTGTAACCCAATTAACTCTATTTAATTAAGGGTCGACCATGTCACAACGCTATTTCACGTAGATTACCAAAGTTTGGCGACATTGGGTCTGGGTGATTGTTCTCTGCGTCCAGATAATGTACCGACTCGTGGTTCGAATCTCACGTAAAGCTGTAGGTCACCTCCGTTATATGACCTTTGCCGTTACGAAGGCGGTTAAATAACCTCAAAACGCATAATTAAAGGCCTACCGATTTATGGGGCCTACAACCAACTAATTTGCCTCAAGGGACTGGTAGCTGAAAGAGCCTAAAATTCTTTATTGATCTAGCCCCAACAGTGAGGGACAGGACGGTGGTGTATTTACATTTAAATCGAACCGAGAGTTACAAGGAGTTACAAGGACAAGAGTAAGCCTCAAAGACCTTTCTGTCCACTCGAAGAGGTTCCTGTTATTAAACTAGTGCATTTTTTAATTATTCTAGCAATAGCAGAAAACTGGATAGAAAATCATGAGAGAGAGAGAGAGAGAGAGATGAGAGAGAGAGAGAGAGAGAGAGAGAGAGAGAGAGAATTACAGCCCCCATCACTAAACTCCAAACTTAAACATCTTTTACAAAGTTAGTCTAATCCTGCTATATCCTGAACTCGTACTCAACTGTTTTTTTTTTAAGGCGAGGCAGGAGGATCTCTCTGATTGATTATAAACAAGGGTGTAACTGTAAAAACTTATCTCATTAGTCAAATTGAAGATGACTTTTATCTTCTCTTTCATCTTCGTTACAGTTTACAAAAAAACCGTTTACAGTTTACGCGTAAAATATTACAGAATGAAACTCACTTCAAGGCAAATGTAATGTTTGAATTGTGAGTTAAAAGTTAAAGGTAACAGCCAGAGAGCTCATTTCCCCCGAGGATCACCCTCAGCCCCGAGCAATAACAAAGTAATGGCCAACTCAACCCAACCCAGGAGGCAGCAGGCGGGAGCGAACCAGAGCCTCACCGTAACCACTAAGCCACCGTTAAATCGATAAAGAAGGACTCTGAAATTCATGTATGTAGGTATTAATTTTTCCTCTGAAGATTCTTTTTAACTAAAAGAAAGGAAACCTTTTTAAAAGCTTGTTTTTACAGTTTTAATTTCTGTGGAAAATTCGGTAAATACCCTAAGAAAAAGATGCGTTGAATTCTAGAGGCGAGTGCAATAGGTTGTCATAGGCTGGCCCATAGGCGGATCCAGAGGGGGGGGGCCAGGGGGCTTAACTGAAGCAACGTGGACATAAGCATTCAACCGTTTTACCTAATTTCGTTTAACCAGGATGCATGGGACCTCCAATTCAGCCCTGTTGCTTCAATTAAGCCCCCCCCCCCTAGCCCCCACCTCTGGATCCGCCTATGGGCTGGCCATATGGAAAACCTCGTAGGTAAACTTATTGTTAATAGCGTTAATTAAAGTCAAATCATCTTTGCAGTATTCACTATTCCCGTGGAAACCTTAATAAGTGCATTTGTGAAGAGGGAAATTGAGTCCACTTGATTTGAACTGCACAGTATGATATGTTAAGATCTGTTAACTTGTCTACTTTTCAGCTGTTAATAAACTTAACAGTTGAAGGTAAGTACGACTTAAATAAATGAGAAATTGAGTAACAACTCTTTAAGATACTGTCATAATCGAAAAACAAATATGTTAACTAAAAGTATTGAAACCAAATAAAACCTTAATTATTAGTAAGCATTTTAACTGGTAAAGAAAATAAACTGGCATGATAAAGCACACCCACACCCACACACCCACCCCACCCCACACACACATACACCCACACCCACACAGACATACTTTTTAATTTCTAACTGCT
Organism: Bathynomus jamesi; assembly: GCA_023014485.1. Classification (NCBI taxonomy): domain Eukaryota; kingdom Metazoa; phylum Arthropoda; class Malacostraca; order Isopoda; family Cirolanidae; genus Bathynomus; species Bathynomus jamesi. Next base: position 250,021 of record JAJOZX010000273.1, on the reverse strand, counting down.
TAGTATGAGGCCACAATTCATACTTAGTTTATATATTTTAATTTTGTTGTAAGAAAGGAAATGGAGAGACCGTCTTGTTCGACGCCTAAGGGGAAAGGGTTCGAATGAAGTACATGACGAATTCATTCAGGTCAGGCACGCACGGTAACAGTGCCAAAGTAGCACACCGCGTTGCTTGGATATTATGCACTACTGTACTTTTCTCTTCTTATGTTTTTCTTATGTTTCTGCTTGTCTCCATATATATATATATATATATAGAGAGAGAGAGAGAGAGAGAGAGAGAGAGAGAATATATGACTGGCCTTATAAAGAACCCGCTTGTATTACTTTTAAACCATAATTACATAGCCAATTCATATAAACTAGATATGTGGTTATTCAGTTGATTTTAGTGTGCCCTATTTCGACGCATTATAGTCAGCTGTCAGTCGTAACGAAAACGTACATTGCAGGGGTAACTAAAGGCTTAAATATATGGAGTATATTCATGCTATGTTTGCGGCACTGCGGAGTGTTTAGAAATAAATAAGGGCCTTTTCTCTGCCTATTGGGGACGAATTTTTTTTCCTAGAGAAGTTACGTTCAAGAGATTATTGCAATGTGTATTTCGACATATATGTACGTTTTGTAAATATGACTATTGTATTTAAATTTACAGATTAGAATATATATATATATATATATATATATATATATATATATATATACAGACCCTGTCCAAATTATTAGATTCAGTGACTGAAAATTTTCTTTAATGAAACAACCTATATTTTTTCCATTTTATATTTATTTTTACGTATATTATATTAGGAACTTCTAAATTATTTGCTACTTTCTTCTTAACATAATGTGTGAGTGTAGATGATAAAGCACACCCACTTCAGGAGGGGGGAGACAAAGGGAGAATGTGGTGATAAGGAAATTTAGCCTCACACGTCATCTGTAACGCTTTGTGTTGTTTACCATTTATTTCAGTTTCAAAGCACTCTTCACACTGATTGGATGTTCTTTCACAAAGAAGCTTAAATTTGCTTAAATTAATATACTTTTTTTGTGCTCTACTATAGTTTGGTGTGTGAAATTTTAACTGTATCCTGCTACTTTTCAGATTTGTGGAGTTATTTTCTTTGTTCTTGTTCTAATTGATAATATCGGCCGATTGTGTGATGTTACGCCACGTAAAAAGGCGCGGATTAGTGGTTTATTGATTACCGATACTTCTTCACAATCAGAGACAGCGCGTAAACTGAATGTGTTTCAATCAAGTGTCCGAAGAATCTCGTCAGTCTAGTCAGTCTCGTCAGTGAGTCTAATAATTTGGACAGGGTCTGTATATATACACAGTAAACCCTCGTCCAACGCGGGGGTTAGGTTCCTCGAGAACGGCGCGTTAGGTAAATCCGTGTTGAACAAACTTAATACCTTATGGCAATGCTGTCCAACTTCTATAAAGCGCGGCCAAGATGTTGTCTATAATCATACACTGTTGGTTAATACGACTTAGGAACCCGCTGAATGTTGTTCTCCCTACTAGAAATGACAAAATAGGGAAGAAAATTCAGAAATGAAATTTGGTAAAAGTCCATTCCGCGGGCCGCCAGTAGGACAGCGCTGCTTTATGGGATAAATGGGGATACGTGAACGCGGCCGCGTAGTCTCCCATTAATACTTAGATACATAGATTTTTTATTCACACATAACTGAATTTCCCTACCTATAGTGTATATGAAATAAGAACATAATAAAATCATAAACATAATGATATTTACATATGATAAATAAAAGTATATTAAATGAAAAGAGTACGTATCTTTTCTTCACTCTTTGGATGGTGCGTATGGTAGATTCATTCACGTGATACTCGCGGCCAAGTGATGTTATGCTCATACCACCACGCAACTTATCTAGAATCTTTATTTCTTCGTCTGTCATAACCTTACGACTTTTCTTCTCTTCACTATCACTTGCAGATGCTTTACGTTTTGGTGCCATACTGCTGCATAAGGGTAATAACAAAACAACGGCAAAATACGACAAAAACAATCTAACACAACTTCACTGAACTTAACGCGGTAACGGGACTGAGACAAAGGGTGATGCGAGGGGTGACGCGAGAGGGAGGGAAGTGCGGGAGTGTTGGAGAGTGTAGGAGAAAACACTAGAGCGCGCATTGGCACGCGTACAGTACTACTGTATTAGAGCGTGTTTGGCGGACCGTGTATAATCAAATTTTCTGCTTTCGGCAAATAATTGTTCTCATTTATTTTTCCGAATATAAGCAAATTCGCGCTGGACAAACACGCGTTGGACGACGGTTTAATATATATATATATATATATATAAACTAAATTGAGAAGTTTGGCAGGAATTTATCAGAGCTGATGGGTCACCTATCAAAGTAAAATGTAAGTTTCGGAACTGGCGGAGTCACTTTTTAATAGCACTATTATATTGGTTATATGGAACACTCTTCCTCTTTTCTATACAATTTGGAATCATATCATTGATATTTTGGAATCGTTTCTTACTTCTTTTTCAAATGTGAGAGTCAGTTCTGCCAAACTTCTCAGACTGATATATATTTTATTTATACATGTAGGTGATGATGATGATGATAGTGATGTCTGTCTGTCTGTTCTATGTTCGTTTATACACGCCTAAACGGCAAGGGTAATCCGCACTAAAATTAGTATACATATTAAGGGAGAACAAGGTAAAGTTTTAGTAACACTTGCCCCTTCCAATCCTTCCCCACCCCCTCCCTTCCCTAGGTTGTGTGGGCTTTTGCTGCGCAAGGGGCAGTGGGCATTCTAGTACACACACACACACACACCACACACACACACATATATATATATATATATATATATATATATATATATATATATTATATATATATATATATAGTATTCCCATTAACTCGCAAACAGGAATTTAAGTGTTCATACCGAAACACATAAATAATTCCTTTTTCCGTACGGTAAACAGAGAACTATCTCTTCAGGAGCATAAATTACAATCAGCATAAATATATGTGTAAAAAAAATACGGATTAAAAATGGTAAAAAAATTAAAAATTTTAAATATGAAAATATGACAATAGTTTTATACACGCACCGTGGACTTCCCGTATCCTATGCTCCTACATGTTCCATATATATATATATATATATATATATATATATATATATATATATATAAAGGAAGTTCTCGCAATTTCTGGGTATTTTTTTCCGTAAGGGAGCGGTTTTCGGGGGTAAAAAGTTAGGGTATTTCTAGGGGGTTGGAAATTTGGGGTATTTTTAAGGGTTTATTAGAGGGGAGAAGGGTCTCTGGACTCCTTCCAAAGCCATATTTAATCCCTGATGTAACGACTTCCGTATAATTAAAACAAATTAGAAGCAAGAACCAAAAAGCTTTTTTTTACGTATATCTTAAAAGGTACATCAAGGTTTAAAAATGGAGCCACACACATTAAACTCAGGCTACGATTATTATATGGACCTAAACGGATATAAGTGGAGATAAGAAACCGGGCTTAAGGTACCTAAATAAACACACACACACACACACACACACGTAACTTTTCTTTTATTATGGTTTTAGAATGTATGCATGAATGTAGAAAAATATAATAAAGGTTTTCATTCAACTTTGCGCAAGTATGCAAATTTAGAGAGAGAGAGAGAGAGAGAGAGAGAGAGAGAGAGAGAGAGAGAGAGAGAAAATTCGGATGCGTATATCATTCTTATTTTAGTTAGAAATTCATATTATATGAATTAGGGTTCTTTAATGATTGAGCAAACTTTATGATCAGAGATTCCAATTTGAATAAATGAATAAGTGAACATCACCTATTTGATTTTACCAATGAAATTTTTTCTCTCAATGAAGGAAAGAGAGTGACACTTCCCTTAATTTAGCTAAAAGATTTTGAACGTCATGATGTCATGATGTACAGTTTAAATAATAATTATCTTAGTATTTATTTAAGACTTTCGTCTTAATGGAATTTTCGTGTTTTGTAAAAAAGTTGCTGATTTCTCATTAAGTCATTATGGAATTTGGAACTGTAAAATGTAAATGTGCTTTACTGTAATCTTTTTGGTTTACAGATTTTTACAGATTTTTACGGATTTTGTTTTAAGATGAATAGGACGTTGTGGTCACGTCGCATTACCGCTTCCCGTTGGATAAGCGAGGTTGAGCGACGTTGCGGCTGTTCGGTAGATGGATGGGTGACCCTCCTCTCCGAGCGGATGATGTGGCGACCCGTTGATGGTTCGGATTTGATGTAAAGCTGTAGGTCCCCTCCGTTAAACAACCCGAAACATTATCTTAAGATGAAAATCAGAAAGATTTCAAGTTTTCTAAAGTAGTGTTGATGTTGTTGTTGTTGTTTGCTGGGGTTATTTATCCTCCTTCGCAACATCTAAGGTCACATGACGGAAGGGACCTACAGCTTTACGTAGAATTCGAACTACGGGTCGCTACATCATCTGGATGGACGCGGAAGATGGTCCCCTATCCAACTAATATCAGACTCAACGTCGCTTAACTTTGCTAATCTATGGGGAGCGGTGTTACGACATTAGGCACGACGTACCGTAACCCAATTTCAAGTAATATGAAAGTTTCATCCTATCCATGGTGAGTGATTGAGTGTTGGACATCGAACATTGTTGAATAACAATATTTAGGAACTTCCAATCGTATTTTACGGTACTAGGGCAATTGCGTCCTGGTCAAGTGCGTCCCGGACAAATGCGTCCCGGTCATTGGCGTCCCTGGACAATTGCGTCCCGGACAATTGCGCACTTCTCCAACTACTATATGAAGTTTATTTATTAGAGAAGTGAATAGAAAGTTAGTATCGGAATTTCAAATATACTTTTCATTTTAACCTATTAAACTTGTTATATGTTCATAAGTTCTGTTCGAAACTGTTCTCTAAAACTTTATCCATCATCAGCAACATCATTGTCAAATTTTATGGGTTACGTCCACTTAAGATAAAGTTAGTTTCGTTAGTTTTAACGAAAATATCACAACTTAACCTAACCAATCGTCAAGGGCATACAGTTGACCTAACTGGGCATTCAATTAATCTAACCGGGCATTATATCCCATACAAAATTACAATAACAAACATACTCGTCCCTCGTCATTGGCGTCCCTGGACAATTGCGTAGGTGGTCACAATGAACTTTCTATTCACTTCTCTAATAAATAAACTTCATATAGTAGTTGGGGAAGTGCGCAATTGTCCGGGACGAAATAAAACCGGACGCAATTGTCCAGGGACGCCAATGACCGGGACACATTTGTCCGGGACGCACTTGAACAGGACGCAATTGTCCTGTCACCGTATTTTACATATAGAAAATTTTGAATCAGAAAGATTCTTATTAAGTCTTATTAAGACTCACATTTCGTTTGTTTTTTACGTCTTATTTGTAGTAAATAATTTATGGCATAATGATTGAAACTCATTCGTTAAAATAATGCGTAAGACTGCTTAAAAGTTAGGTTAGGAGAAATCAAGTTATTTGTATTAAGGTCAAATTCTCCAAATGAAAGAGGACCATACATCCAAATCGTCTAGAGAGCAAATTATTTACCTGATATACCACACTTTAACCTAATCTAACCTAAATTAGGGGGCTATTCCCCCTTTGGTGACAAACTAAAGTACTGACGAATGTTTAAGCTCGACAAGGTTACTTTCGTGCCTGTGCGAAATCATCTTAAACTAACTATACTTAACCTAACCTAGCGTAAACTAAATGGGCTTAACCTAATCTAACCTAGCGTAACCTAAATGGGATTAACTTAACCTAACCTAATGAATGAAAAGGGGTTAAAATTTTCTGACGTGTAAGTGACGACAATTTTCTTTTTTGGCAAAGTGGATAAACGCTCAATATAACCAGTTAACCCAATGGAACTTCACTGATTTCGCTGTTGCTAACGCCAGACGATTTTATTCAGTCTTAGAAAAGATCTGAGCACTAAAGGGTTAAGCTATGTAAAATTAGATTTTCATTGTTTGTCCTTTATATATATATATATATATATATATATACCGGGTGTCCGAGAATTATCTGTACAATATTTGGCTGTTATTAAAAGTCAACCATGAAGTGTAGAAATTCCAGTGTTGTCCCATTTTACAGAGAATCTCATTAAGTTTTTTCTGATACCACGTTTTGACAAGTTTTTTAGAAATGTACGCGGGTGACAGACATTGATGATTTAAAAGCAAGAATCACAGCTGCTATTGAGCGAATTGATGTGGATATGCTGCAGCGTCCATGGCAACATTTGGAGTATCGATTGGACGTTTTGCGAATCACTAATGGTGCACATATCGAATGTTTGTAACAACGTTACTTTAATAAAAGAAACTTTTGAAAATACAGATTCTAAATAATCTTGTTTAAGAATTGTACGTGTGTTATCAAGAATTTTATTAAAAGATGAAATTGTACAGATAATGTTCGGACACACTGGAATTTCTAAAAAACTTGTCAAAACTTGGTATCAGAAAAAACTTAATGAGCTTCTCTGTAAAATGGGACAACACTGGAATTTCTACACTGCATGGTTGACTTTTAATAACAGCCAAAAATTGTACAGATAATTCTCGGACACCCTGTACCTATATATATATAAGGAAATAAGAGTAATTTATAGAAACTTATAACCTGAGACTTTTTAAAAAAATTAAAAAAAGAAATTAAAAAGTCAATATTATTGGACGCAAGAGTTACACCCCACACCCCCAAAAAAACCAAAAACTATCTTAACACATTTTCAAAGATTGCTTCCTGCTATCTCTCCCTATAAGTTACACAAGTATAAACGTAGATTTGAACAGGAAGACTACCGTGTATAGAGAGTCGAACTTATCTTCGCTGCGAGTTAAGGAAAACTTTGCTAAAAAAGAAAAAAAAAAAAGAGTTGCATTATCCGAGAAGTAAATTTTAAAAGAAAGAATAAACTCGTATTATAAGGTTGAATAAGTCAAAACTTTTCAACAAGCAGTTGCAAAACAACTTTAGAGAAACGAAAAAAGGTGGGGTAGGGGGGGGGGGGGATGGGGAAATAGCTTTAGAACTCGCTCTACTTTTCATTTCTTTAAATTTTGAAAGGTATAAATGGGTAAGAAAAAGTTCTTTCGTTCATGTATTAAAAGTCACAATCGGAATGCCTTTTCCTGATTCATTGCATGAAGTTACACATTGAAACAACAAATATATATATATATACACACACACACACATGGTGTAGTGCTGTGGGAACGCGTGGGAACGGCGTTCCCTTACTTTTTTTGGTAGACGGAACGGCGTTCCCTCACTATTTCAAATAAATCCGAACTTACAAATCTCTAACGTCATGAAATTTTAATTCCCACCCCTAGAAGAAATATGAGAAAGAATCATTAACTGTTTCATTTCTTTTAGCTTCGACTGAGGCAATGCTAGCCTATAAAGATCTGGTGAAACAGTCACCACGGCGTACCAGTTGTTAACTTTTTTTTAGTTAATCATTCCAGTTGTTAGCTATTTTTATTGATCGTACTGGATGTCATATATCTAATGACACTGGAAATACTGCATCTTCAACCTTGGAATATATCCTAATATCCAGTGCATATGACCTCAAAATATCCCTGAAATTGGTCAGATTTCAAAAGATTTCCCGGGGGGCTTACAGTGCCCCCGGACCCCCAGCTGTATGGGCTCGTCGCGCTCGCTCGCTTGTCCCCCACGCATCTGAGTAACACTTTCAAAAATGCGTTCCCTCACTTCTTTATTTAGCACTACACCACTGTGTGTGTATATATATATATATATATATATATATATATATATATATATAAGCGCCTCGGTGGTGTAGTGGTTAGCGTCGCTGACTACGAATCCATCGACCCCGGGTTCGAGACCCGACGGCAGCCGGCGCGCAGCAAAACCCAGCTGCTCATCCTTCCACACAATAAAGAAAGTGGTTGGTAGATAAATGGGTACCCTAGGTGGCCTAGTGGTTAAAACGCTGGGTTGCTGATGGGGCGTGGTTCGGATTCCATGTTAAACTGTAGGTCTAAGGTGGAGTGAAAAGCTTGACCTTCGTCAGAATGAACAATTCGGGCGGAAGCTAACCAAAGGTTATATATATATACATATAGTACACATATATATATATATATATATACACACACACAGTACATATATATATATATATGTGTGTGTGTGTGTGTGTGTGTGTTTGTTTGTTACAACTCAGAATGGTACCCCGAGGAACTTTTGTTACACACAGACTGTGTGTGCATTTAACAAGGAACTCTTCTGGGAAAATTAAATCCGCTATAGTCCAAATAAGTAAAGGTAAATGACAAATACTATAATTTTTTTCTTTTCATATGATAGAAGCCTAACGTGGGTAACGGACGGGTCACTCGCAATCAAGCCCCAAAATATAGCTTTCCTCACCAGCTATCTGCCAAACAGATAGGATCCAGCTTTGGGACAGGAGGGAGGGAGAGGGGAAGCTATATTTTGGGGCCTCTTTGGGAGTGACTCGTTGCCCACGTTGGGCTTCCATCATGAAAAAGAAAAACTATAAGGTTTGTCATTTACCATTTCTTATTCGGACTATAGTGGATTTAATTTTCCCAGAAGAGTTCCTTTCCTTCGTGGTTTTATTCATCATATATATATATATATATATATATATAATATATATAGTGCCTATTAGTTACCTTTCTTACGAGTTCTCCAACCATCCCGTTCCATCTGTCTTCATTCTGGTGGTCCTGAATGCCGTACGTGTTGTCTTTCACCAGCTGAATGGTGTCTGTAAAAGAGAAGTAAAATATAGAAGCAAAAACAATGAATAATAAAAGTAAAAAATTTTAAATAATAAATACATTTTTAAAATAAAATTCTTTTTCCAAACGTAAAACGTCCTAAAAATACACGAAAGCGCTTGGTATGGTAGTGTGAATGAAATTCAACGAGTATTTTGAATCAGTTTTTTTTTTATGCACGAAAGAGGCGCCAAGAGCAAACGTCCGCAAAAGCGCCCCTCCCACAGAAGAAGAAGAGAGCCGAAATCAAGGTCCGGGGTTTTCGAGGTGCCTAGACACTCTGCGATTGAAAGATGGGAGGTCATAGACAGGAGGAAAGATGGATTGAGGAAGATTGTTCCAGAGTTGACAGGTTGAGTAGATGAAAAACTGAAAATACCGATTAACCCTTGCGTTAGAGAGTTGGACAGAAAAGGAATGAGAAAGTGTAGAAAGTCTGGTACTGCGTGCTCTCCTTGAAAGAGGAGGCATGCAGTTAGAGTACAGAAGAGCAATGTCCGTTATGATATCGACAGTAAAGAGAGTGAGGCAACATTGCGGCGAAGAGAGAGAGAGAGATTGAAGACAATCAGTAAGAGGCGGGGCATTGATGAGACGAAAAGCCTTTGATTCCACCCAGTCAAGTACGGCTGTGTGGGTTGAACCACCCCACACATGAGAAGCATATTCCATACAGTGGCGAACAAGACCTCTGTACAGAGACACCAACTGAGTGGGGGTGAAGAAACTGCGGAGGTGGTACAACACACCTAACCTCTTAGAAGCTGTTTCAGAAAGAGAGTATGTGATCTTTCCAGGAAAGATCACGAGAAAAGGAAACGCAAGAATGTTAATTAAGAGAAGAGGAAGGATTGAGTTGTGTGCTGTTGAAAGTAAGGGGATAGTCGTGTGGAAGATTGACGAGTAGACAGATGGAGGAACTGAGTTTTTGAGGCATTGAAAGCTACAAGGTTTTATCTGCCCCAATCAGAGATAGCGGAAAGATCAGAGGTCAGGTGCTCCATAGCTGTACTACGCGAATCATGGAGTGACAGTTGAGAGGGACGCTTTGGGAAGCGGGTGGAGAAGTGAAGAGTGGAATCATCGGCATAGGAGTGAATAGGACAAGAAGTGCGAATTAAAAGATCATTAATAAATAAAAGGAAAAGAGTGGGTGACAGGACAGAGCCCTGAGAAAAACCACTGTTAATAACTTTAGGAGAAGAACCGTGGCCATCTACAACTGCAGCTATAGATCGGCCAGAAAGGAAATTAGAGATGAAGGAACAGATAGAAGGATAGAAACCGAAGGAGGGCAGTTTTCAAATTAAAGATTTGTGCCAGACTCTATCAAAAGCTTTTAATATGTCAAGCTCAATAGCAAACGTTTCACCGAAATCCCGAAAAGAGGATGATCAAGAGTCAGAGAGATATGCAAGAAGATCGCCTGTGGAGCGTCCCTTGAGGAATCCATACTGACGATCTGAAAGAAAATTGTGAGAAGAAAGATATTTAAGAATCTTCCTATTAAGGATAGATTCAAAAACTTTGGAAAGGCAAGAAATGAAAGCAATTGGACGATAGTTGGAGGGTTGAGAGCGGTCACCTTTCTTTGGGACAGGCTGAATGAAAGCGAACTTCCAGCAGGACGGAAAATACCAGATGAGAGACAAAGACGAAAGAGTTTGCCTGGGAAGGGTGTCAGCAAAGAAGCACAGTTCTTAAGAATAACAGGATAGATATCATTTTGTATCAGTAAATAAGGATTGCTCAACTAAAGCGCTTGTCAAACATGGTGTGCCACAGGGCTCAGTTCTGGGTCCACTGTTATTTTTATTATATATAAATGACCTTCCACGTTCATCTGATATACTGAACTTCATAATGTTTGCAGATGATACAACTGTCTCTTTTTCTTGCAAAGATGTTAATGCAGCTAAGAATATATTTCATTCAGAATTCATCAGTGTAATGAAATGGTTGACCACCAATAAACTCTTTCTAAATACCAGTAAAACAAATTTCATGATTTTTACTAATAAAAGAAATATATATCTTGATGAACTTTACAATGGAGTGATCATGTAAATTATATCGCGAAAAAGATTTCAAGGAACGTTGCTATAATGCTTAAACTTAGAAATGTAGTCCCTAAACAAGTTTTATTGACTCTTTATCATACGCTTGTTCTTCCTTATATAACATACTGCACCCTTGTTTGGGGAAACTCCCCTAACAACGCATTAAATGGTATCTTTGTCATCCAAAAACGAGCAATAAGGTCATTATCTGATGCTGATTTCCTTGATCACTCTAGTGCATTATTTAAAGAGCTAAACCTACTAAAATTCAATGATATAACCAAACTGGCACATTTTATTTTTATTTACAAGTGTAAGACAAAATCATTAATTTACAATGGGTAAATAGATATTTTGTAACTCATCAAGAAATCCACTCGTATCAGACCAGAAATAGATCAAAGCTTGTTATACTTCAATTTAGATTGTCTTCATCTCAAAAACTACCCATTTTCATTGGATTGAAAATATGGATTGACTTGCATGCCGATATAAAAAATATTGTGAATGTAAATTTTTTTAAAACCAAGTTGAAATCCCAATTAATAATGGCATACTAACAAAAATCTAGGATTAATGTCCACTAATATTGTTTAATATTGTCCATTAATATTGTTTAATATTATAATACATTGAGAAAAGCAAGACTTGTCTACCAGTAATAACAAGCAATAAGTTTTCTGTTTTAGGTTTCGAAGATGCTGATGAACCGGAAATACGACTCGTTGGCGATTCCATTGTTCGAGGGCAGCTCGAGGAATTCTGTGGGAGAAACCCTCGTCGTAGGCGCCGTTACTGCTACCCTGGTGCAAGGGTGGAGGATATAACTAATAGTGTTGACCATTTTACAGACGGTACCGCCGGACACAACGTATGTTATTCATGTCGGTACTAATAACGTTTTAAATTCTAGATCGGAAGAACTGCTGGCTAGGTACAGGGACTTACTAGAGCGATAAAGGAAAAAACTAATAAGATTGTTTTAACAGGTATACTTCCTCGAATTATCCAACGTAACGATTTCTACAGCAAGGCGACCTATATTAACAATAACCTAAAGTCTCTTTGCCAACAGGAAGGAGTGCATTTTGCGAATTTTTGGAACAGTTTTACGGCAGGAGGGACTTGTTCCTCGAGATGGACTTCATCTTAATGACGTTGGAGCTGCGCGTTTAGGAAGACTATTTCATAATACTGTCTCTTCTTTTCAGGCTGCCGTAACTCGAACGGTCCCAGCGTAAATTCCATAAATTTCCACTGCGCTCGCGAAGGTGTCGCAATTACAAACAATTTGAAGGTTCTATCCTTAAATGCTCGTAGCCTACGAAATAAAAAAACGAATTTTTTTCTTTAATTGCTTGTAAAGACTATGATAATTGCGATAAATGAATCGTGGCTTAGCACTGAAACTCGTGACTTTGTAGGGGAGTATCAAATTAAAGGTTATAGACTTTTTGTTAAAAACAGAATAGGTAGGCGAGGAGGCGGTGTTATGTTGTATATCAAAGATAATATTGCGAACGTTATAGAAGTAAAGCACACAATTCCAGAACCGATAGATTCGACTATAGCAGAACTTAAATTGAACGATTTCAAACTTGTTGTTGCGGTTATATATAGGCCCCCTAATCAAACAGCTGATACGGACGAAGCGTTATATCGTGAACTAAAGAAATAATCGGTAGTGAGCAGGCTTTAGTTATGGGTGACTTTAATTGCGCTAACGTAAATTACGATACAATGCAGGGAGACGCGGAAGGTAATCGTTTAGTTAATTTTCTCGAGGATAGCTTTCTTATTCAAAAGGTTGGGGAACCTACGAGGTTGGACAGTATTTTAGATTTAGTAATAACTACGGATGATAGGCTAATTACTGATCTTCAAGTAATAGAACCGTTAAGCAATAGCGATCACAATATGGTAGAGTTTGTCCTCTCAGTAAGTCACTCGAAACCAGCTAACTCGACTAAAATTCCTAACTTCCAGCACGCAGACTTTAGTAAATTTCGAAATAAATTGTCACACGTCAATTGGGAAAACGTATATGGGGAACTCCAACGCAAAACTAATGTGGGAATCGTTCGAAACAGTATTTAGGACTATAAATGAGGAATGTGTACCGTACAAAATTAAGCGTGCGAAAGTAAACAACAAGCCCTTGTGGTTTACTTCTAGAGTAGGAGACATTATAAAGAGTAGAGATAGGGCTTATAGGCTACATAAGTGCGATAAAGACAATTTGTGGTTACGAAACAACTACATATCTCTAAGGCGTGAAGCGAAAAGTGTAATAAAAAAGTCCAAGCGCGAATTTGAAATCTCCATAGCTCGTGACGGTAAAGAAAACCCCAAGCGATTCTTTCAATACGTCAATAATAGAAATCCAGTAAAAAGCGTCTTGGGGCCTTTGAAAAATGTAAACGGAGATCTAGTTTCTGAAAACAAGGAAATGGCTACCTTGCTAAACGAATTTTTTACGTCAGTTTTTACTATAGAAGATGTAACGAATATCCCTACGGTCATAGACATAATACCTTTTGATAATGGTAATATTTTGGATAATATAGTGGTTAGTGAAGGGGAGGTAATGCGCTATATTGATAAAATGAAAACGCGTAAATCACCGGGGCCGGATTCCATATATCCCATACAACTAAAAGAATTAAAAGATAGCATTGTTGTGCCGCTAACAAAGATTTTTAATGCGTCTATTTCTGAGGGGTGCGTACCAGATAATTTCAAGTTAGCAAACGTAACACCTATCTTTAAGAAAGGCGATAAAGGTGCGGCGGGAAATTATAGGCCAATCAGTTTAACGTCTGTTGTAGGTAAGCTACTGGAATCAATAATTAGGGATCGTATAGTCGAACACTTAGAATTCATAAGCTAGTTAGAAATACGCAGCACGGATTTAGGCGAAACAAATCTTGCTTAACTAATCTTTTAGAATTTTTCCAAAGCGTGGTTGACGTTTACGATAGACATCGGGCGGTTGATGTAGTGTATTTAGATTTTCAAAAAGCGTTTGACACCGTGCCGCACAAAAGACTCATTGAAAAAACTAAGGCTCATGGAATCAGGGGTGTAGTAATAAATTGGCTAGAAGAGTGGTTGCGAGGTAGGAAACAGAGGGTGGTCGTTGATGGAGCGGAGTCGTGTTGGGCTAATGTAGCGAGTGGCGTTCCTCAGGGTTCTGTATTGGGCCCCTTGCTTTTTCTTATATATATTAACGATTTAGATGTCGGCCTAGTCAGTACAGTTTCAAAGTTTGCGGATGACACGAAGCTGGGTGGTAGGGCGATTAATGACGAAGATAGAGGTAAAATCAGGAAGATCTGAATAAAATCGTTGATTGGTCAGTCACATGGCAAATGAGATTTAACGTTGATAAGTGCAAAATTTTGCATATAGGTTCGCGTAACGGTAATTTTGCGTATAGTATGTCAGGGAAAGATTTAACAAGCGTAGAGCAGGAAAAAGATTTAGGAGTTATAGTCACTGGTGATTTAAAAGTAGCGAAACAAAGTACAGCAGCGGTCAATAAGGCGAACAAAGTGTTAGGTTTTATAGCTCGAAATTTTGAGTACAAATCGCGCGATATTATAGTTCCACTTTATAAATCATTAGTTAGACCCCATTTGGAGTACGCGGTCCAATTTTGGAATCCGCATATGCGCAAAGATATAGACAAAATCGAAAGAGTTCAAAGACGAGCAACTAAGATGATTCCGTCGCTTAGGTCAAAGTCGTACGAGGATAGGCTTAAGGAGTTAAAATTGACAACACTCGAGACTAGGAGGTTAAGGGGTGATCTAATCCAGGTTTTCAAAATTATGAATGGGTTCGATAACGTAGATAGAGATAGCTTTTTCGAAATATTTCAATATAATAGGACTAGAAAATAACGGGTAAGTTGACAAGTAGAAGGTTCGAGACGCAGTTGCCAAAAACTTTTTACGCATAGAATAGTAAATAGCTGGAATAGTTTGCCGGTAGACGTATTAGTAGCACGTCTATAAACATGTTTAAAAATCGATTAGAGAAATATGTTGATAGATTGGGTATAGTTTAAGGTAGTAAAATTAAGGCTTTGTGGTGATAGATCCCACAGCTCAACACAAGTGTTGTGGGATATAGGGAAGCAGCATCTTGGGTTAGGGGATACTCTCTGTCCTTACACAGCCCATTTAAAGAGATTCCTCTGCCGAGCGGTGCCCCCATAGTGCTGTGAGGTATTGAAAAACTCATGATCTTCACTTGCCCCACAAACACCTTTAAATGGGAGACCCAAAATGGGTGCACACACATTTCTACATTACTGTACAGTCTTTACAGCCACACCTACACCTTCCCTCCTAAGTATATATATTGTAATGTATATGGTTGTAAATTTTGACTTTGTCCGCAATCGATATGGACCGTGACTTATTTTTCGTTGGCAAGGTACTAGTATTGATGGATACCGTAATGAAATTGACTGGATTCTTTGGATCTGATATTTGCATGTCCGTTATAAATAGATATAGAGTGTAACATATTGTTGATAGTAGTCTATTATGACTTGATCCTCTGGATCCAGAGATTCTATCTTTAGTTTTAAATCGATAGTTAATTAGTTTTTAATTGATAATTATTTAGTTTGGAAAAATTGGTCGTTGCGAATGTACAAGCAGTTGTTACATAAATTTCTTATGTTCTTGTGGTTCGGAACCCACGTAAAATTGTAGGTCCCCTCCGCCCCACAGAGGACATACACAATACACGATTACGAACACAGTTAGGTAGACCAGCCATGAGTGGATCCTAGGGTCTTTGTTGGTCTGAAACATTATAACAATTAAAACAACTAGTTGCTTATTTTTAATAAGAGCCCAGTAAAGCCTAAAGCTTAAGGGTCAAATTAAATAAAATAAATAGTTGAGCTTCACAATTATTCATGTCATTGTAAATTGAAAAATGTATTTATTTTATTATTATTAATAAAGGTTATTCTATTCTATTCTATCAGGACCATACGCCTTCCTAGAGTTGAGCCCAGATAGTGCAGAAAAAACATCTTTAGAAGAGATTCTAATTTCAAATATAATAGTCAGAGGGGAGGAGATGGAAGAACAACACCGGAATCGTCCAGGGTTGAATTGTAAGCGAAAGTTTGAGCGAAGAGTTCAGCTTTGTCAGGAGAAGAGACGGCAACTGTGCCGTCGGAATGGAAAAGAGGAGGGAAAGAAGAGGAAGTAAAGTTGTTGAAGAGGTTCTTAGCTAGATGCCAGAAAGAGCGAAAAGAATTAGAACTGGATAGATTTCACATTTTTGTCGGATGAAGTAATTTTTCGCGAGTCGAAGAACAGATTTTGCACGATTACGGGCAGAAATATAAGCTGAGTGAGAGTCAGGAGTTGGATGGTGACAGTACCTTCTGAAAGCCTCCTCTCTGTTGAGGATAGCATTAGAACAAGTAAAGTTAAACCAAGGTTTTTTAGCATTCCATATTTCCACATTCCATATTCTATTCCTACTACTGTAAGAAGAGAATATGGAATGTACGCCTCCATGCCCGAGAGAATCACCTCTGTGATGCGCTCAGCATAACCAGAAGGGCCCCCCACGCAGCGGCGCCGAAGTGCCAAAGGCGCCTCCTCTTGGGAGGATCCAAAGGCCGAGTTGGAGCGATAGGACAGGAACCAGATATAAGAGTGTGATCGGAGGAGCCAAAGGGAGAGAAAAGTTTCACAGAATAAGAAGAAGGCTGAGAGGTAAGAAATAAATCCATAATGTTGGGCCTATCTCCAAGGAGATCGGGGATACGAATAGGGTGCTGTACAATCTGCTCTAGGTCATTTGGGATAGAAATGTTGCAAGCTAGTTTACCAGGGATGTCAATGAAATGGGAGGAAAGCCAAAGGTCGTGGTGAACACTGAAATCTCCTAAAATGGAGATTTCAGCAAAGGGAGAACGGGAAAGAATGTATTCCACTTTGGAAGTGAGGTAGTCAAAGAATTTTGGATAGTCAGTAAAATTAGGAGAAAGGTAAACAGCGCAGATGTATTTAGTTTGAGAGTGGCATGTAAGCCGTAGCCAGAGGGTATAGAATTCGGAAGATTCGAGTTTGGGAATACGAGAACAAGTTAGGTCATTGCGTATGCATACGCAACATCTACCTTTGGAATGAAATTGAGTATAGAGAAAGTAAGAGGGTACGGAAAAGGGGTTGCTGTAAGTCGTCCCAGACACCTGAGTTTCAGTGAGGAAAAGAAGATGAGGTTTAGAGGAGGGGAGGTGGTGTTCAACAGATTGAAAATTTGAGAAAAGGCCACGAATGTTGCAGAAGTTTAAGAAAAGTGAATCAGACAGAGGTCCAGAACATCTTGAATGGGAGGTAGCAGATCCAGCCTTCGGCCCGGGTCTGCGTTCCCGGTATCGGCAGGGGGGGGGGAGCCAGAAGTGGGGACATTTTTGGTCCCCTCCCCAGGGGACTACGAGGCTCTTGAAGTTGATGTTAATTTTTTTTTTAAATTTTGACAAGATTATGTAGTGTGTAAGATGCATGTGTATGTAGTGAGGAATAGGGAGAGAAGTGTGTTTCTGAGAACATGCTGAACTGCTTACAGGGTAGATGAGACACGGAAAAAGATCAGCTAAGGAGGACAGTGACAGGAGAAACGGGAGTTCCAGCACTCCCTATCTTCTGTCTAACGTCCCCCCCCCCCACGGAGTACTTTCCCCGGAGTTGAGGCTAAGACATACCCATGTTGTATCACCATTTCCCGTTTATTGAGCGAAGTTAAGCGACATTAAGTTTGTTTTGTCGCAGAATTAATGGTGACTGTCTCTTGTATGTAGATGATGTAGCAACCCGAAGTTTGAAGCCCACACAAAGACGTTAAAAACCTCAAACACCATTATTATTGCGTGAAGTGGGTATTGCATATACTTAGTATAAGATATCGAAAGAAGCTTTGAAATGAGAAATTTATAGATCAATTATAGACTAATGCCATTTGGACTGGATTTGGCACAATTGCGTGCCAACGTTAACTACCAAATCCTCGTTTCAGCAAAATAAACAGGACTAGATAGTCGAAGAAAAATATTATACACCCTCGCAAATCTTCACTTCTATACATTCGGTAAACGCTCTCTCTCTCTCTCTCTCTCTCTCTCTCTCTCTCTCTCTCTCTCTCTCTCTCTCTCTCTCTCTCTCTCTCTCTCTCTCTCTCTCTCCATATATATATATATATCAGGGTGGTGTAAAAGCTTCATGCGAACGCGTCTTCGCAACTAACGTTTCTCACTTTTTAGCCAGTTTGGCGTGCAGTCCTGAACCACGCAATCACGACACATAAAAACTGTGGAACGTAAAATAATATTATGGGAAACATAATGGAAGATAATTAATTAAAAAAAAAAGAGGAAACGATTTTGTTTGTCTATTTAATTATCTGTTTGATAGTTGGTTCGTATGTAAATAGTAATTTTCCATTTTATTTGGAATCAGAAACACGTAAAATAGAATTTTGGTCCAAGGTTGAAATTTAATTGTAAAACAAACATAAAAACCTCATATATATATATATATATATATATATATATAGTGTTGTAGTGGTTAGCATCGCTGACTCTAAATCCATCGGCCCCGGGATCGAGACCCGGTGACAGCAGGCGGAGCGCAGCAAAACTCAGCTGTTAATCCTTCCACACAATAAAAGAAAAATTGGTTGGTAGATAAATGGGTACCGTAGGTAGTGTAGTGGTAAAGACGCTTGGCTGCTGGTCGGGCGTGGTTCGGATTCCACGTTAAACTGTAGGTCTAGGGTGGAGTGACAAGCTTGACCGTCAGAATAAACCGTTCGGGCGGGAGCAAAACCAAGGTTATATATGAAGCGAAAGGAACCGAATATCGTAAAAAATTAAAATGATTTTGCAGGTTAGGTTATTGAGTTGGCCAAGTTACGTTAGTCCAGGTTAGGTTGGATTGTGTTAATTTAGGTGGAATTATGTCAAGGTGTTATGATGAGCGAAATTCGATAATTCGATCAAAAGTTAAAGGGAATTCGAGTTTGGTCGTAAACACTTAACTTGGAATCTCGAGTAGTACAAAGGGTTGACAAAAGTAAGTAGACAACACGATGATTGTCCTCAAGAACTGACGGCAAAGCTCATCCATGGAGTGTCAGAACGTGTGTCACCTTTACATAATGGAAAGGGGAAAGCAACACGATTCTAACTATATTGATTCAATAAATCTGTTATTATTTATCGGTTTTTATTATCAAATCAAAAACAATGGAAAAAAATCCGAAGGTGTCTATTTACTTTTGACACCCCCTCTGTAAAGTTAAAAGATAAATTTTAAGGGCAAAAATGCTGTATGATTTGACATTATTTATCGGTCCCTTCCATTTTCCGTCATTTTCATTACATTCTTCGTCTAAGAATAAGAAATCCAAAAAGGAAGAATATCAAAAGAGGCAATTCTCAAATAGATCCGTTCCCATTGTAAGATTTTTCGCTTTAAGTAAGATTCTTCGTAGAAAATACTCGTCAGATCCTCAACTACATCAAAGCTCTCTCTTTACCGTTTCCTGTGTTCGGATCCCGCTTAAATCTCGCTTAAAGCCGTAAAGGTCACGTGACATGACCTTTGTCATCACAATAAAGGAGTTGAAACAACCTCAAACCATCATCATCTTCACTTTTTCCCAAATCAGGAAACTCTATCCCCAAATTTGGAATTCTCACTTCGAACATTTTCATTTGAGGACCGCGGAGGAGGTGCTGAGTAGGGAGAAAGTGGAGTTCCCTTTCACCATTTTAACATTAAATTCAAGGTGATAATAACTGATAACACAAATAATATTCTTATTATTGGTTGGAAAGGATATATATATATATATATATATATGTATGTACAGTATATATATATATATATATATACACCTTGAATAATCAATACTACGATAGTTTACTTTGCAAAAAAATACTTTGCAACTTTCACTAATTATCCTTTGCATATCCAATCTGTTACTTTGTTGCATACCCTCTTTCACTAATCAATACCCATCAATTTCAATATTTAGTTTGCCTTCTAAACCTTCTAAATAGAAAACCATTAAAACTATCCGTAAAGCTTTTACCAAAACAGTAAGCATAGCTTAACATCCCTATAGAATACACGTAAATTAACAATATTTTATAGTTAGGTTAATTTTTAGTATAGTGCGTTGCGGTTATGGAGATTAATACAGGGTGATCCTAAAAGGTATTCCTAAATAAATTTATGCAACAAATTATTTCCGAGAACGCCTTTATGGATCACCCTCTATATTAATCATTGGGAGATATCTCCGAGTTTAAAATACATTTATACATAAAGCGAAGTTTAACATTAACCGTATTATATAACGTATGTTTCAGAGAGAAGATTGAAACTCCATAGATTACCAATGTTCTAAATTTCTGCAGTCTTGAAAACAAGAAGCATTTAAAAAACATCTAAATAACCCTGTTACCTACAAATCTTTAAAGACAGTCAGTATTAAATGTACCTCTAAGAACAGCTAAAGTATTAAATGTACCTCTAAGAACTGCTAACGTATTAAATGTACCTCTAAGAACTGCTAAAGTATTAAATGTACCTCTAAGAACTGCTAAAGATATTCATTAAATTAAGACTTGTCCAATGGGTTATAACTTAAGTATTTAAGACTTGTCCACTGGGTTATAAGTATGGGTTAAAGTTTGAACCGTGAAATGACGGATGTTTAGTTATAGATGAAATTACACAGAAAACAAAGACTTCCCGCAATCTCCTCTACGTAGAAATGTTATCTTCTTTTGTCTCAAACCCTCAAAAAAAAGAAGTTTTGAAGACAATTTCTTCTCTCTAAAGAAGTTATGTATCATTAAAAGAAGTCATATTATCATCTGACAAGAAGCTTTGATGCCCAAAAGAAGAGAAAACTTCCCCTATAGAACGCACCCTCATAAAGAAGTTATAAGTTCTAAATTTAGAAGATTTTACTTTGAGTGTAGGAGTGTTAAAATTTTTTTTAAATTTTCATCGAATAGCGTGGTCTTTCGCGGGATTTTATTCCTGACGCTTACGCTCGTAACTCAGTGGGTATTACCATTTCCCTCTGAGCGAAGTAAAGACACTGAAGTCGGGAGTTCGAATCCCGATCGAGCTGGTAATAATAATAATAATATAGGAGTTAGCGCAATGGAGCGCATCCTTCTGGCCTGATCGCTGTGCCAGTTTCCGTCCCACTTCGTTGATTATTACTTATTCCTGACAGACAGAAGGAAATGGGAACACTAATGATTTTTCTTTCTAAATCCTTTGAATTCTTAAATTTCCTCTTTTTTCATCTCCACGGGAGGTGTATTGGACTATTAAAGTAATGTAAATTCAATACATTTATCATATATTTCTAAACAAATTTTGAAGTAAGGAATTTGGAGGTTGAAAATAGAGTTCACATACATGCATACATTAACGAAATTTCGTTTCCCAATGGATTGGGGTGAGAAGGCAGAAATAGCTCGGATGAGAAAGACAGAAGGTAGAGAAGAAGAGAAAAGGTATAGAGTACGCATCGTGGTGGACCAAAGATTCTTCCCCTTCCCTCGTTCCCCACATAGCTAAATTCCACACCTAAGCGACCGTTCGTACGCCATACGTCGTGGCGCTTCCAGAATTTGTCAAGAGAAATAGAATCTACATCTTTTAAATTCAAAGGAATGCGTACCTGAATTTTCTCTTATATTTTAAAACAAAAGAGGAGCTATTTCCGTATTTATAAACTGATAACTCGCTTTGTTTATCTTAAAAACCCAAATTGAAAAAGTTTTTGAAAATTTTATATATTATTTTTTTTCCATTATTATTTGGTTTTATCAAACGACATATATAAAGGACGCCATTTTGGATTTTATTTATCTTTCGCTAACATATGTTTTTAACGTTATCAATTAAAAAGTTAAAAACTGCGTGTCATTCCCATTTTAGTCAGCGACCAAGTGTAAGAAATCCGCGAATAAATATTTCGAAGGGGGCAATTCTCAAATTGATCTTTTTTCATTCCACGTCATTCTCATTCTCGTCCACGGCTTGCCCACGGCTTTAGGATAGATTAGGTTACGTTACTCTTATGGTTACGGAATTACACGCTAACAAAGACTAAGATCCACTCTAGGTTAGACCAAGAAGAAAGTAGAATTTTTTTCAGAGTTTACTGCTCTTCTGCAGGATTTTAGTTCTGACGCTAATGCCCGTAGCTCAGTGGTCAACACCGTTTCCCTTTAAGGTTAGGTTTAAAACAGATTATAACTGTTAGGTTAAGTTAACTTAAGTTCTGATAGATTAGCTTAAAGTCAGTTACGCCACGAAATATTAGCTATTCTCCTTTGGCGCTTTTACCACAAATGCGAATGGAAGTGACAGTCTTTCTTGAAGGGAGAAACGCTCTCTCTCTCTCTCTCTCTCTCTCTCTCTCTCTCTCTCTCTCTCTCTCTCTCTTGCGGACTTGGAATGGGAATGACAATGAGTGGGAAGTAATCCTCAAAAAAACTGGTGACGAGTTCCTCAGAATTTTTTAGTAGTAAAATTTAAGTGTTAAATGTATTAAATGTTGACCATAAATTATTTCTATTATAAATATGCAAGTAAAAATGCATTATTATTATTATTATTATTATTATTATTATTATTAATTTATTATTATTATTATTATTATTAATGTTGTTATTATTATTATTATTATTTTATTATTTTATTATTATTATTTTATTATTAATTTATTATTATTATTATTATTATTATTATTAATGTTGTTATTATTATTATTATTATTTTATTATTAATTTATTATTATTATTATTAATTTTATTATTATTATTATTTTATTAATTTATTATTATTATTAATTTATTATTATTATTATTATTAGTTTATTATTAATTTATTATTATTATTATTATTATTATTATTGCTATTATATCTATGAAAATAAGTATTAATTATGGAGAAAGCAGAGCAAATGTGAATAGTCTTTCGATGCCTATAATTTCTGGTTTCATCACTCGAGTATCATCATTATCTTTGCGTTAAAATTTCAAATGTCGTTCATTGACATTTTTAACGTGTTTTTAGCCATTTTTAGGCAAGTAATTAACGCGAAAGGAGAGTCCTTAACGCGCACTTTTTTGAACGTTTCTTCATTCTGTTTTAATTCAAGAATATGGTTCAAAATGTCCTGTTCCAAGAAGGATTTAACGAGCATCATGTAGGATTAGAGAACCCTTACAATTAGCTCATCATTAGCATGCGTTGCGAAAGCCAGAACAGGATTATAAATTACTCCATATTTGAAATGATTTATATATATATATATATATATATATATTGTGTGTGTGTGTGTGTGTGTGTGTGTTCATCTAATTATTATTTAGTGACGGTATTATGTAATTCCAAAATTTAACATAAAATATGACAAATATGAATCGTATGAATCGTATGAATCCTAACGTTATTTAACTTTAAAAAGTCACATTCAAAATCATTTGATAAAATCGATAATTTTATTTTAAAATTTAACTAACTTTAACATTTTGAGTCCTGCGATAAATATTATCATCATAAAACAAAAACAAAAATGTTAATAAATACAAAAAAAATTCTAAATAAACCTGTGAATTTAACATGTACGTTATTTTTACAAGCACGACCGTACACAACATCCTTCTTAAACCCGGGAGCGTGCGCGCGTTCACACACACACACACACATTTTCTGCAAGCCGTTTTCAGGGATTTGTCTTGTGATTTGTGTGAGAAATGTTTTATAAAATAATAGGAAGAAATGCAGGAAATTTGGCTTAAAATTTAAATAAATTTGTTCCGGGGTTAAAGTTAAAATTTCAGGTCTTTGCTGTGTAATCTCAGGCTTCGCTATTTTATGAACTAGGGCGCATTTTTCAGTTTTAGGCCTTCTGAGGAGAATTTTAAAATACTACACTTCTATATATGCAGTTTATTTAGGGTAAAGGGTAAAAGAGAGAGAGAGAGAGAGAGAGAGAGAGAGAGAGAGAGAGAGAGAGAGAGAGAGAGAGAAAAAAAAGCAAATAAAAAAAATACTGAAACCTTATACCATGTTTACAATTGTACAGGGTAGCCCAAAAGTCACGATCGGATCGGCTTTCCTCAAACCTAGCTTGTGACGTAACAAACCTGCAACTTTAAACCCATCCCAGCGCATGGTGGAGTCCATACAGAACTTGTTCATATTTGAGGTTTCCGTCTCTTAAACATCATATTGTTAAAATAATAAAGTAAATAAATATATTTCACCCGATTGTGACTTTTGGTCCACTCTGTAGATGTGTAAGGCTTTCACACGGGAATAGTAGTAATAGTACAGTGTAGAGAAGACGAGGCTCTCTCCTTCCTCCGCCAGCCACTGCTGACAGAAAATATTTGTGAAATAAGATTGATAGGAAAGTAGGAAAAAAATATAATGAACAGAAAAGTTTCAGAATTCATTCACACCATGCGTATACTTATCTCGTGTACCCAATTATGCATTAGAGGATAATAGAAAATAAAGAATAGCATGAACACTAAACTACTTAATCTAATCTGCAACATGCATTTTTCTGAGGATTTTTTATTTATTATACACGAGAAGTCATCAGTTCATCGTTGCATCATTTCTTGCTTTTAAAAATTTACTACTGACATTGTCATCTTTTTTGTACTGGAATTACTTGGAAAAGGGAGCACTGATCCTGAGGCACCTCCAGCCGGTCAGCACACCACCAATTTAAGAATTCCCACGAAAGTGCACATCAACAAAAAATTTCCCAACTTTAAAAATTAATTATTACATGGTACTTTATACTACGTCCTTCGCAGGGACATTATTTAGATAAGGAAGTACTGATCCAGAGGCACCTCCGGGAGTTGGACAGCACCCTCTAATTTAAAAAATTACTGCGACAGTGAACATATGCGTAATTTTTTTTTTTTTTGTGAAATTCTAGTCCATACTATTTAAAACTAAAATTCTACTCTGTTATGTAGCTTCTCTAAAGCTGAACATGTCTATTAGGAGATTTTGACTCCGGAGAGTTCTCATCGAGCTTCCCATCATTTGAGAATCTCCAGTGCTCTGAAACCAGACCAGACCAGCGCCTCCTACTACATTTATTGCAAAATGGAACATCACTACCTCTATATAAAATGAACATTTCTCTGGTTTTCTATGTTAAATATAACGCGATTTTCCTAAAAAGTACCAACAATCCAATACTGTGTACCCAAGTAGCATCCCTGAAACTGAAAACTATTCAGACATTTTGATTCCCGAAAGATCCCATCAAACTTTTCTTCTCTACCAATGGGGAATCATCTGAGAACTCCCACTGTTCTGCAACCAGACCCGGTCAGCAACTACTACAACGAAAAGGAATATCGGAGTACTACCTATACTAACTAAAACCCACAGCCCCGATTTGTCCACCCTTTAATTCAATTTTATGCTATTAAAATATCTATCCAACTAATTTTTTAACATATTAACCCCTGTGGGAAGGCTATTCCACCTCTCGATCATCTTATGGGTGAAACAGCCCTTTGCAAAGTTTGTCTCAAATCTTCTCACACAAATTGTAAAACCAATGTTTCTCGTAATGTTATTATCGGTTACGAGAGAGAGAGAGAGAGAGAGAGAGAGAGAGAGAGAGAGAGAGAGAGAGAGAGAGAGAGAGAGAGATTTAAGATATGCTTCTTTCATTATGTCAGTTTCAGTATATTAACAGATTTATATATTCAGTATACATTTTGTGAAGTTATATAATAATAATTTACAAATTATTGTTACAAACTGTACAAGTGTTGGACACATATTAGGTGAAGAAAGAAATAATAAATACATATGCGCCTCGGTGGTGTAGTGGTTAGGGTTCCTGACTACGAATCCATCGGCCCCGGGATCGAGACCCGGTGACAGCAGCCGGCGCACAGCAAAACCCACTTGTTCACACCTGTTCATCCTTCCACACAATAAAAAAAGTGGGTGGTAGATAAATGGGTGGCCAAGTGGTTAAGACGCTGGGCTGCTGGTGGGACGTGGATTCCACTTTAAACTGTGGGTCTAAGGTGGGGTGAAAAGCTTAACCTTCGTTAGAATGAACACTTCGGTCGGAAGCTAACCAAAGGTTATACAAAGAGTTGACAAAAGAAAATAGACAAGTTCGGTTTTCCATAGTTTTTTATTTGATAATAAAAGTGAATAAATAATATATATATATATTGGGGATGGTCATGATGTCTGTTCTATGTTCTCTATGTTCATTTATACACGCCTAAACAGTTGGAATAATTTGAACCAGATTTATTATAAACATTAAAGGAGAACCAGAAATGGTTTTAGTAACATAACCGCCCCTGCCAGTCATCCCCAGGAGAGAACTAGGAGTGGCCCTCCCCCACCTAAACAGCTAGAACAATCTGCACTAAATTTAGTATTCTCATTAAGGGAGAACCGGGAAAAGTTTCAGTAACACAACCGCCCCTCCCAGTTCCACCTGGGAAATGGGAGCCTTGGGGAGGCTTTTGCTGCGCAAGGTGCAATCATTCTAGCGTGTATACATATATACACAGGGTGGCCCATAAGTCACAATCAGTTGAAATTAAAGCGAAAATACAAAACAATCGAACAAAATAAAAAATTCATAATAAGTTTAGAAATATTTACTGATTATTCAAAGTGGAAAATATAAGAATCTCGACAAATATTCTTTCCTTAGTAATCGATTACGTCAGTATGAACTCAGCTGGATGGCTTTTCGATTAAATTATAACCGATTGGGGACTTATGGGCCACCCTGTATATACCTTATAATTTCCTTTGGTTTATATCTTAGTTTTGTTTTAATGTTTATTTTATTGACTTTTGAGTATCGTTCGAAGCATCATAAAACATACATCTTATTTACCGCTTTGACTGTTCTATTTTCCTTCGAAAACATCATTTCTTTCAAGTGTATGTTTGTTACGAGAAGGTTACACACGCAAAAGTTACATGAAGGTTACTGACAAAACAATTACGGCAACCTTACAGAAAAAAGTTACATTATAGTAAAGTTACACCAAAATTAATGACAACAAAAATTATGGATTTATTATGAACTGGAATAATCATAGTTTTTGGCTTTTTATCATAGTGTTTAATTTCATAATTATTAATGAATATATGCCATGTAAATTAGTAGTGAAAAGTAACCAGTTTTTCATGACTAAAAATGTGGAAATAAGTTCTCCGAATGAATAAAATCTATGGACAAATATACAACATTTTCAGAATTCAGCAAAAATTAGTAATTCATCAATTAATTCGACTATTTATGTTATACCACTGATAAGGCCTTTCCAATTTTATGACTGGGGGCCGAATACACTGTTCTCCCAATTAGTTAGTTTATTTGTTATTGGTGAAATTTTTTTGCCAATTCTAAATTCTTGTTAATTTTAAAATTTTCAGTATTTTTTCCATAGATTTTATACCTTCGTCGAATTTCTTTCCGCAGATGTACTTTATTTACACAAACTTTTGGACCGTATAAATTTCATAGCGATTTTCGTATGTAGAAAATATTGCTTTTACATAATATCTTACGTAAATACAGGGTGGTCCGAAAAGGTGTTCCCTTCCAAAAATTTATGTTAACAGGTTATTTCTGGGAACACATTTTCGGACCACCAGTTATTATTCTACAATGGTGAAATTTCTTGATTTTGGCTTTCTCCTTCTTCTATTGGGGGGGGGGGGGGCCCTCCTTCCTACATAATATATATTCAAACCTTTCAAAGGTTCCGCGCGATGATTCCTCATTTCACGAAGGTCAAGCTTGTCGCCCTTCCTCTCGAGTTGGCCTGGTGAAGTAGAGAGTTGGTTTTTTGTACTCTTCACCTCACATAGACAGGTACGCCCAGCTCATCGGGGATTGTTCTCAGCCAGGCGTCTAATCTTCTTTTAAAGATGTCCACTGCAACACCATTCGTGTTCCTTAGGTTTTTGGGCAGCTGATTAAACAGTTTTAGTCTCCTCATAACAAAACTATTTTCTTTCAGGGTTAAGGATGTTCTCTGTCTCGCCTTTAATTTGGGAACGCGACACAGTCTTCCTTTTCTACTTTCCACCGTTGTTTGGGAAGTTACAGGGTTCTGAGTAAGATTAGGGACTAGTTTCTCCATTACTTTCCAAGTGTAAATAATGGTGTATCTCTCTCTTCTCCTTTCCAGTGAATGTAGGTTTAGTTCGCGTAACCTTTCCCAGTAATTTAGTTCTTTGCATCCCTTGATCTTGGCTGTGAAGCTTCTCTGAATCCCTTCCAGCTGTCTAATATCTTCTTTTTTATATGGGGATGTAAGGACCGAGCAATATTTCAATTTGGGTATGATCAGTGTTTTCAGTACAGGAATCATTACATTCCTATCCCTTCGTTTAAGGGTTCTCAATATCTGCCCCATTATTCTCTTTGCTCTGTTTACTGCTGTTATTTTGTGTTTCAAATTTCGCATCATCAGTCATTACAACTCCTAACTCTTTTGCTCTAGAATTTCTCTGAATTTCCTGTCCATTTGGGGTATAATATTCCATGGATTTTAGGTCTTCTCTTTTTCCGTACCGTAACAGCTGAAATTTCTGTGTTAAACTTCGTATTGTTGTCTTCCGCCCACTTGTAGATTCTGTTCATGTCGGTTTGTAGAGATCCTATATCTTCTGGGTTTCTTATTTTTCTATTGATCTTTGTGTCATCAGCAAAGGATGTTACTGTGTTGTCCTCATCTATGTCAGTTAACATGATTATGAAGAGTAGTGGAGTTAATACTGTTCCTTGTGGTCCTCAGCTGAGGACCTCTGATTCTAATGAAGATACTCCTTGTACTGTAACGACTTGCCGCCACTCACTAAGGAAATTATATATCCATTTCCCTACTTTTCCTCTTATTCCCATATATTTCAGTTTATGTATTATGATTCCATGGTCACACTTGTCAAACGCTTTGGCAAAGCCTGTGTATATTACATCATAGTTTTCATTACTTTCAAGTGCATCAATAATGTTGTTGTAGTGTTCCATTAGTTGTGATAGGCATGATCTGCCTGACTGAAACCCATGTTGGTTATCATTGAATTTTTTCTGAGTTTCCAAAGTCATAGATTTTCTGTCTAACTATTCTTTCAAATATTTTAGTGAGATGAGATGTAAGCGACACTGGCCTATAGTTTTTAGCCTCGGATCGATCTCCTTTATATACTGGGACTATGTTCACGCTCTTCAGGATGCCCGGTATTTGTCCCGTGTCTAGTGATCGTCTCTATATCCAATATAGGGGCTCAGCGATTACATTCTTGCAGTTTTTGATCAGTGTGGCATTCCATTTATCCGGTCCTGCCGCTGAGTGTGTTTTTAGTTTCCCTATATCTTGTGTAATATCATCTGTCGTAAACTCGAAGTCCATTATACTTTCCCCTTGTAGGTCTTCTTCAAAGAACGCGTTTCTATCGCATATTAATTTGGCAGTTTTTGGGATACTGAAAGATGATTCGTACCAGGGCTGTGGAGTCGGAGTCGGAGTCGTGGAGTCGGAGTCGGAAGCAATTTTGGTGGTGCTGGAGTCGGAGTCGGAGTTGGTAAAAATGTACCGACTCCGACTCCGACCTCAATATAAATTTTAATAAAATGTTTTTGTGTGTGATATCACTAGCAGCTATGGTGGTTAAACCACTTAAATAATAAACACAATGTTTTCCATTTCAGACACTAATGCCATTAATTCATTTTTTCTTTTCAGATAATATTTTTTCTTTTTAATGCTTATTTAATTTCGAGTTCTTTCTAAATTTCATAAGTTTTTAACTTTCAAGTCTAAAACCCCTTTCACAATGGCAAAGACACTTCTAACAAAGTCTGCAGTTTTTGAATATTTTACAATAACCACAGATGGGAAACATTTCGTGTGTCAGTGTATGATAGAAGATGATGATGATGAAAAATTATGTGAAGCAAAAATCAGTGGTTTTA
>JAJOZX010000273.1:162500-217500 GCA_023014485.1 Bathynomus jamesi | reverse complement strand
CTCCGTGGTGGCGGAGGGGACCTACAATTTTACGTGGGTTCCGAACCATAAAGCCTTAATTTTACTACCTTAAACTATACCCATTCTATCAACATATGCGTCTAATCGATTTTTAAACATGTTTATAGACGTGCTACTAATTACTTCTACCGGCAAACTGTTCCACCTATTTACTATTCTATGCGTAAAAAAGTTTTTGGCGACTGCTGTCTCGAACCTTCTACTTGTCAACTTACACCCGTTATTTCTAGTCCTATTATATTGGAATATTTCGAAAAAGCTATCTCTATCTACGTTATCGAACCCATTCATAATTTTGAAAGCCTGGATTAGATCACCCCTTAGCCTCCTAGTCTCGAGTGTAGTCAATTTTAACTCCTTAAGCCTATCCTCATACGACTTCGACCTAAGCGACGGAATCATCTTACAGTAGTTGCTCGTCTTTGAACTCTTTCGATTTTGTCTATATCTTTTCGCATATGCGGATTCCAAAATTGGATCGCGTACTCCAGATGGGGTCTAACTAATGATTCATAAAGAGGAACAATAATATCGCGCGATTTGTACTCAAAATTCCGAGCTATAAAACCTAACACTTTGTTCGCTTTATTGACCGCTGCTGTACTTTGTTTCGCTACTTTTAAATCACCAGTGACTATAACTCCTAAATCTTTTTCCTCCTCTATGCTTGCTAACTCCTTCCCCGACATACTATATGCAAAATTACCGTTACGCGAACCTATATGTAAAACTTTGCACTTATCGACGTTAAATCTCATTTGCCATGTGATTATTGAGTGTAGCAGGGAAGGTATATGGTAGAACAGGTACAGAAAGAATTCGTGTTATTACAGAATGCTTGGTAAGTGATGAGCAACGAGGGTGGAAGTACCGAGGTGGAAGAGGTTGTGTAGAACAACTGTTTGCAGTGAGAGAAGTGGTTGAAAAAACGTGTGAAAAGGATTGCAATGTATACATGGCTTTTATGGATCTTGAGAAAGCGTATGATAGAGTGAATAGAGAAGCCCTGTGGCGGGTCTTGAGTATATATGGGGTTCATGGTAGACTCATGAATGCGGTGAAAAGTTTCTATGATGAAAGTAGTGCATATGTGAGAGTAAATAAAGAAATGAGTGATTAGTTTCATATAAGTGTTAGTGTGCTTCAAGAATGTGTGATGTCTCCGTGGCTGTTCAATCTCTTTATGGATGGAGTGATGAGAAAGGTGAAAGTGCAACTGCTAGAAAGAGGATTAAATCTGGTGTGTGATGAAAATAGGTGGGGCCTGTCGAATCTGTTATATACGGATGATTCTGCGCTATTTGCCAAGAATGAATATGATACGCGAGAGGTTGTTAAGAGTTATGTGGTGGTGTGCGAGAGAAGCGTGTTGAAAGTGAATGTGGGTAAGAGCAAGTTACTGACTGTGGAGAGAAAGGGAAATTGGGACTGTCATGTGATGGTGAATGGTGAAACATTAGAGGTGGTAGAATCTTTTAAGTATCTGGGATGTGTATTGAAACAAAAGAAGTACGAGTGGTGATGAGGTTAACAATAGATTGAATCAAGGAAGAAAAGTGGCGGGTACGGTTGTGAGAAAGTGGAGACTGGATCGAGATGTTGTGAGATGTTAGCTTTACAGCGAACACAATTAAATGAATATATATAGCAGTAAAACTCTAGTCTAAGGTACTTACATTATTTCGTAGACTTATTTGACCTTCGATAAAGAAATAGATTTTCTTGGCAAATATTTTATATTTAACATATCCCAAACAGTTATTTTCCCCGGTACTTTATGTAAATGTCTTAATAACATCTACCAACCTTATCTGAAAGTTCCTACAGAAAATTATGTATGGGGATGTTTAACCTCCTTCGCAAATCTAACATCGTATGACTGAGGGGAACCTACTACTTTACGTGAGACCCGCTGCATAATACGGAAGCAGAGTACGGTCTCCCATCCAGTTAATCACCAGACCAAATACCACTTAACTTCACTGATCTACTGGCAATGTTTCGACATTAGCCACGATGTAACCCGAAAGTTACTACAGTTAGTAAAGATGTCTACTACATCTCTTCGTCTTTCTATGACAACCTTTAGTCACAGAATTCAATTTTAAGTAACAAAGTTACTGAAACTACTGTTTTCGCAAATAACTTCTGACTTTGTTTACTCCAAACAGAATACCATCAAACTAAGTTTTTAAGGAATAATAGTACCAATCTTACCACGATATTAAGTCGAATTTTTAAGTCAGGTTTTTAAGTCAAAATCTGAATTCAACAAATCAATTCAAATTTTCTTCCTAATCTAAGTAAAGGAACTTATATTCAGTGAAGGAAAAAATTCTGGGTAAATATTAAGTTCGGGTACACCAGTTTTTTGACGAAGTCGAGAGTTGTTACAAGGATCCTAATTGGCCGAAAGTTGGTCACGTGGAAAATAACCAGTTTCAAACGACCACCTAACGTAGTGTAACCTTTCTCGGACCTAAGACTTACTTTGATTGGTCCGATGAATGAAATGGGTAGGTCACCGAAATTTGGTGTCCCCGAAACTTAATATTAGCCAAGTTCTGTTTACTTATTCGAAATAACTAATGTATGAAGCAAATTTTATATTTGCGTGTTATCTTTATATATTACAGTATGTATGTATGTATACATTTAATACACACACATTATATTATAAGCAATATTTTATGCTATGTATATTCTTATCTCTTCCATGTCTGCTGGAGTTGCGATAGCCCTTGCGTTAAAAATGGTTGTATCTAAGGTACGAATTTTTAATAAATTGTGTAATGTATTTTGTATTTTTATTATCGTTTATTTACACGCCATCTTATATGCAAATTGGAGACTTTTAATCAATCATTTTAGGACAGGCTTCCACGTAAAATTCGTTCCCTAAAAGAAGCTTTTTAAATTAAAATTAAACAGATAAACTTTGTTAATATTAGTTAAAAATACAAAAATGTTACATATTTATAAGAAAATTTTATAAATTCATTAATTTCTCTTGGTTAAATATCATTTTTTATACGAAATATAATAATTTTTCATTTAAATTCAAGTGAAATCCCATTTTTCTTTTAAGTAGAGTTTCTCAAGGAAAGGATTTTTATGACGTTTTATATTTTTAACTACTGATTTAATTTAATATCATTTAATTCACGAGAGTACTTACAGTTAAATCCAATTTTCGTGGCAAGGAGATCGGCTAAGTCTTTTGCATAACCTTCGTATCTTCCATTTCCTGTATGATTTCCGTTCTGTCGCAGCATAATGAATGGTTTCTCCTGAAAAGAAATTCACAGAAAACGAAGAATTATAGAAAACGTTAAATGAAAAGGGGTAACACTGCTATTTTATATTTTCCATAATTTTTCTCCATTTTGATATTCTTTCTGGCATTTCGTTTCTGTATATATTTAAAATTATTGTACCTGTAGTTGGACATAAAATGGATTAGTAAAATTCAAATTCTAAATTACGTTCTTGGCTACTTCCTAAAAATGTAATTTTTTCTGTTAATTATTTAACATAAATTTTTCGGTTTACTTTAACACTTTTTATACTCTTAAATAACAGAATATTTTAACTTATAAATGAAGAGATATAAATGAAGAGATATAATTTTGTGAGGTATTTCTGAAAATCATCTTACTGAGTCAATTTGGAAGCATAAAAGCCTGGTCTAAACGGAGATGTTGTATCACAACTATAACTTTCATCGGACGATTGTCGTCGTATTCCTAAACAAAGCCAATCCTCATTGCTCAGTTGTGAACACCGTTTCTCTATAAGCTAAACGAAATCACAGAGGTCTAGTGTTCGACTTCCAATGGTACTGGTTAATAATACTTCGTCTAGCCTGATCGCTTTGCCAGTTTCAGGCCCTACTAACTATTTATTTTTCCTAAAGTGAAAACCACTTGCGGTCTGGACTAATTAACATAATTTTTCTGCAAATCTAGCTTACTTTCTGTTTCTCTTAATATACTGTATGTCTCTTAATTGTACTGAGAGAGAGAGAGAGAAGAGAGAGAGAGAGAGAGAGAGAGATATATATATATATATATATATATTAAAAATTCAGTGCAACTCATTTATATAAATAATAATAATCTCTCAAAAAGCAATTTACTTAAACTTTTTAACATATGATCTCTCTCTCTCTCTCTCTCTTCTCTCTCTCTCTCTCTCTCTCTCTCTCTCTCTCTCTCTCTCTCTCTCTCTCTCTCTCTCTCTCTCTCTCTCTCTCTCTCTCTCTCTCTAATATATATATATATATATATATATATATGAAATGAACAAGGCCAAAATTCAACTTACCAAAATAGTAGTGACGATATAAGTTCTGTTCCTTGGAAGAGGCCTCGTATTCATAGGTCTTCTCTGCTGTTTCGCGGACATTGTTTGCAAACCGTAAACGTCACTCCATGTTCCGATCTGAAAGTGAAGTGTAATTGCTTTTAATCACTCTAAATATGATTCATGAAGAACGGTTGAGAGTTTATGTGCCTTAAATTTTATATTGGGTCTCGTTTCATTGGGAAATTGCCCCCCCCCCCCAAACTTGGGGGTTACGTCTGATGATATTTTTGATTGACAGTGTGCCGCGACAACGTTTAGAGTTTCGATTTCATTGTGAGATAATAATCATTCAGGAGGACCAGAATCTGGCACAGCGCTCAGGCCAACTAATGCGTCCTTTTGCTCTAACTCCTGTTATTATTATTATTATTATTATTATCAGCATCATTGAGGTTCGAACCCCCACCTTCAGAGTTGTCACTTCTTTATAGAGAAACGGTGTTACTTACTGAGCTTCGGGCGCTGGCTTCATTGTGAGGTGGGAGCAAAGTTAACGATTCTCTCCTGGTAGTAAATAGTGTTTGGGATAACTTACTATCTTTCGTAACGATAAAGGTTCTGTGATGGAAGGGACCTACACCATCTGCACGAAGAGTATGGTCTCCCATCCAACTATTAAACGGACCCAGCGTCGCTTAACATCCCTGATCTAACGGGAAACAGTGTTGAGACGTGGCCAACATGGTTGGCTATGAAATTTTAATTAATTTCGAATATCGTTTATCCTAGTAGTAAAACTCTCCGGGGACTCAAACTAATCTTTCTAAGATTGGATTTGGCACCCTCTGAAACTGGCGTACAGTTCCATACAAAGATAGAAAAAAACCCAGGCTTCGCTGAAATACGGGACTGAGTTAACACCTTTAAACATTAAACAGTTAAAGAATAACCCAATAACGGGATTGTTTAACTTTCTTCACAACATCTAACGTTACATGATGGAACGCACTTACAGCTTTACGTGGGAGCCGAACCACGGGTCGCTACATAATCCGGACGCAGGAGTCGGCGCAATGGGACATATTCATCTAGCCTGAGCGCTGTACCAGTTTCTGGCCTTCCTCACCTATCATTATAACCATCACACGTAAATTTTAATAAATAAATATTTAATTAATTTTTAATTCATTCATTTTTAACTCATCCGAATGAATAAATGAATATATTCATTATTAACACTCGTAACGTAACGCGAAAAATGAACCAAAATTAGTATGTAAATTTAATAAAAAAAAAAAATAAAAAAAGATGAACCTTCGCTTACAAATACAATTTCTTACAAACGTTTTTCTTCAACAAACATTTTTTTAACGTTCATACGTTGAAAAGTTAAACGGTTTTCGTTCTTCTGGAGTCCAGTGCATCATAAAATCCAGCTGTAATGGCCGCCTGAACACTAATGCCATCATTAAGAAGGCGAGAATAAAATTCATATGGATTCCTCACTTCTGCGTAAAACAGTTAAGAACGAATAATTGCGAGAGTAACCCCTTAACAATAATCTATTTATTCTTCAATTAAGAAAACGTTTGTCCATGGATTCGTTCTTTTTTGACTGACGAATTGTGGGTAATGTTAGTGGTGTGTCTTTGTCGTACTGTTTATTAAGTTTCTCTTCTCTTTAAAGGTATAAACGTATAAACATTGATTATCTATTTATTAATCTATCTATTACCTACGTATCTATAGACATATATGTCTACTGTAAATGTATTTATTCATAAAAATTAACGAATACATTTTTGTTGTACAGAGGGTTGACATAAGTAAGTAGACACTATGATGATTGTCCTAAAAAAAAAATATGGCAAAGTTCATCAATAGAATACCAGAACGTGTGTCACCTTTACATAATGGAAAGGGGAAACCAGCACGATTCTAACTATATTGATTCAATACATCTGTTATTATTTATTGATTCTTATTATTATCAAACCAAAAATATGTCTATTTACTTTTGTCAGTCCTCTGTATACGTCGAAATTTTAACTCCATTATGTGATTGAATATATGAATGATTAATTAATTGAACGATCGTAATCCCTCTGACGTTGCAAAATGATCATTTACTCTGAACAAAATTAATTTTAGGTGATTGAACAAACGAATTATTTTATGGGTCCAATAATTTTTTATTAAATTGACTGAAATCATTCTTTTCTTGTATAAATTTATAAATCTTTATAAATTAATAATATACAATTGAATTCATAGCTTTCCGACGACACCTCTTTCATATACAATAATTAATAATAATAATAATAATAATAATAACCTTTACATTACGTAACATAAAACTAGTCTTTTAAAACAAACAAACGCGTAACAATTAATCCAAACATTAGAAGTGGACTTTGTACCACTTAGTCATTCTTTATGCCAATAATGAAACAAAAAATAATAATATAATCCATTTACTAATATTTTAATAATATCATTAATAATATTGATAATAATAACAAAAACAACGCAACACCGCACTACTTCCGCACTTTTAAAATAAAATCCAAAAGAGAGAAAACGAGAAAACAGAAGGGTAACTAAATAAAAACAATTTAATTATAGTTTATCGTAAATTCTTTACTACGAGGAAGGATCCGTTTGTATTCATTATCACAAACTTTAGTTTTCATTAATAATAGTTAATATAAAAGAATATAACTGTAATTCGATTCGAATTAATATTGAAATTGTATACAGATTCTTTAGAAAATTACGTGTATCAGAGTTTCCCCAAGCTACGAAAGTTTAGTGAGGAATTACGGCATACGTAAATTATACTGCCATTGCTGGTACATGCTTTAAGTTTGGCGGTAAATGAGGTAGTAAGGAAATTAGGGATGAAACGGGTACCCGACCCGATCGGGTATTACACTTCGGGTACCCGAACCCGATTACCCGGTAAAATAGCTACCCGTTTCATCCTAGAGGAAATGCAAGTTAATTCAAGTAAAGAAAATTTATTCGCTAACTATGTAGCATACCGCAATACAGTTACCTAAATACAGTATAGTTTACTAGCTATTACTTGGCAATTTGCAGCATCAAAGCTTCCATTCCACTTCCCGCTTTGGTAAGAGGGGAATTCTGCGCTCTTTCGAGTCATTCCACGTGGAAATGATAGCCGCTAACTGTTGCGCCCTTAAGTTTGTCGACGACTCAATCGAAATTCGCGTTAAGCACTCAGAAGATACAAAACTATCACATTATCCGGGTGTTACGGACAAAGCCTGGCAGTTGGACAATACTCGCTTTGTCTGGACACACCGCGGATTGTCCTCCCTCATTTGACAGAGTCCGAAATATAGAAATAGTTCGGAATTTGACCAGCCCCAGGTGGACAACGTGCGGAGTGTTTAACTGTATTAGGTTAGATTAGGTTAAGATAGGTTAGGTTAAGTAAGGTTAGATTACATTAATTGTAGGTTATATATAGGCTTATATATTTCGGACTGTCAAATGAGGGAGGACACCCCCGCGCTTTGTCCAGTTGGGGCTGGTGAAAGTCCGAATTATTTATATACATATTTCGGACTTTGTTCGTAACACGGGCAACAAGTTATAAATTAAAACCATGAAATACGTTTACAGGGTGACGAAAAATTGTGTTTTCTCTACTTTTCTGTCACTTCCTTAGTTCATTAATGAAGAGTTACGAAATTTTGTGAGCAATTCCTCAAAAGTCTTCAAATGTTGGGGAAACCCTGTAATATAGTGTTACTTGGAGAAATAATGTTGGATGATGATTTGAATGTTATATTTCAGCTGGATTCTAAATATGACTACACTATACAGCCTATGTAAAAAGTAAAACTAATAATATTAGTGAATGCTAATTAATCAGCGAAGAGGGGCAGAAACTAAC
The DNA here is from genome assembly GCA_023014485.1 of Bathynomus jamesi. Taxonomy (NCBI): domain Eukaryota; kingdom Metazoa; phylum Arthropoda; class Malacostraca; order Isopoda; family Cirolanidae; genus Bathynomus; species Bathynomus jamesi. Next base: position 209,246 of record JAJOZX010000273.1, on the reverse strand, counting down.
ATAGCGCTCAAGCCAAACGAACTGTGTCCATTGCCCTAACACCTGAATTATTTATTAAGCATCACCATCTGGAGTTCAGGCCAACGTCCGCAGCTCAGTGGGTAACGCCGTTTCCCTACATGAGAAGTGAAGACACTGAGGTCGTGGGTTCGAACCCCGATGATGCTGATAATAATAATAATAATACAGGAGTTAGAGCAATGGATCGCATTAGTTGGCCTGAGCGCTGTGCCAGTTTCTGGCACTCCTGACTTATTATTATTATTATTATCATCTGGAGTGAAACCCCCGACCTCAGTGTTTTCATTTCACTTAATGGAAAGAGAATAGTGATTGGCACATCAACTAAATGACTGGCAATTCTGCCATGGAAGGCGTTATCCAAGTTTGTAAAGCATTTTTAGCATAATGAGTGCGCGTATACTACTGGAATCATATATTAATTCAAATAAATGAAGACATTCCCCTAGTCAATCTATGTTTACTATTCGATAGTAAGGACACAATATATCAATAAATTTGTATTTCCTTTAAGCAAAATAGATCGATAATAGATGTAATCAATTAGACAATATAATTACTACAGGGGATTTTAATACCAATATACACTGAAAAGTATGGCGACAACTTCCAACTTTTATGCTTTAAAATGCTTTGGATGAGGCCATTGCACGAATCCTTGATTAAACAATATATTGCATTTTACAATTAAATTATTCATAATATTTGTAATGTTCAACACTTTCAAATTTGAAAAATTAATTTATCTATTGGAATAAGTTATCAGATATAATCCTACACCAGGGAGATGCTAATGTTTTGTTATAAGCAAATGTAATTGTGACTGTAATTTTTATTTTATTTCTATTTTATTTTTCAAATAATGTAATTGCATTTTTAAAAATTATCCGAATACAACTGACGTACGTTTCTACTTACTAAATAATTGCTTACTATCGAACAGTACTCATTTCTCCGTTAAAACGTAGAAGAGGTGCAGTCAATAAATTCGCGGAATTGTTTCATTAAAAATAGTTAATAAATTCCTCGAATTTATTGACTAGTCCTAGCATAATATTACGTTGGAACTCCGTTATTGGCTGGAAGATTATGTTGAACCTTTTAGAATACGTTTTGGTTATATCGTTACACCGCTCCCTTTAAGATCAACGAATTTAAGCGACGTTGAATCTGAGTAATAGTTGGATGAATGACCTCCTCCAAAAACAGATGATGTAGCGACCAGTGACTCCGTATATTCTATTAATATAAACTTTCTTACATTACAGCTGTGATAAATTAAAACTTTGGAGAAACAATGGCAGGCCTAATAATAATAATAATCAGTGAAGGTGGAGCCAGAAACATGCACAGCGCTCAGGCCAAACTAATACGATTCATTGCATTAACTCACGGATTATTATTATCAGCACTATCGGGAGTCAAAGCCCCCGACTTCGCTGTCTTCACTTCGCTTATAGTGAAACGGATAGGTTACCCATTGAACTAAGTGTGATAGACTATCACTGATAGTAATGTCAGACATGGAGAAGGATTAAGTTAGGTATTCCCAAAGCAAATGACAAAGTAAATCAGTATTCTAATGCAAAAAGGACGAAAAGATGCATTTAGAACGATACAATCAGTTCTTCAGTCATGCATAAGAATGTTAGAGTGAGGTCTGGGGAATAATTGTCTTCTTAGTTGTTGTAAGCATTGGTGTACGTTAATGGGGTCTATCTATTTTTATTTATCTATTATATATTGACGATCTGATTAATACTGTCTCTTGTATGAAAGTTAATGGTGGATTTAACTAACAAAATTATAAATAATTAAATCTTTACTGGTAACTATAAATATTACGATAATACTCTAATTTACAAAATTAGAGTAATTTCTTTTACAAAATATATTTATTTACGAGTATTTATCAATCTAAACTAAAGTAAACATATGATTATAGTAAATTTTTTCCCCAATTCTGTATAATTTAAAATGTTGAATATGTGAACATTTCAACATTTATCACGAAATGTCGAAATATTCAACACATGAAAGGTTATTACAAAATTGGGACAAAATTTTATTATAACCAAATCGTTTAGTTGGGTTTGGGATGATCATTTACGTTAATGCTTTCGGTCGTGGTCCTGTTTGTAAAAACAGTACAAGTTCCCGCTAAACAAGGGTTATTTATAGAACGGTTTCAGAACGTTTATTTATGTAAGTTTTATCGACATTTAAGTGGACGTTCTTTTGTTTGATGGGTTCTAAATAAGATTTTAGATATACTATCAATCTTATGATTAATTACGAATAAATCAACCTTTACTCAGCAATGCCAACGCTTCATCTTATTTAGTGCCAAATTTAGTGCCAGTAGACTGTAAAATGAATTATAGTCAAACTGTTAAGTATTCAGCTTTAATTTTGAATGAAAGCTTATACAGTTTCACTAGAAGAATATTGAAAGATGTAGGAATGTTTTTACATTATATATATATAATATAATATATATATATATATATATATATATATATATATATATATATATATCATTAATCTCATTTCAGTACCGTGCGTTGGTCTCTTTTCACAAGAAGGTCAAGCTGGTGGCCCCGCCTATAGTCCTGGCTTGATGAAGGAGCGAGTTGCTCTCTTGCGCTCTCCACCGCACATAGACAGGTACACCCTGCTCATCTGGTACCATCCTGAGCCAGGCATCTAGTCTTCTTTGAAGACTTCAACTTTGACCCCTGTAACGTTTCTGAGGTCCTTGGAAGTTAGTTAAAAAGTCTTGGCCCCCTGACAACTAAGATGTTTTCCTTCAGTGTTGAGGAGGTCCTATGTCGGGCCTTTAATTTGGGAGCACTTCACATTCTGCCTTTCCTATTTTCCACCGTTGTTTGAGTGGTAATTGGGTTTAATTTGAGGTTTGGTACCAGTTTTTCGATCATTTTCCATATGTAAATTATGGGATACCTTTCTCTTCTTCTTTCCAGGGAGTACAGATTTAGTTTACGTAGTCTTTCCCAGTAGTTGAGGTCTTTGCAGCCATCGATATTATCTGTGAAATGTCTCTGAGTTTCTTCTACTTTATTAGTTTCTTCCCTTTTATATGTGGGGACGTCAAGACTGAGCAGTATTCAAGTTTTGGCATGATCAATGTTTTCAGCAGGGGAATCATTACTGTCTTGTTTCTTTTTTAAACGTTGTTAACCTGTCCCGCGACTCTTTTTGCTTTGTTTATCGCCATCTGATTTTCTATCTCGAATTTCGCATCATCGGTCATTATAACCCCCAAATCGATCGCTTTCGTGCTTCTCTGAATTTCCTGTCTGTTTAAGTTCCTCATTTGTACCATATCTCAAGAGCTGAAATTTCTCGGTGTTAAATGTCATGTTGTTATCTTCTGACTATTTGTATATTTTGTTTGTGTCCCTCTGAAAGGCCTCCACCTCTTTTGCATCGCTGATTTTTCTGCTGATCTTTGTATCGTCTGCAAAGGATGTTACCATACTGTTGCTGTTTACTTCACTGTCTATGTCTGTTAGCATGAAATGAACAGGAATGGGGCCAGTACTGTATCTTGTGGTATTGAGCTGCGTACTTCTGATTCTGATGATGATATACCTTGAATTTTGACGACCTGTAGACGTTCTCTGACGAAGTTGTAGATCCATTTTCCCACTTTGCCTGTTATTCCTATACGTTTTTGAGTTAGATTGAATTGAATAACCTTTATTAATAATAAAATAAATACATTGGTTTTACAATGACATAAGTAATTGTGAAGTGGGACGACTTATTTTATTTAATTTGGCCCTTAAGCTTTAGGCTTTACTGGGCTCTTACGTTTTATTTTATGTGCTATTATACGATGATCACATTTGTCCAAAGTTTTAGCAAAATCCGTATATATGACATCGTAGTTTTCATTGCCTTCAAGTGCATCTAGGATATTGTTATAGTGCTCTATAAGTTGTGATAGGCATGATCTTCCTGATAGAAACCCGTGCTGATTTTCGTTGAATCTTTCCAGTGTCTCTAAGAAGTCATAGGTTTTCTCTCTAACTCTTCTTTCAAATACTTTGGTGAGGTGGGACGTCAATGACACCGGTTTATAGTTCTTTGCTTGATATCTATCGCCTCCTTTACATATAGGGACAATGTTTGCTCTTTTCAAGATGCTCGGTATTTCCCCAGTGTCTAGGGATCCTTTCCATATCCAGTATAAGGGTGTAGCTATTTCATTTTTACAGTTTTTAATCAATAATGCGTTCCAATTGTCCAGACCTGCAGCTGAATGTGATTTCATTTGTCCTATAGCTCTCGCTACATCTTTTCGGGTAAAATCAAAGTCTCTCATACAATCTCCTTGCAACATATACAAATATATATAACTTAATTATTACCTCCAATTGGGATAATCTGGAGTAACTGAGTTGAAATGAACAGCAACGTAAATTCTAAAAGTGGGATTTTTGAGTGGTGAGATTTAATGTGAAAGGAGAAGGAAGGAATTCTTCATGAAAATAAACCAAATAGAATAAGAATAGATAAAAATAGAGGCCTTGTATACGGAAGGTTTGCGATTGCGGATACCTGTGGTTCATGGGCCAGTTTGTGTAGAGCGAGTCTACGATAGTACGAATATGACTGTGATTGATACGCGCAAATTTGTACTGCCATGAAGAAGAAACACAAACTTACGGCGCATCTTGCTCCTGAAGAATCATGCACTTGGACTGATAATAAGTAGAGGTATGTGCAATACAAACTAACGAACTTTGCGCTAAAACTAATACGGATTTTGATATTCCTTGAATTGGGATAACACGGACCATTGTTGTTTTCAGTGGTACGGACGCGTCGTCAGTACATTCACCCCTGTTTACTGGCAATGCTGCTGCGAGCTGCTAATACCCTGAAATAGGAGTACTTTACATGATGCTCCATGTGAAAATATGTTAAACTTTCATCTTATATCCACTTAAGCTGTAATTACGAATGTCTTAAGCATTCACTAATTAATATATATATATATATATATATATATATATATATATATATATATATATATATATTATTATATATATATATATATATATGATGAATAAAACCACGAAGGGAAAAGAAACAAAGTGGTGCTCAAGCGCTTTCGTCTAATGACATCCTTAGGAACACTGGAGTGAAAAGAGAGTTCAAGACTATATATAGGTTACAAATATATATATATATAATATATTATATATAGTAAGTGTAGAAATAAAAATTGTGCTCTCACACATTTGTACGGAAAACTAACAATTTTAGCCCTTTGCCCGAAATTGTTAGTTTTTTTGTACAAATGGTGTTTGCTCCTCCCACAATTTTTATTTCTACACTTACTATATATATATATATATATATATATATATATATATATATATATATATATATTGTAACCTATATATAGTCTTGAACTCTCTTTCACTCCAGTGTCCCTGAGGATGTCATTAGACGAAAGCGCTTGAGCACCACTTTGTGTTTCTTTTCCCTTCGTGGTTTTATTCATCATAAATATTTTTCACGTGTCACTTTCGTGAAATAATTTTCATATATATATATATATATACGAGGTGTGTTCAAAAAGTTCCCGAACTGGTTATGCTGCGTCTGCATCACATGAAGCGCATGCGCGTCATGTGATGCATGTTGTAGTGACTCAGTCTGTGTCCAAAGACGGTTACCGCTTGTCGATATCATATTTTGTTCTCTCAATATTTACTGTTTTGTGAAGTCATTTTGTGTGTTTTGTCGCATTTTGTGCATTTGAATAATGGCTACCGTGTGTGCATAAAATTTTGCGTTAAGCCGGGTAAGACTGCTTCTGAAACCCATGCCATGCTGAACACAGCATTTGGCAATGACACCTTAAGTCGGACAACCACTTTTGAGTGGCACAAGCGCTTTAAGGAATGCCGAACGTCGACGGAGGACGATGCAAGGGTGGGACGACCTTCCATTTCGAGAACTGATGACACTGTTGCTTGTGTTCGTGAAATGATTCGAGGGAACCGTAGACTGACAGTCAGGGAAGTCGCAGACGAAATGGACATTTCGATAGGATCATGCCACACGATACTCAGAGAGAATTTAGGGATGCGTCGTGTGTCAGCCAAATTTGTGCCACGACTCTTGACTGCCGAGCAGAAAGAGCAACGTGTTGTTGTTGTCTCAAGACCTCCTTCAACGTGCCAATCTTGATGAAGATTTTCTCAGAAACATCGTTACCGGTGACGAGACGTGGGTGTACGGGTATGACGTTGAAACAAAACAGCAGTCATCGCAATGGAAGTGCGCGACATCCCCGAGACCGAAAAAAGCACGGCAAGTCCGATCGAATGTGAAGGCAATGTTGGTCGTTTTTTCGATTACGAATTCGTCCCTAGAAGTCAAACAGGTAACCAACAGTTTTATTTTGAAATACTGAAGCGCGTGCGAGACGCAGTAAATAGAAAACGGCCTGAAAGTTGGAACGGAAGAACGTGGATGTTGCACCATGACAATACGCCCGCACACACAGCGTTGTCAAATCAGCAGTACCTGGCGAAGCACAACATCGTAGTCGTTCCCCAGCCCCCGTATTCTCCAGATCTGTCCCCTGCAGACTTTTTTCTTTTCCCCAAACTTAAATTTGCATTGAAAGGTCGAAGATTTCAAAGTGTGGAAGAAATTATTCAAAATATGCAACAAACGAACTGAAGGCGGTCAGGAATACGATCTACCACGAATGCTTTCAAAAGTAGAAACGCCGTGGGGAGCGCTGTATAGCCGCGCAAGGAGACTACTTTGAAAGGTACAACATCGATTAAATCGTAAGTGTTACCAGAAAGTGTTTATGGGATCAGTCCGGGAACTTTCTAAACACACCTCGTACATATGAAATCGAGTAAAAAGTGAGGGCGCTAGCCAGTACACTACACGACGGGATAAAAGTTAACACAACCACTCATATATTTAAACAACTGAGGAAGTGTAAAACGGTTTCGCGTCCAGAGGCATTTTACGTGTCAACCCTCCCTCACTGCTACAATCTGGTGGAACGATGGGGGGGGGGGGTCCCATAAATGGATATCATGCATGAACACGCACGATTTTTTTATCATGAAAAATCGTGCATGCTCATGCCTGGTACTCCATATATATATATATATATATTATATATATATATATATATATATAAATAAAGTTCTCTTTGCATTTTGTCAGCGCAAAGGACTCATATTTCATGTCCTGTGAAAGTCTTTCATGAACGAAATTAATGCAGTAAAATGATTGTCATCCCGACTAATGTGTATGCCCACAGTTGGGCATGAAATTTGACCTCTTTACGCTGATGAAATACAAAGAGAACTTAATACTAACCTCAATGAAAAGAGCATTATATATATATATATATATATATATATATATATATATATATATATATATATATATATATATATATACACACACACGCAGTTAGTTAGTAAAATAGAATAAAAGAATTAAATGGAGTCCTACAGTATTAATATATAGTGACAGCCGACCTCGTTATTCACGACTACCCACTCATTCACTCTTCTCCAAATGGTTGAAAGATGTGGAGGAAAGGCTTACTACAACTTTAATTAGAGATGAGACTCCGAGTGCCACAGTAAAACGTTAGTTGTTAGTTTGTTGTTAGATATTTTGGCATTAGATATTAATTAGATATTAGATATTACACGTTACATTTTGGTTAGATTCGAGAAATTTCTTCGAAGCATCCCGCCTCATTTGGGGGATCTGGTGAAAGAGAGAGTTGCTCTCGACTTTTATCATAAGATATAAGATTTAAAACAATAGATATCAGATATTACAGAAAATAGACATTAAAACGTGACATTGGAGTAAGTAGACAATTGACATGAATTAGACCATACGAGATTTTTTTTAGATAAAATTTACCATAATTATTTTTAAAATTTACTAACAAAAATTTGGAGACAAATGGAATGTCGTTGCGAAGAATTAATATTTATTTTTTTAAAAATTAAGTACGTTTCTTGTTTTAACGTTTTGGTTAAATGGTTTCGCCTTTAAATAGTTTTACCAAAGTACTTTAAAATGCATTTTGTGAAAGCCAAAAACAATGGGTGGAAAAATTGTTTTATTTATTTATATATTTTTTTAATGAAACAACATTGAAGAATTTTACGATGCAATTGCGGTCGACAAGGTTGTTTTTTTAAGTGATTAAGTTTGTAAAATAGTCCTTATTGATTTGGGTTGAGGTAACCCCATTTTCCGAGAATTTCGTACGATTTTGTGCTTCGTTCCTTTGTCATTTCGAGGAAATAATAAATCGGTGAAATAAGCTACAAGTTCTCCTTCAAGTGATAAATTAACTTGCACGAGATAACGATGCTTGTGTACACACACACACACACACGTATGTCGTGTATATGTTTTTTTAATAGGAAATTTAACAGTTTTTATTGAAGTGTAGTAAACCGAGTTAATTGTATGAAATTAACATGTAAAATGTAATTGTTTGAAATATAAAACACTAGTTGGCAACTCCTGGAGAGAGATTTGAAATGCGCTGAAGGCCGAAGGCATGTAATTGTTTGGCTAATATGTAGTTGTCATGTAAAATTATTTTGACTTAAGCTCTCTCCAAGATCTCATGTTAAAAATGATTCACATTCGCCTTCCCCGTCATGTTGATTGTCGTGATTAAAGATAAAACGGTAAATAGTAATAAGGCGTCATCTTAATTTAAAAATCCTTTTCTTTGCTCGTTTCGAGTCCCAATGGCGGCCACGCTGCCCGTCAACCATTTATAGAATTCAGAAATCAGTGTAAAAGCATTAGAAAGAGTGAAAATAGCGCGGAGAAAGATAAAATAATATATAAAACATATTTTTACTATATATATATATATATATATATATATATAATGCAAACTCACAAGGAAAAAGAAAAATGGTTTCAAGGCCTTTCGTGTATTCAGAAGTATACCCTGATGAGGTGTACTTCTGAATACACGAAAGACCTTGGAATCATTTTTCTGTTTCCTCGTGGGTTTGCATCATTCATTCATTTCACGTGTTTAATTGTGGTTGTTAGCTATTTGGAAAAACTAATCCAACTAACCAACCAATTCATTTTAATGTAGTCCTCATATGTAAATAAACTAAAGAAAAAGCGAATTTCCACCCCACACACCCTCAAAAAATAAAAATCCATAAAAAAGGGCTGAATATTATCGGTTGTCAGCTTGATTTTTCTATTCAAGCTGAAACATAATTCAGTTTCACTTATCTTCTTCGGAAGAACCTCTTTCCTTTAATGACAAACACTGCTGTTTCCGCCACCCGAAATTTAATTTATCATTCGGAAATTAATTAATTTTATTTTTAATGACGTCCCAGAGAAGAAAGTCCATGTTGGGACGCCGCGAACGCGGATTCTTTTTAATAATATTCTAAAGAGGAAATCTCATTTTGGGACACGGCAAATGCAAACTTTTTAAATAATATTCTAAAGAGGAAATCCCACTTTGAGACACGGCGAATGCGAACTTGTTAAATAATATTCTAAAGAGGAAATCCCATTCTGGGACACGGCAAATGCGAACTTTTTAAATAATATTGTAAAGAGGAAATCCTATTCTGGGACACGGCAAATGCGAACTTGTTAAATAATATTCTAAAGAGGAAATCCTATTCTGGGACACGGCAAATGCGAACTTTTTAAATAATATCTAAAGAGGAAATCCCATTCTGGAACACCCAGATCGCAACGACATTCATGCAAAAAAAAAAAATCTCAATTCCACCGCTCTGACGTCGAAATTAAAAGTATTTCAAAAGAAAAATTCCCGAGAGAAATTCTTTGATGACGCGATTGTGAATAAAGAAAAATTAGTATTTTATTGTTTCGTTTTGAAGTCAACATTTTTAAGAAAAAGAAACAATTACAATAATTACAATAATAATAATATAATTACATAAAATAATAATTACGAGGAAGTAAGATGAAGTTTCCAGGAGAAATTATTCATTTTATTCATTCATTCATTCATTCTTCTTCTTCTCCTTCTTCCTCCTCTTCTTTTTCTTCTTTTTCTTCTTATTATCATTATTATTATTAGATTATAGTAATTATGTATGGATTGTAATTATAGGTTTTAATTAGGAAAAGGTTTCTGATTGGTTTTAAAGGAAGGGAATAGGATTTAATTAAATTTTTCATAGGAATAATAATATTTGGGTGCTGATAATAATCATTGGTTCAGTAATTTTCAGACGTTTCGGGACGTTTCTACACCCATTTTCAGTGTTTAAAACTGTGCTATAATTATTAACAAGAAAAAGTTCATTCATACAAGAGGGAACTAAAATAAATCCCATTAAAATAAAGTAAGTACAGGGTGTCCCGTAAGTCCGGTCTCAGAGTAAAATTTATTTTAAATTAAATTCACAAAAGTAATGCATTAGAACTATCATTTCTTCAGGAGTGTACCTCACTTCCATATTAGCCATTGCGTGTTATGCTACCTGCAACAAGAAAAAAGGTTCCAAAACAAGACATCAATTTGAACATTTGATTTAGTTGTAATTTATTACTTTTGGAAATTTAATTTAAAATAAATTTTACTATGAGACCGGATTTATGGGACACTCTGTAGAACATGAAAGTAAAAATTCAAAATTATCAAAATTAGAAATCTTAAAAATTAGGAAATAAAAGTAAATTACATTACATTTTCTAAGAACTCATTTCCCATACTCCATGGGATGAGCACGATGCTTGAGCTTGGGACCAAAGATCTGAAATCAATTATACACACACACACACACTGATCCAGAGTACTCTCCACCAAGAATAAGGTACCACCCCAATTTTAGGGACCCAGTTTAATAAATTTTAATCAAATTAAACTTTAAAATTTTAACTCATAAAAATTTTAAAGTAAATTAAATTCTAAAAATTTAATTTATTAAGTTTTGAAAGAAGAAAATTGAAAATTAATTTATTAAATCTTTAATTTCATATTTTAAAAAGTAAAAAAACAAAAGTTAAATTTATCACATTAAATTTTTTTTTTAAATTTAATAAATTAAAAATCAAGGAAAAAAGTTGTAATTAATAAAATTATTAATTGTTTAAATTTGAGTCACTTAATTAAAGTCGATAATTTTAATTTTTTATTTTAATTTTTAAAAAATGTTCACTTAATTACTTAAAATAATTTCATTCATTTCTTTACTGTTGATAATAACTTTTAAAAATCTGAAGATTAAAAACTTACCGTAATACATTCAATTTTTAGATTTTAATTTTAAATTTTTAAGTTTTTAAAGTTTTCAATGTTTTAAATTTTAAGTTTTTAAAGTTTTTAATATTTTAAATTTTAAGTTTTTTAATATTTTAATTTCTAATTCTTTAACGTTTATTAGATACATTAATACTTTATTTACATCTACTTTCATCTTTACAGCTTCGTTTACAGTTCAAAAATTCAATTAAAATTTTGGCTTCTTTGGTAAATTTTATTTAATGGATACTCTCAGTAATAATTACAACGGGGCTGTTTAATTTCTTTCGTGACAGAGGGGACCTAGAGCTTTATGTAGCATCCGAATCACTAACCCATCAAGAAAGACCAAGGGACATAATGTATTCGCTAAAATCTGAAATCCAGAACCGGGAATCGAATTCGGGACCCTCTAGATTGACAGCCTGGCGCTTTACCACGATAATAGCTACTATAATTAGCAGCGAGGAGGGCCAGAAACTGGCACAGCGTTCACGCTCTAACTTCTGTATTATTATTACTAGCATCATCAGGATCCGAACCCTGCCCTCAGTCTTCACTTCGTTAAGTTCAGCTTCTTCTGTGCCTTGTGTAAATTATTTCTTTGATAGACTTATATCGATAAATAATGCGTTTAGTGCAGTAACCGCACTTTGTAAGATGAAAAGTTTGAAAAGGGATCTTATTTGAAAGAGCTACATGTCCCCAGTCTAGGGCTGGGCATCCGGGATCCCGAAAGCAAATTAGACAGCTCATTTCCCGAGATTTCGAGCCCGGGATTTCCCGGTATTCTTTTTGCGGAGGAGACTTTTAAACAGTTTTATTATGATGTATATTTATTTCATGCAAAGGCTTTTCACAATTGAAGTTTTCGTTCACCCTGTTTTTTAAACTTTAAAAACCGTTTTCGCTTGAGTATGGGTGGGGTGAAATAGTATCCCGGGACCCCGGATGCCCAACCCTAGTCCCCACAGAGTCGGGTGACTCACTAAATCAAAGTATACTTTGATTCAATGAGTCACCCACAGTGACTTCTGAAACCTGGGGATCTGGGTTCGAACCCCATTTTTGTCAATAAATTGCCTTCCGAAATTTTACTCTGTTGAATGTCTCGCCTTGATAAAAACCCTTTTGCTTCATAATGGCGGTTCAAAATAGTCTACAAAGTAAAAATTTAATGGAAATGAGTTCTTATGTACAGAGAAAAATATTGGTTACACAACCAAATTACACGCGTGGTTACTTATTTGAAAACCAGTCCACGTTGTTTATTCACTACCGTAATGGTTATAACAACGTTTATTTTCCTGGTATGAAACACAAATTCAGTTATTTGGTTGGTTGGTAAGTAATTTTGTTTTAGCAAACAAATGCATTTTTCTGCATATATATATATATATATATATATATATATATATATATATATACCTATATATATATATACTATGAATATACTATAACCAATAAATATTTGAATCTGGATTTGACGTATACAGAGTATTGACAGAAATAAATAGACACCACGATGATTATCCTTAACAACAAATACCAAAGCTCATCAATGGAATGCCAGAATGTGTGTCAGTTTTACATAATGCAAAAAAGGGGAAACCAACACGATTCTAAATATATTGATTCAATAAATCTGTTATTATTTATTCACCTTTATTATCAAATTAAAAGCTATTGAAAAAAAAAAAAAACCGAACGTGTCTATTTATTTTTGTCAACCCTCTGTACGCTTGCAATCTATAGCTTCGTTTGCAGTCAACAATATGTGTTAAAACTGTTCCCTGTATCGGTTATTTCATTAATTACTCTGCGCAAGACCAACCAAGGATGTCGCGTCATCAAACAGTATAAATGAACGAAAGAATTAAAATTATACAGTTGTGTACTTGGCTTAAAATTCTTAAAATATATATATATATATATATATATATATATATATATATATATACTTCAAAACAATTTAAACTTACTAAAATATGTACAATATACGAGTCTAAAAAATTACAAAGCAAAGCAATAACGGGACAGAATAATAAAAGTAAGACTGAATAATTTAACAACACTGAAATAAAACTAAAAAACTAAAAAAAAAACAATTAAAAAAAACTGAAGTAATAACTCGGGACTTTGTTTGATGGGTTTTTATTATTATTTTTAATAGTTCCCCTCTTTTCTGCAGTTTTCCTCAGTTACCCTTGCTTCTACCTCCATTTTCTCTTCGTCTAACTAATTGCTGAGAATTCATTCTGGGAAGATTAATTCAATACAGACAAAAGCAATTAAATTCTATTTATTTTCTGACTTGATTTTTTAAAAACTAAACAAAAGACACAAGGTTTGCGTACGTAGATCGTAATAATAGTTTTCGTATTCTTTCATTTAAGGTGGATTTAAAAAATCTATTTTTATAATTCAGTTTAACAAGATTTTTTTTTGTTTTTAAATTAATTTAAAACTGTTAAAAACTTTGATTGTAGAACTTGCTTGTTTAGTTTCCTCAGTTTGAGAACCATTTTTTTTAATGTAGTAGGGTCTGTTTTTCTAATATATATATATATATATATATATATATATATATATATATATATATATATATAGGGTGTCCCAAAAAAACCTAAATACTCTTTATAGCATCATATATATAAGAGTATATAGTTTTTTTTGGGACACCCTGTATATGCTTGCTCATAGCTATATCCCTGCAGAGTTCATGAGGGTATATATCTTGCCCCCTGGTCAAAATAAGTACGGAGACATTCTGTCCACCAATAATTATTACAGGCCTATTGCTGTCGCTTCCTGCTTCTCGAAACTACTAGAAAAACTCTTGTTACGCCGATTAAATGATTTGCTATGGACATCTCCTAATCAGTTTGGCTTTAAAAGGTCCCACTCAACTGACCTGTGTATCTATGTACTTAAAGAAACAATATCTAAATACATTGACAGTAATTCAACTATTTATAGCTGTTTCCTAGATATAAGTAACCCATATGATAGGGTGAACCACAATATTTTATTTGCAAAACTAGAAGACAGGAAGGTTCCCATGTACATATTAAATTTATTGAACTTTTGGTATTCCCACCAATCTTTTACTGTTAGGTGGGGCAATGTACTATCCGAGTGTTTTGGCTCCTCTTGCTGGGTGAGACAAGGTTCCTTGCTCTCCCCTATGCTGTTTAATGTGTATATTGACGGATTAATTGCTTCACTTAATGAGGCAACAGTGGGATGTTGTATAGAAAACACAAGGACAAATAACTTAGTTTATGCCGATGATATGGTGTTAATAAGTCCCTCTGTTAAAGGTCTGGATCGGCTACTAAACGTCTGCGAAGTGTATTCGCAGAAACATGATATTCTTTTTAATGTTACAAAATCTAAGGTTATGCAATTTCATCCTAAAAGCTGTAACCAGCCAGCTGATATAAGGTTTAAAATGAATGGTGAGGTAATTAAGGAAGTACAAGAGTTTAAGTATTTGGGTCAAACTATTACCAGCTCGAAGCCTGTGTGCTAAAGCGAATATGACCATAAGGAACTTTCGTTTCTTTACAAGTGAAGCTAAAGACACACTCTTTCGTACTTTCTGCAGTAATATATACAGTCAGCAACTCTGGGTGAATTATAAAAAAGGTTCTGGCAGAACCCTAAATTTGCTGTACAACAGGTCATTTAGACTCTTGCATAAATTACCCCCGAGATGCTCAGCTTCGCAAATGTTTGCTACCCGCAATGTCCCGAGCTTCCCGGAGGTAACAAGACGTGCTCAACACAGTCTAATGCAAAGAATTAAAAAATCAACCAACCCGATCATCCAAGCTATCCATGAGTCCTGCCATTTATCCTCTAAGCTATGGACTTCTTTACGCAAACGTCTGTCTGTAGCTCCACTTAACTTCGACATTGCAGTATTATTTCTAATCAATTGTATATATTTCTATCCTTAGTATGTGAACTGTCACTGTATTAATAATATTTGTCATATGGACTATAGTCTGCCAATAAACCTTTTCATTTTCATCATTCATTCACTTCACGTGTTTAATTGTGAAATTCATATCATATATATATATATATATGTGTGTGTGTGTGTGTGTGTGTGTGTGTGTGTGTGCACACATATGTAGGCCTATATTTTTACTGAAATGGCGATAGGGGAAAAAACCACTTTTACGCAATGAAATATGAATCTTTGGAGATGAATGCTTGAAATTCAAACATTTTGAATTCCTAGTTCAGTGTATGTAGATTAGGCCTAAGGCGATATGAATGTATTTATAACCAGAACACGCGCATTTATGTTGCCTCGGGGAAGAAACATTACGGTGCATCTTTCTCCTGATGAGTCATGTACTCGCGCCAAAAATAAACAAAAACTGGGAATATCTTCAACTCAAAGTAACTACAATCGCACGGGACGGATCACGGATTGGATTATTCATCTGAATATGATGAACCAAAGGATTCTTGCTTTTACTGATCACAGGCCTGCGAATGAGAACTTTGTAAGAGTTGTTTTCTTACTAATAACTGATTTTATATAATTCAACTACGCTGATTTCGAATAAGGCGTCCACTTTTTTCTATCACGTAAGGATTTTCTGCAAACTGGAAGGGAAAAAACAACAACATAAATAAATATTATTTATTCCAATTTACATTAGGTACCTATTTCGCTTTGTTATAATTACAATGAAAAGAACTTTAAAAAGAAAGAAAACTATTAACGTCAATTACATATTCATCTTTATTTGTCGCGAGTTTCCTCGCGAGATCGATGCCTTTTAGCTTCGAATGTACGCGCTGTTCCTTTTCTTTTATGTAATAATTCTGGAGTATCCCGTTTCAACATCCAGCAGTAATCAGCCATCATGCTGATGTTCCACCTTCCCTGATATCTCTTCTCCATTTCTTTGATATCTTGGTGAAACCAAGCATTTGTAAGCATTTATAGGCAATAGTTTTCAATGAAAATTTAATGAAAATTACTTACATATGTAATATGAAATACGACATTTTGTGAAAAATCTCTATGTGATGGCGAAAAATTAACATTTTCGGAATCAGCGTCCAAAATTTACTATACAAGTGATAAAATATTTCGGAAGACAAAGCCATCGCAGCCTATGTAATGAACCACGTAAGCAAATAAATTCATTTCCTCATCAACAGAATATTCATATATATATATATATATATTTTAGTGGTGGACCGGATATCCGCGTCATTTTAACATCCGCATCCGCACTTCTGACAGCGAATGTTATGCGGATATTACCTCTAATAAATTATGCAATTTACAATTAAATTAGCTTATAAAGTAGCTTATAAGGCCCAGTCATGCACATTTCGTGTAAAGTATTAATTATTTATTAATGAACAAACAAATATAAGTTATAAACCTCAAAATATAAATACGTGGTAACACAGAAAAATGAATGAAACTTGTTTCATTGAATTTTCTGTGGCTGAAACTCTTGAGAAAGTTATTTATCATAATGAAAACATTAATATTAATTTTAATTCTTATGCATTGCCTGCCATAATAGTAATATCACGAAATTTGAAAAATTATGTCATATTCATAATTCTATATTATATGATAGATTAACTAAATATCCGCATCCGCGGATATTGAAATAAAAACTCCGCATCCGCAGATGTTGAAAAACTGACATCCGGTCCACCACTAATATATATATATATATATATACACGAGTCGCGGGATTGGTACTAAAAACCTTAAAGAAAAGGGACAGGACAGTAATGATTTCCCTGTTGAAAACACTGATCATACCAAAACTTAAATATTGCTGTCTTGACGTCTCCATACAAGAAGGAAGAAGTTAATAAACTAGTAGAAACTCAGACATTTCACAGCTAAGATTGATGGCTGCAAAGACCCCAACTACTGGGAAAGACTATGTAAACTAAATCACTAAAAAAAAATTATATATATATATTATATCGGCTATTGATTGATGGCGTGGAAAACTCAGTTTAATAATAAACAGGAACACCAGAGAAAAAACATCCTTCAAAGTTTAATCAGCACCAACGTTTCGGAATGCACTAATTCCATCTTCAGGGCTGAAACAATAAAAGGCCAAATCACATACAAAATACAAATTGCAGTTGTAAGTTGCTTAATAACAATTTAAAATAACAAAGTTAAAATTATAAAATGTAGGTAAGAAAATATAAAAGCATTAAAACTTAAAGGTAAATAAATAAACAAGTACCTTAACTAAAACATAGCAGATCTACCGATGATTCATCAGAATTGAGGTCTAATTTTAATGTATAATTGAACAAAGATTCCATAATTTTAAGTTTAAGGTCAGAGCTTCCGGCAGCAAGTACGACGAAATAAGACTGTGAAATTGGGTGGTTATTGTTATGCAAATGGTTACGTATGAGAGAATTAGGTGGTTTGCCAAGAGGTAAATTTGTACGGACCGATTTACCGAGATGTTTGTAAATACAGAATTTTAGGTGTCTTTTGTTTTACTTATATATGACCCCATACAGTGGTCACACTTGTATTGGTAAACTATGGATGATTAAGAAGTGTAGGAATAACATCTTTGCATTTAAATAAATGATAAATCGATTTAGACGGGGTGAATATAATTTTTATACATAGTTGTGGAGAATTCCTTGAGCAATTTTAAAAGTTTGTTTCTAATGTTAAAACTTGAGGTTCCCATATAAGGCAAAGTGAAATACACGATATCTTTGGGAACTGTAATTACGTCTCTAGTTGTGGGGTTTATTAGTCAATTTAGGGTTCTGCCTATTGTAGTCTCCACCAATCTAGAAGGGAAATTATTCTTGGTAAGGAGTTTTCAGATGAAATCTAGCTCATCGTGTAGTTTAAAGTAATCTGAACAGTTATTGAAAGCTCTATTAGTCAGAGTCGAAATTAAATTTCGTTTGAAACCTAAAGAGATAAAGGAAGAAAAGTTCGTAGTAAGATTGGTGAATGTCGGCTTTCGGTAAACGGAAGTTTCAAAAGAGGAATTAGTTTTTATTATCTTAATGTCCAAAAAGGACAAAGAGCTATTAGATTCAGTTTCTGAAGTAAATTCAATAGTAGGGTGCTTAGAATTAACATAATTGCGAAACAAAGGGATATGGTCTGGTGATTTGAACAGGAGAAAAGTGTCATCAATATATATTCTATAAAAAACCGGTTTTGAAGTTAGAAGGACACTCGTTCAGCCATTTGACTTCATGATGGCAAAGAAACGCGTTAGCTAAGGTGGGACCAAAGGGCAGACCCATTTGAACACCTGTTTAAAATATTCACCGTTGACCTTAAGCTTAAAATTATGGAATCTTTGTTCATTTTTAAATTAAAACCAGACTTCAATTCTGATGAATCATCGGTAGATTTGCTATGTTTTGGTTAAGGTACTTGTTTATTTTATTTATTTACCTTTTAGTTTTAATGCTTTTACATTTTCTTAGCTACTTTTTATAATTTTAACTTTGTTACTTTAAATTGTTATTAAGCAACTTACAATTGCAATTTGTATTTTGTATGTGATTTGGCCTTTTATTGTTTCAGCCCTGAAGATGGAATTAGTGCATTCCGAAACGTTGGTACTGATTAAACTTTGAAGGATGTTTATTTTTTCTCTGGTGTTCCTGTATTATTATATATATATATATATATATATATATATATATATATATATATATATATATATATATATATATACTAGTATATAAATATAAACGTAATAATCACTTTAGTGAGGAGGCTCAGAAACTGGCATAACGCTCAGGTCAAGCTAATGAAGTCCGTTGCGCTAACGCCTAGATTATTATTACAGGCACCATCGGGAGTCGAACCTCCGATCTAAGTGTTTTCACTTCATTTAAAGGGAAATGATATTACCCACTGAGCTACGGGCGGTGGCCCGGACAAGGGATTCATAAATGTTTTTTGACGTAATATTTAATAGGAGACTCTTAAGGACAAGCAGGTGATCACCATCAGTTTTTGTCTGAAATTGCCATCCTCCTTAACTCATTGGGTAACGCCGTTCTCCTATAAACGAAGTGAAGGCACTGAGGCCGGGGGTTCGAACCCCGATGATACTGGTGATATTAATAAAGGAGATAAGATCAATGGGCTCCGGTCACCTGTAGCTCATACGAAGACACGTCACACAGAATTATATTTTAAAATATTTACGGTTTAGAGATTCTGTTCTTAGCTTTACTGATAAATTTCAGGTACGATAATATAATCAGTCAGGAGGGCCAGAAACTGGCACAGCGCTCAGGTCAGCTAACTTGAGCGCTGTGCCAGTTTCTGGCCCTCCTGACTGATTATCGTACCTGAAATTTATCAGTAAAGCTAAGAACAGACTCTCTAAACCGTAAATATGTTAAAACATAATTCTGTGTGACGTGTCTTCGAATGAGCTACAGGTCCTTAAACGTGATTTTACAGAAACCATTTTTTCATAATGTGTCTTAAAGTTAAATGATAGACCTATAGATGTCCAGAGATTAATTTTTTAGGTATTTTGATTCTCAATGTTTCAATCAAAACGTTTCGACAGAAACAGAACCCGAGTAAATGTGTTATTGAACGATATATCACAAAAGGTTTCATACCAAACTTGACCGTTCCCAGTTTAGTTTTCGATGCGAGAGAGAACTCTACGATTGAGAATCTCAAAAAGAGGCAATTCCCAAATCAATTCATTCCTGTATTTCTATTCTCACTGTAGGATTTCGAGCTATAAGTTAGATTTTTCATGGAAAGTACCCCTCGGGCCCGCAGTGGCATCAGAGCCTCTCTTTAAGTTTTCCAAAATCAGAATCCCATTTTTTTTCATATTTGAAATTCCCACATTGGGCTTTCGAGCTACAGAAAATGAGAATGACATTGAGTCGAAAGTAATCTTTGGGAATATGTTGAGTTCGTTTCATATTTGCACGAATATATTATTATTATTATTATTATTATTAGCATCTTTTCAAATTTGGATCCTCCTTCGTAACAACGAAGGTCATATGACGGAGCGGACCTACAGCTTTACGGGGTACGGGCCACTACATCATTTGGACGCAAAGGAAGATTATTCATCCATCCTTAAGCACATGTTGAAAAATGATTAAGAGGGTCTCCCCACTGTAGTTGTGTATATATATATATTATATATATATATATATATATATATATAATTATATATATATATATATATTGCAGTAAATAATTTATTTATTATTTAATCACTTAATTTATATTCTTTACGCTTATTCTATTGATTTTCAAGGTCATATGGATCTTTTCCAAAATCCGGACCGTTCAAAAAAGTTATTCTTTTTTTGGAGAAATGAATGAAAATAAAAAAGTTACAGCAATTTTTATTACCATTATTTACATATATCGACCTAATATTATTATGCGCCTCGGTGGTGTAGTGGTTAGCGTCGCTGACTACGAATCCAGCGGCTCCGGGTTCGAGGCCCTGTGACGGCAGCCGGCGCGCAGCAAAACCCGCTGTTCATCCTTCCACACAATAAAGAAAGTGGTTGGTAGATAAATGGGTGGCCTAGTGGTTAAGACGCTGGGCTGCTGGTGGGGCGTGGTTCGGATTCCACGTTAAACTGTAGGTCTAAAGTGGAGTGAAAAGCTTGACCTTCGTCAGAATGAACAATTCGGGTGGAAGCTAACCAAAGGTTAATATTATAATTAAAAATTGCTATAACTTTTTTATTTTTCATTTCTCCAAAAAAATATTTTTTTTGGGTACTTTCCTGTTATCCCGACCCCAGACTTTTGTCAGATTCGTACGCCACTTGCAGATTGCCAAATTTCATTACCAAATTTTTTTTTTTTAAATGTTTAGTAACTAACCAAACCTAACCTAACCAGGGGTGGGGTTGGGTTAGGTTAGGGTAGGTTAGGTTACTTAACATTTAAAAAAAATTAAAAATTTGGCAATGAAATTTAGCAATCTGGCAAGTGGCGTCCGAATCTGGCAAAAAGTCTGGGGTCCGGGATAACAGGAAAGTACCCTTTTTTGAACTCAACACGCAAAACCACATAATAATAATGTAACTTTCTAGATATAAAGAACGGTCCGGATTTTGGAAAAGAGCCGGGCAAATTTACAAGTAAATAAAGACTGCAAATGAGAGTATAAAAATTTGTTCTACGCCTGAGCTACCATTGCATGGCCGAGTGTGTAACGTGGCGGTTCACAAAAGTTCTATCTTAAAACGGTGGTTCGAATCCCATGTAAGACCAAAATTTATTTGGTCTTACGTAGTCTTAAGTTACGTTTCATATGTTCTTGTAGGTTAACATATAAGAATTAACTTGCATGTAATTACACTGTAAATGCAGATTAACTGAAAAGAAATTTAATTGACATTTCCTTCACAAGATGGCGCTTCATGTTCGATAGATGGTGCCTCATGTTCAAGTATTTTGGCTACCCATTAGTTGACAAGCTTTAAAGCTGAAAACCTAATTTAATTATTGGTATCAATTGTAAACGTTTTTAATTTGTATTTTTCTTCACACTGAGAAGTAATAATAATCAGTCAAGACGCCAAAAATTTGCATGCCACAGCGCTTAGCCCAGACTAATGCCGGCCATTGCTCTAACTTTTGGAATTTTAATAGCAGCACCACCAGGAATCCAAGCCAGCGTCCATGGCTCAGTGGGTAACATATTTTTCCCTATAAGCAAAAAAAAAAAAAGACACTGAAGTCGGAGATTCGAATCCCGATGAAGCTGGTAATAATTATACAGGAGATAGAGCAATGGGCCACATTAGTTGGCCTTAGCGTTGTGCCAGTTTCTGACCCTCCTCACTGATTATTACCGGGAGTCATAGCTGTCGAATCTCAAACCTCAGTTTCTTCACTTCGCTTTTAGGGGAATGGTGTAACCCACTGAGCTCCGTCGATAGTCACTGATGAGGCAACCATGATAATTAGGATTCACTGACATTTCCTGCATCGTTGACCCGCTTCAAGTTATTGGAGCTTTTAGATTTTCCATTGTCTGAACAACAACAACAACAATAAAAGCTTGATATAGAGGTAAATTCAGTGGGAAATAGTAACTGAAAAATACTACTGGGAAATAGTAACTGAGAAATACTACTGGGAAATAGTAACTGGGAAATATTAACTGCACTTTCGCAAGATCTGGATCATGAAGTCACCAAACTACTCATGGTACCCGACGTATACATCAATTTCAAGCTCTTCATTAAGCACGTGACAAAGCTACAAAATACCAATTACAAGTCTTTACGAGTACTTATCATATCTCTTAACATATGGGTACGTTAAGAGTAAAACTATATCATTGGGGACGGGGGCATTCATTATTCCTCCGGGAATATACTATATATAGAAATATATGGAGAGGGAGAGAGAGAGAAATCATTGTATACAACAAAATAAACAATTACATACTCCAAATATTTTCTAGTAAATATTTCTTTCAATTTCAAATTTGACATTTATTTATCTTATTATTTCCTTTCGAGATCGCGCACTATATATATATATATATATATTATATATATATATATATATATATATATATATATATATATATAAAACAATGCAAAGACCAAACAAATTTTTTTTTTTTGCCAACATTAAATGCTTTACTCTTCCAGCACAAAAGCATTCCAGCCCTCACGAGTGAGTTATAGCCAGGAGGAAGAAATTTTTATAAATAATTTAATCCTTTATTCCAGCAACCAACTCACTCTCTTGGGAAATATGAAGAGAAATGCTTGCAAGAATTCTAGAAATACTCTAGCCAGACGTCATTCCACGCACTATAGTGAAACAAAAGCAAGTGCTTGCATAGTTTTTTGCGTTTTGCGTATGAATAGATTCATTTTGTGTGTGTGTGTGTGTGTGTGTGTGTGTGTGTGTGTGTTTTAATTCACTTTTAGCAGAAGTTCAGAATTTGGTCCGGTTTTTTTTATTCGTTTTTGTAGATTGCATTTTTTTAGGTTGTGGTGCGATAATGCTTTGTTCCACGGGCGTGAAATATATATACATATATATAATATCCGTTATATTTAATGTTATTTTGAAGGGAAATTATTTTAAATATATAATAGAAACATTTATGGTTAGAATATCCTTATCGATTTCATTATTTTTTTTTTTAAAGTTTTATTAAAGATATACACACATACATACGAGTACATTAATAATACTTGATATCAAATATAGAACTTTGGCTATTGTTCAAATTACATTATAAATATACAGGGTGTCCCCAAAAAAACTATATACTCTTCATAGCATCATATATATAAGAGTATATAGTTTCTTTTGGGACACCCTGTGTATATATATATTACATCACGAATAGCTTACATAATTAATTTTAAATCACATACAGATATAAAACACACACACACACACACACACACACACAATATCACAAGTCACAACCATCGCTTTTCTCTACGCAAAAAGTAACTTCCGCCAACCTAAACAGAACCCACTAAACGCGAGTTACTCTGTGTCAATTTGCACATCCATCGTATAAGAATGGGGATGGTTTTCTAGCAGTAAAATTACAGGAGCCAAAAAAATAAAGGCAGAGGAACCGGGAAAATGAAAAGCTTAACGGGTATACGGCTAAATTGATCGAGAGAGAGAGAGAGAGAGAGAGAGAGAGAGAGAGAGAGAGAGATACAAAAAAGATAGCAGAAAATTTGTTCGGGAAAGATGTATTGAAGAAGGCGTTATGAAAGAGGTTTCGCAAAAGGAGAATTGGAAAAAAAGTGGCAGGATAAGAATGACTTTAATAGTACAAAAAATAAAATCTTTAATATATATATATATATTACATCAGCGTGTTGTAAGGGTTTCATATTCTATTACAAAAGTCCTGTCCTCCCGCAAATGAAAGGAAAAGGTGCAACAAAATATTCTGAACTTAATTTTTATAACGTCGACCAGTTTCCATGGTGGAACCATTTCCTCTTTAGCATATTTAGGAAGTATAATGCACATTATTATTATTATTATTATTATTATTATTAATATTATTATGATATTATCAGCCATTGTTTTTTAACTTGACAAAAATAACGCTTCAAGATGCGTATATTCATTACTTTGATAACTCAGTGGCGTCGGAGAACTTAAATCAGTGAAATTGCTACGTCTCTGGCTTTCATTCACGGAAGGAGGACAGGACATTTGTAATCGAATGTGTAGACAACGAAAGTACTAATTTAGTATGAGTGGAATTTAGTACTTGAAGATAAGATTAAAATATACGCAACCTG
Source organism: Bathynomus jamesi (assembly GCA_023014485.1). NCBI lineage: Eukaryota > Metazoa > Arthropoda > Malacostraca > Isopoda > Cirolanidae > Bathynomus > Bathynomus jamesi. The sequence continues at coordinate 184,582 of JAJOZX010000273.1, read as the reverse complement.
CGCAGGTCATTAGTAAACAATTAGAAACCAGAAGTTATTTTAATCTTTAAGCGACGCTGGGTCTATGCAGCAGTAGTAGTAGTAGTATGGGTGAGCATTCATTTCGTTTAGAATTTAGATGATCTTACATGGCTCAGATTCCAGGTAAAATTGTCGGTCCCCTCCGTGACATGACCTTTGCCGTTACAAAGGAAATTAAACAACTCCATTATTATTATTATCATCTGGTAACATGACTTTGTCCTGCCGAGATGCCGTACACAGAAGGGAAGAAGGAACGAAAATAAGGAAATAACTTTAAAGGGAATGTTTATTTTATGAAGACGTTTAACTATCGACGTTTCCTTTAAACTTGTAACTAATATAACTTTTAAAAGAATTATTTATAATTGAGATGACAATAATAATAATAATGTTTCTGGTGGGGGGGAGGGGGTCAGGAGGTTAACCCCCCTTGACAACTGCAAAAGTTGTGTGAGTGAGGAGACCTACAGCTTCGCGTGGAATCTAAAACCATCTACTAGTCACTGCATCAACTGAATGAAGAAGAGGGACACACCCATACAACTACTGAACGGACCTAACGTCGCTTAATATCGCTGATCTAACGGGAAGCGATGGTGCAGTGTGGACACGACATTATAAATCTAGGGCAGATTTAAATAATAATAATAGTAACGGTAAGTCGTAAAATGTTTCCCTCAGATTAGACCATTATTGATCATTTTCAGCTCGACAAGATCTTCAGGAAAGTACTTGTACCAATGTCGAGTCTTTTGCTTCGTGTTTAAGAGGGTTTGAACCATCACAGATTATTTGCCTCTGTCGCAGTTTGTATTTTTATCTTATATTTTCTGCGGTTTTACCTGAGTCAATGCTTTAATTTTGTGCCTGTTGAGAGGTTCTGTCAATCAGAGAGAGAGAGAGAGAGAGAGAGAGAGAGAAGAGAGAGAGAGAGAGAAGAGAGAGAGAGCATTCAGAAAAATTATTAGTACAGCGAATGAGTCAGTAGATCGTAAAAGCTGCTTCGTACAGTTGGTGCTCGTTATATGTCGCCATTTATATACTGAATGGTCGCCTAGGGGAATAGTAAATTTTGTGGTTGAGATGGTGCTTGTAAATTATTTCTTCACAATGTTCTGAGAAGATATTTTAGTTTTAATAATTGGTATGCGTATTTGAATGTCTTTAAACGCTAACCCCCCCCCCCCCCCCTCACCCTCCAGAACCACCACTCCACGGATGGTACAAAATGGTAGGAAGTTCTTCCCATGCACACCTAAAAACAGTGACATAAATTTTTGAATACGTCTACATGACAGCATCTTGATCGTCAGTGCGGAAAGAGAGACCTCATCCCACATCTATGATAACTTTAAAGTAAAATTTAAATGAAATTCTTCAAGATCTTGACTATTCCATGATGTTGCAATTCATTCCCTTGGAAACAAGAAATATCATGGATCTCAGTGATGGTCGTGGAAAAAGGTATACAATTGATATTCATAGACACACTTTTCTTCTTTGTTTTAATAATTTACTCTCTCTCTCTCTCTCTCTCTCTCATATATATATATATATATATATATATATATATATAGCAACGTAAAGAACGACGCTTGTATAGAAGAATATTCCGCGCAAGATGAGGAGGAAGAACGAACAAATGAAAAAATGAGGTAACCACCCGGGAATCGAACCCGGGATCTTCCGACTGCCGGTCAGATATGATAACCACTACACCATGGCCCTCACTCGATCAGAAGTCGTGATTCTCCTACATACGCGCAGAAACCAATGCCCCGAGGGGGGCACCTCCCGCATGCCGCACATATATATACATTTCAACTGCAAAGAACACGCAGTTACCTCATTTTTCATTTGTTCGTTCTCCCTCCTCATCTTGCGAGGAATATTCTTCTATACAAGCGTCGTTCTTTACGTTAATTATACTGCGTGTTCTTTGCAGTTGAAATATATACTGTATATATATATGGTGTCCCCAAAAAACGCCCCTATTTTTATTTGCCTGTTATTTTATAATGGATCTTTCATTACTTTATAACTAATAACTACCGTATATTAAAACCATTCTTTCACCATTTCATATTTAAAGCAAAAACTTTTCTTAATTTCTACTAAATTCGGAGAAGACGATACCACTACAAATAGACTATAGCCTAGTAAAGCCATAGAAGGCCTTACTAAGCTATAGTCTTTAAGAAAAACTAAATCTTTAGTCTTCAGCAGGATGGAGCACATCCACGTACTATTGTGAATCTCGCAAATCTCCCTTTCTGGACGACTAATCTCCCTTTACGAGACAGTAGAATGACCCATACTCACATGACCTCACACACCCCCGACTTTTTTTTATGGGGTTACATAAAAGACAGGATCTATTCTACCAAGCCTAAGACATTTGAAGACCTAATGACCAAAGTCTATACGGTAATCAACAACATCCCAGCTGAGCTATTTCCAAAAATTATGTCAAACATTTGTATAGGGTTGAATATTGCGTTAGAAAAAGTGGCGATTACACTGAACACGTTTAATTAAGGTTAATAAACTCCTATGCTTTATGTACCTATTGCGTTTGTCTCTTTGTCCACATCCCTTTTTTTAGTTTAGAACATTTTTGGAAATAAGGACTGTTTTGGGGACACCTGGTATATACATATATAACTCGCGAATCGTCGCACTCCGAATGGTTGCACATCCCCTTCGCATTAACCTCCTCTATATATAGCCTCCGAATCATCGTACATCACCTCAGTAGTACGATGGCAAAAGGCCAGAGGAATTTGGGGTGGTCTGAAGCCCTGCCCCTAAAGGGACCCCCTGGAAGCCTTATCCTCCGTTATAAGGGGCCCCTTCCTTAAGTTCTTAACCCATTTATGGGGTCTCACCATCTTTGAGGGGCAGCCGCCCCTTGCGGGGCCACCTTCCTCCTTGGGAAAAAAAAAATCCTCCTGTGGTCCCCCTCCCTTGGTCGGTGTAGTCTTCTGGATGGGATGAACGTCACTTGCAGATAGGCGGATGCGGCTTGCGCGGGAAGAATTCACCGACCCCTCCTTTTTTATGTACTGGTCAGAACGTTTTCGCTAGTTTTCATTGCTAGAACGCTTTATCTTATTCAGCGTATTCGGAGTTAGAAAAATAATGACTGGACCGCAGAAACTGAAGGCTGAATGCGCGAGGTGTGAAGTAAATCAGTGGGTGACGAACTCGAAAGAAGCTTCTTCGAGAAGATCAACCACTCCAGCACGTGCCGCTTTTGCGAACTCATGCAGTTGTACGAGAACCTAGAGGAGAGGGTCCGGCGGCTCGAGTCGTCCAGATCGGCTGTTGGAGGCGCGGCGGTCGCTAACGCGGCTGCGCCCTCCACCTCGGAGCTTATTGATAGGACAGCAGCCCTGGAAAGGCGGTCCAGCGGCGGACTTGACAGCGCTCGAGACCGCGGAGAATGGATAGAGGTGCAACCGGAGACCGGAGTGCAAAATCAGTCAGGAATCGCCAGCGACCCACGTGGAATGCACGGAACCGCGACGCAAGGTGGAGGGAAGGGAGGGCGCAAAGAAGGGGCCGATAGAGAAGGGTGGGAAGGGGCTGATAAAGAAAAAGGGTGGGAAGGGGCCGATAGAGAAGGGTGGGAAGGGGCTGATAAAGAAAAAGGGTGGGAAGGGGCCGAAACCGAAGGATGTAGCTGCCGGTCGGGGTGGGTCGGGTGCTGTAAGTGTGGCTGAGTCTACGGGTGGCGACGGGTATCGAAAGGTATCGGGCGAGAAGGCTGCGAAGTCGAAGCCTGAGACCCCGGTTGCCGCTGTCAGGACCTCCAACCGCTTTAGTCTCCTGTGCGCGAAGGAGGAAGACACCGTTTTGATTTGGGACTCACAGATCAGGGGCCAGGAAAAGTACTTTGCTTCTGCGAACCGGGACGGGAGGAAGGTAAGGTGCTTACCCGGGCGGGGAACGGCGCACTTAAGAAAGGAGTTAGAGAAGCTGCGCGTGGCTAGTCGGAGGACTGCGATCGTTGTCCACGCTGGTAGCAACGACCTGTTCCTCAAAGGCGGTAGGGTAGGTTCGACCGAAGGGATCATCACCGAGATCATGTCTCTTGCGGATGATCTAAAACTTAAGACAGACAGGGGTATGTTGATGGGTATTTTACCGCGGATGAATGCCAGTGACCACGCGCTCAGTAAGGTCAGTGGCATCAACGAGAGGGTGCAAGACTAGTGCGTCCTACTGGGCGTGAGGTTTGTTGACCTTTCGACGCGCTTTCGAGTAGGTGGGACCTTCATCACAGGGATGGTGTCCACCTCAATCTCAAGGGTAAAGGTGTGCTAGGCGCGCTGCTCCCCCGGCACCTATACCGTATGGTAAGGTCAAGCCTGGGGATTGATGACGGGTCACCACCGGGGAGAGGATCTTGAGCCGCGGACGTAGCTTCAACTGAAGGGTGAGTCCATGTACAGGTGGGTAATCCTCCTTCCCCGTTGGAGGGGGCTCAGGCTCCTGCGGAAGTTGCCCCCTCGTTGGTGAGGGGCTCTTCAATTCCCGACAGCCCTGGCTGTTCGGGAAACGGGTCGTGCCAGGTGGAAGTCAGAATAGGGAAGGCTCCCTCCGTGCAGTGCTTTTTAATGCTAGATCGATCAGGAATAAGTTTTGCGAGCTACGGGTGCTCTTAGCATCAGAATACCAGGATATCGTTGTTATTATCAAGTCCTGGATTCATACTGATCGTAAGGACTACGTTGGGGAGTTCGAGATTCCCGGGTATAGAATGCTTCACAAGGACCGCACCCGTGGGGAGGGGGGGGAGGGGTACTAATATACGTGAGGGACACGTTGAGTCCAGTTGACTGCAGGTTCCGATCGGAACGGGAGCTGCGTGGCGTCGATCTGAACCTGGGAGGGACGAACTATAGGTTAATCTTGGTGTACAGACCTCCGCACCTCCTCCTCGAGGAGGATACAGCCCTGTACACCGAACTCTGTAGCCTGCTATTGGATAGGGTGTGTGTAGTTTTAAGAGACTTCAACTGTCGCGGCATAAACTGGGAAGACAGGACTGCTGATGCCGAAGGGAGGAGGCTAGTTGACTTTGCTGATGAGAACTTTCTGACTCAGTGGGTCAATGGGCCTACACGAGGCGAAAGCGTTCTAGACTTAGTATTCACGACCGAGGAGAACCTCGTCACTGGCCTCATCGTTGACGAATCGTTGGATGGGAGTGATCACGGTCTGATTAGTTTCGGTGTCTGCGTCCGGGATAGCGTAGGTGAGATGGGGTTAGAGATCGGCGGCGATGTTGAGGGAATGTAGAGTGCATTCCGGACCAGTTTATGGTGCTGCAGTCTGCTGCCATACCCTCAAATCCGGTCACCCCTACTTCAACGCAACCGAAGTGATTCAGTCGGGACATCGCTTTGGCTATCCGAAATAGGAAGGCTGCATATAGGAGGGCGAAGGCCAATCGTTCCCATGATAACACTGATGCATATGTCCGCCTGTGCAGGGAAGTGAAGGCGAAGGTTAGGCTAGCCAAACGTAACGAAGAACTACGGGTGGCAAGCCTCTGCAAGGCGAACCGTAAGAAGTTCTTCAGTAATGTTAATAGTAGAAAGCCCATTAAAAGCATGATAGGCCTGTTAAAGGACCCCAGCGGCGCGCTGCGGACCTCCGACGCGGACATCCCTAATGTGCTGAATGAGTACTTTGCGGGAGTGTTCACCAGGGAGGACACCCGCCTCATCCCCGAGCCAGGCGTCAGGCACGAAGGTGATGGCCTGGGTAGTGTTCGGTGTACCGCGACAGTCGTTGCCGATAGAACAGACAAACAGCGCGTTTAAGGCTCCTGGGCCAGACCAGTTCCTCCCCAGAGTGTCACGGGAGGTGCGCGACCAGGTGGCTCCCCACCTGGCTACAGTCTTCAACAAATCGTTGGAGACGGGCCAGGTGCCTGGTGAAATGGAGGGAAGCCAACGTAACCCCTATTTTTAAGAAAGGGGATCATGAAAGTCCAGGGAACTATCGTCCCATTAGTCTCACTTCGGTTGTAGGTAAATTATTGGGTCCATGTAAATTCCATCCAGTAAATTCCACCCCCGAAAAATCCACCCAGTAAATTCCACCCATAGTAAATTTCACCCATAGTAAATTCGACCCATGGTAAATTCCATCAAAAAATTTAAGAATTTTAACAATTACAACTGTTATTTTCTAAGGTCAATTTTTGATAGTCATTGGACAGTGTTTTCCATCACTGGACAGTGTTTTTCTGGTGTGTTTTTAGGTGATTCGAATGATTTTGACCATCCTTTCTATAGCAAATCACTTGTTTTTGAGTTAGCGTCATTTTCGTTAGTTTTAACGAAAATATCACAATTAAACCTAACCAATCATCAAGGGTGTACAGTTGACCTAACCTATATTTTACCATTTTTTTTTTATTTTCCATAAACTTTTTAATAAACCTTAATAAACTAAACTTTTTTGATAACCCTTTGCGTGGAATTTACCTTGGGTGGAATTTACCGGGTGGATTTTTCGGGGGTGGAATTTACTGGGTGGAATTTACGTACAACGAAATTATTAGAGGGGATAATAGCGGATAGGATCGTTGACCATTTGGATTCCTACAAGCTGCTTGGGGACTCCCAACATGTGTTTAGAAGGCATAGGTCGTGTCTCACCAACTTGCTCGAGTTTTTCCACGTCAAGTGGAGTGAGTATGATAAGAGTAGGGCGATTGATATACTTTATCTCGACTTTCAGAAAGCCTTTGATAAGGTATCTCACTGCCGGCTAATGGCGAAAGTCGGCGCGCTGGGTATTGGTGGGGAAGTAGGTAGCTGGATTGAAAACTGGCTGAAGAATAGGCGGCAGAGGGTTATAATTAAAGGGGTTAGCTCGGGTTGGGCCTCGGTCACTAGCGGGGTTCCTCAGGGTTCCGTTTTGGGGCCACTGTTGTTTATCATTTACATAAATGATATCGACGGTGGCATCGTCAGTAGGATCGCCAAATTCGCTGATGACACAAAGCTTGGGGCCAATGTTGGGACGCCCGAAGCGATCGAATAACTGCGTACGGACCTACGTAGGATAGGAGAGTGGTCAGAAAAGACAAATGCCGTTTAACTTGGGTAAATGCAACGTCATGCACATTGGCTACGCCAATCCCAAGTCGGACTACTCGATGTTGGGGAGTAATATCGAGGCGACTGATTTGGAAAAGGACTTGGGTGTGCTAATTAGCAGCGACCTTAATTTTACCAAATAGTGCGTAGAGGTGGAAAAGAAAGCCCAGAAGCTGTTGGGTTATATCAGGAGGCAATTTCAGTTTCGGAACAAGGAGATTGTGCTCTCTCTGTACAATTCCCTGGTTCGGCCGCACCTGGAGTATGCTGTGCAGTTCTGGTCGCCCATCCTCAGGAAAGATATGGAGAGGCTGGAGCGAGTGCAGGCGAGGGCTACAAAGTTAATCTCTTCCGTTAGGCATATGGGCTACAATGGACGCTTACGCGCCCTGAACTTGTTTTCGCTGGAAATTCGGAGGTTGCGCGGTCAACTCGTCGAGGTTTTCAAGTTCTTACGCGGGTTCAACGATGTCGATTTTAGAAGCATGTTTAGTTTAAATGATAACCCAACTCGCAACAATGGTTGGAAGTTGGATTTGAAACGGTTTAGGACTAGTGTGTGTGGGACTTAGTTTACGTATAAGATCTGTGACACGTGGAACAGGTTACCTTCAGAAGTTGTGAACAGTTCCTCTGTGGATCATTTCAAGAAAAGGTTAGACCAAATCTTGCACACTATTTGAGTGTGTAGAAAATTTTCCCTGACACACGTTGCCATTGGTACCTCCTCGGTATGGAGTATGGGCCGCAAGGCCTTTTGAAGTACTTCTTTTCCTTGTAACTCTCTCTCTCTCTCTCCTACACACAATCCCACACTCACATACACACACGTGTGTGTGTGTGTGTGTGTGTGTGTTTTCCATAAATTTATGTAATTATATAAACTATAATAATCACAAAAATCATTTACTTTACCATACATCCAACATGTCATTCCATAAAACTTTAATATACAATATTTTCATCTTAACATACCTATTTTATTACTACAAAAACCCATAAACCAAATTCATTAAAATTCTTCGTAAACCTATAAAAGTTACCCCCAAAAAATTAAATGAAAAGAAAACGTTAAAGAATTCATAATACAAAATAGATTCATTATTTTAAATTAAGCTTTTAATTAAAATTTCTTTTCAATTTTGGGGTTCTAACGCCATTTAGAACTACCCTCAAAATTTTGCCTTAAAAAAGTGAGCTGAAATTAGTGGCACGAATAAATTACGTTAAATTTACATATAGATTATGTACATCGTCAACCATTAACGGAATTTAGTTTACATCTTTTAATTAAAGACTAACCACATTTTTATCCTCACTTTAAAATAGTTATACTTAAAATTATTTAAAGTTTAATTTATTTCATAGTTTTTACATTTATCTTAATATAAATTTAATGTAAATGTAAATATAACTTTTCCTTTCATTTGAGTAAAATTTATTTTATTTTAAATTTAATTTAAATATAAGCATAATTTCTCTTAATTTTGCGTAGTGTTTTATTTCTGAACAACTGTAAAAAGTAGTATGCAATAGTATTCAAAATTAGCAACGGAAATGGATATTTTAAATTTTATACAAAGCGCAAAGGTCATTAATGAGAATATATAAGTAAATAATGATTGGATTACCTGAAGATCAGGGCCCCCATGTATTCTTGTTTTTTGTATTACAGTACCAAATATAATAATAAATTAAATTGAATGCCCGGTTAGGTCAACTGTACGCCCTTGACGATTGGTTAGGTTAAGTCGTGATATTTTCGTTAGTTTTAACAAAGATATCATTTGGCAATTGAGGTTGGGGGCTCTGATCTTCAGGTAATCCTAATGATTTTCTTATTTATGGATTTCAGTAAGGATATTGGTGTGAAAGACCAGAATCTTTTCCAAATGGACGACCCCACGGGATTTAGCTGAAAATTTGTATACTAATACATTTTTATATTCTAATAACGAAAATGACATTATTTTCCTGGAGAAATATGCGCAACATACGAAAAAATTGCATTTATATGCACACTAGTTTGCATGGCGCATGACCGTTATCTAATTTACACCGCTCATGACGCCCGGATACGAGGTTGGTGTCTGGCCCCCGGTTAGGTCAATTGAATGGCCGGTTAGGTCAATTGTACGCCCTTGACGATTGGTTAGTTTAAGTAGTGATATTTTCGTTAAAACTAACGAAAATATCATGACTTAACCTAACCAATCGTCAAGGGCGTACAGTTAACCTAACCGGGCATTCAGTTGACCGGGGGGCAACTCGCAAGTAGATAGATCATAGCACTACATTATCATATGCTCAAACTACAACAATAATATTCAGACTAAACTACAGTAGGTCTAAGCAGGCAACAAATAAACAATAACAACAACAAAAATTACTGTTTATGCGAGTCCGTATGGAGAAAAAGGTATGCAAATGAAGATTCATTTATTAAAATATTATTAAATATTGCAAATTTTAACAAATAAAGGATATTATCTGCGTTTTATTTTGTAAAACCAACTACATAACACTACATAATTTAGATAACGGTCATGCGCCATGCAAACTAGTGCGCATATAAATACAATTTTTTCGTATGTTGCTCATATTTCTCCAGAAAAATAATGTAATTTTTGTTAGTAGAATATAAAAATTTATTAGTATACAAATTTTCAGCTAAATCCCGTGGGGTCGTCCATTTGGAAAAGATCCAAAGACCATAATATTGTACTTAAACTATATTGTTATAGCTTTAAAGGAGCTATCAGTTATTGGTTTAAAAGTTATTTGCCCATTAGATAAGCTTTTCTAAAATACTTAACTTCCGATAACTGCAGATAACACAACTGTGTCTTTGTCTCGCAAAGATGTTAATACAGTAAAGGACATATTTAAAACAGAATTTATCAAAGTTGTGAGATGGTTGACCTCTAATAGACACTTTCTAAGTACAAATAAAAATAAATTTTATGATTTTTAGTAACAGATGAAATGCTTAACTAAATATTGGTGAAATTTCTTGGGGTAATGAAAGAACTTGCAGTGGAAGGACCATGTAAGTTATTATATTTCTTCGCCAGTGTCTAATCTTTTTAACGATTTCTTTATTTCATTGACTAGCAAGCTACAAGAGGTAATGAACTACGGGAAAATGTATTCTTACAGAATATTAACATTAATCAAAATAAATTTTTCTTTGTACCAAACACTCCGCTGAGGTGGAGAATATTATTAATCTCTTTAAAAACTAATTTTTCATACATCAACAATGCCACCATGATTCTTAGATCTTTGGCGCCTAGAGGTTTCTTTTGTTTAGTACTGAATAAAATCGTCTGACGTTAATCAGAAAGTAGTCAAACAAGGGTCAGAAAGAGCTTCCGACCTTCTTCGATCTATCATATCAATAATTTTCATTAAATGTATAAACTCAGGCAGTGTTCACAGACATACTTAAAACACACGGGTTTTATCGCTGACATATCAAAGCGGATCACCCAATCAAGCGTATCACCACTGAAATAAGATATTTCAGAAACTTATTTACAATAGAATTTATAATTTCTTTTCAACTACTTTTTTGCAAAAACCAATTTCGATCCATTAAGGTCAGAATGATTGATCAAAGGTTTTCTTTTTTTAAGGAAATGACAAACTTTAGGCACTTTCTTGACTCTTCAAAGGTTCTTGATACAATTGATAATAAGTTATATTACTTTGAAAACTTGAGATAGAGAATTTCACAGTACTGGTCTTTCAATTATAGAATCCTATTTGAACCTCAACTGCTATCGGGGGAGGGGGTGACCGGGAGGACCCTATTCCTTTAATTTTAGTGGGACCAATAAATAATATAACAGCTGAGGATTAAAAAAAACCGTAAGCAGTTTATTCATAGTGCTGGAATTTCTCCCAGTGCGGTGACCACCCGTTTCAATGTCCTCACCTGGGCGAGGGAGGGTAAACGGATCAACCCACACTTATATAACTACTTCAGTGGGAATAAGTCATCCATGAACTGTTCCAAGCCAGTCTGAGAAAGAGCAGTGACGAGCCCGCTGCACGAAATATATTTGGCTCGATCCAGTTTCTCTTTTAAAGGGGACTTATTTATTATAGTTGGTGGCGTTACTGACCGTCTCAGCGCCCTCTGGTGGACGAAGGACGTAGAAGGCGGACTAACGTCATTTCATCGACAAAAACAAATAATCGACAAGTTATTGTGTTAGATTAAATTGTGTTAGGTTAGGTTACGCCAGGTTAGGTTACGTTCGTTTGTTTAGAGTGCCGATTGTTTGATCTTACCGAAGAAATGGGCATAGGTCCGTAAAAGGAAGCAACCAACCATCAATGGGAGTGCCACAAGGCTCTTATCTCAATATTTTTTCCCCTTTATATTTATGCCATAGTTAACATTTTTAAGTCATTAATATTCTTTTATATGGTGATGATAGAGCGCTTTGCTATTCATCCAATGACACAAACCAACTTGAAGTTATCATGAATAAGAATCGAGATTTAATTTATTATTGAAGTTTTACAAATAAGCGTCAACTTAACGCTAACAAAATAAGAACCATTACGCTTTCTATGTGCGTATGTTCCCTTTAACACTTATATCATCAATAGTTCAGTCCTTGAATTTATTAATAAAATACTTAGGTTTGATCTTTCAAGAAAATTAAAAATTTAATAATCATATAACTGTGCTTACTACTAGACTGTACAAGATGGGAGGCCTACTTTATGTTTCCATAAGAATGCTTGTTAAAAACTGTCTGTAATAAACTTATCAGTCAAGTGAGCCAAAACATGTAATCATTCAAGATGGTCAGAAAATGGCTCCGCGCTCAGGCCAGAGGAACACGGTATATAACGCTAATTCCTAGATTATTATTCTTATTAGCGGCAGCATCGGGAATCGAGCCCCCGAACTCAGTGCTTAAAGGAAAACGGTGTTACTAAAGTTCTACGTAACATAGTGTCTACGTAACATACTGATACGTAATAATCGAGTTCTATGAACTGAATTTGTATATAAGAAACTTCAAATTTTGCCTCTATTACTCCGTAACTAATAGAGGCTGTACAGGGTGTCCCATAACTCCCTTTACCTCCTTTACCCTCACCCTATTCTAGCAGGAAAAGGTTCGGGGGTAAAGGAATTTATTGTTTACACTGTACAATAACCAACCTGTACAGCCACTGGCTTCTGTATGTTTTTCTTTAATAAATAATAAATGGTAGGTAAAATATAACTTAATTTAAAATGATTTGGGTAAAACTTAAGCGATATTTATTTATTTATGCTTAATTAATAATTTAGCGCAGTGGGGCTATTTTATTAAAAATCTGGATTGCATTATCTAATTTCATTAATTAATATTTGCATGGAGTGTATATATAATCAAGTGAGTTTTATGTTATAGGAAAATTACATACTTTGGTAACATTAAATGCAGGCCGATTCTTGAATTATGTCACGTTTTTAAAAAATATTTAGAAATGAGCAATGGCTTGATTCACGTTCGGCAAACTTTGCGCGATTATTGTGAAATAACGTTCAATCGGTGTTTTTAGAGCTTCCATTGTCGAGGGATTTTCTTTGAAGACCCCGTCCTTTAGACACCTCCATGAGAAGAAGCCACAGGATTGAGATCGGGTGAAGAGGAAACCAGGCGAGAACACAGTCGCGAAGGTAGAGGTACCTATTAGACAGATCTTTCGGGTCAAATGTCTCATACAAAAGGTTCAACACGACATTTGTTGAATGAGGTCTTGTCCCCTGTTGCTGAAACTAAACTCTGTCCATATCACTATCTTGGCCTACAAGTAATGGGATGAGCTGTTCTTGGAGAATGCCGGTGTGAGCATTTATATATTTACTTTTAGTACAATAACGGCATATATGGGCTGGAAAATCCAAAAAGACATTTTATTTACAAACTATTCCAGAGAATTTAATAAAACATGGTCAGACATTGTTAAAACTTCACCGAGTTTCAGCGATCTCTTTTTGATTCCAGGATGGCTCGTGAAGACAGTGGGTTCTGATATTTCACGACCTGAAGCCTCACCTGTTGCTATTGTTTCTCAATAAATTACCTTTTCGACTTCTAAGCTGGAGATTGTGGGATCGAGTCACGGCTGGGGCTTTGTGATTTCAGACTTCCTTCGCGGTTCGTGGTTTTGAGTCCACGTTGAGCTGTGGGTCCAAGGAGGTGCGACAAATCTGACCTTTATTAGAATGAATAATTCTGGCTGGAATAAGGTCGAACTGGAAGTAAATCGAATACGCTTTTACTGGAATTAACCAAACACTCTTTAATGTCCGGTTAGGTTACTTTTACTGATTAGTTAGGTTGGGGCAATTAGGTCAGATTAGGTTAGGTTAGGAGTGAATAAGGTAAATTAGAATTAGATAGAGTTTTCCATGCTTGAATTAGGTCGAACTCACTGGAATTAAATTAAACTGGATTGAACAAGACTAAACAAGACTGAATTTTGTTCTCCCGCCCCCACACTCTATATATATATATATATATATGATGAATAAAACCACGAAGGAAAAAAGAAACAAAAGGGGTGCTCAAGCGCTTTCGTCTAATGACATCCTCAGGAACACTGGAGTGAAAGGACAGATCAAGGCAATATATAGGTTACAAAAGTAAACATACATACATACATATTCACATATATATACATATATATAATATATATATATATATATACATATATACATATATATAGTAAGCATAGAAAAAAATTGTGGGAGGAGCCACATTTATATGGTCACATATGGTCCTCCCACAATTTTTTTCTATGCTTACTATATATGTATATATATATATATATATATTATATATATAATATGTATATATATGTGAATATGTATGTATGTATGTTTACTTTTGTAACCTATATATTGCCTTGATCTGTCCTTTCACTCCAGTGTTCCTGAGGATGTCATTAGACGAAAGCGCTTGAGCACCCGTGTTTCTTTTTTCCTTCGTGGTTTTATTCATCATAAATACTTTTCACGTGTCACTTTCGTGAAATAATTTTTCATATATATATATATATATATACACATTTTAACTGCAAACAACACACAGTATAATTAATGTAAAGAACGACGCTTGTATAGAAGAACGTTCCGCACAAGATGAGGAGGGAGAACGAACAAATGAAAAATGAGGTAACCACCCGGGAATCGAACCCGGGATCTTCCGATTGCCGGTCAGATATGCTAACCACTACACCATGGGCCTCGATTAATCAGAAGTCGTAATTCTCCTACATACGAGCAGAAACCAATGCCCTGAGGGGGCACCTCCCGCATGCCGCACATATATACATTTTAACTGCAAACAACACACAGTATAATTAATGTAAAGAACGACGCTTGTATAGAAGAACGTTCCGCACAAGATGAGGATGGAGAACGAACAAATGAAAAATGTGCGGCATGCGGGAGGTGCCCCCTCAAGGCATTGGTTTCTGCTCGTATGTAGGAGAATTACGACTTCTGATTAATCGAGGCCCATGGGTAGTGGTTAGCATCTCTGACCGGCAATCGAAAGATCCCGGGTTCGATTCCCGGGTGGTTACCTCATTTTTCATTTGTTCGTTCTCCCTCCTCATCTTGTGCGGAACGTTCTTCTATACAAGCGTCGTTCTTTACATATATATTATATATATATATGTTAAACACAGACCGTGCATGGAACAAGGAACTCTTCTGGGAAATTACATCCACTCTTGTTCGAATTTCGAACTATAGTGGATGTAATTTCCCAGAAGAGTTCCTTGTTCCATGCATGGTCTGTGTTTAACATACAAGTTTCTCAGGGGACCATTCTGAGTTTGTGTATATTAAACGAACGTGTTATGTGCCTTGAAAAGTGGACGCTCAATGTCCCGGTTGAGGTTTAAGTTTTGTTTTGTGGCTAAAAATACAATAGTTACCCCTTTTTCTTTGATGTATTCAATCCGACGTGACTGCAACGAGTTTCTTGCGTATATTGAGGTTCTGAATGTAGTAGGCTAGGTGTAAGCTGTAAACCCTAGATCCTGTCCAAAGCTGGATCCTATCTGTTTTGCAGGGTGACCAGAAAACTCGGTCCCAAAAAGTAGAGAAAAAATAAAAAAACGCAAAAAACAAAAAAAAGGTAAAATACATAATAATAATAATAATAATAATAATAAAAAAGAAAAAAAAAAGAAAAAAAATTAAATTGAAAACAAGAACAATAAAAAATAGAAAAGAAGATAAAAATAAGAAAAGAAGATAAAAAAAAGTAAAAATGAAAAAAAAAAGAAAAATTTAAGCATCATATTTTAATAAAGCGATAATTTTGTTGAATCGTTTTCTTTTTTCAAATTCATCTGTCACAATTTTGGTGCCGGGTTTTACATTATACAACATTACTTCAGTTACAGTTCTTGCATTTCTATTCTCCACTGGTACATTATAGATGGTTCCTTTATCTCTTCTTTAGTTAATATCTCATTATCCGTTAAAAAAATTTTCTTGGAAAATCTAGCCATATTTTAAAGGGGGCTTTAAAAAATTTAAAAAGACACTGTTTTTCCAAAAGACACTGTTTTACCCATTACCAATTTTATATACAGTTTAGTTTGCAACCAACTAATTTTTTTATACGTGTTTAGTTTACAACCAACATGCTAAAGCTTTAATAGTTAACAGTGAATAACCCATAATGGCGGTGGCGTTCATTGAGTCGCAGAGAGGGAAGAAGAAGTTAATTATGTGCAATTATGTGTATGACTTTCATAAAAGTAGGCTGCCGGTCAAAAGTTATTTTGGCGCTGTGAAAAACGTGGAATGTGTAGTGCTCGTGTCCATACTGATTCAAATACTGATATACCAAATGTTATTGCTACTGTCAGGAAACAACAAATCCTGCACATGCTTCTGCAATTCAAGCAAGAACTGCAGTTGCTGAAATTAAATCAAAGGTAGCGACTTCTTTTATGTGATGCTGTTCATGAATTAGATGGTGATACACGTGCTAATTTACCAACACTGCCAACATTAGCAAGATCTATTACCAACTGGAGGCATAAAGCATCCGGAATTCCTCCACTACCTGAAAATCGTACAGGATTTTGTATTCCCGATAATTTTTCTTATTTACCAAATGGTGACCTCTTTCTACAATTCGATAGTGGCTCTGAAGATCCCAACAGAATTCTAATTTTAAAATTTTAAAATCCTTTTTTTAATGGATTTTATGTATCCATCCATTCTTTTAATGTCGCTTTAATCTTTTTTAAATCTATTTCATTATAAACTAAACAGTCTTAATGTCGCTTTAATGTCTTTTTTAAAAAAAAAACTTTATCCCTTTAAATATATTTCATTGTAAACTAAACATTGTCTTAATGTCGCTTTAATGTCTTTTTTTTAAAAAAAACTTTATCCCTTTAAATCTATTTCATTGTAAACTAAACATGTATATAAAATTAGTTGGTTGTATATTATGTTATGTGAGAATACTCATTTTACTTTTGGAATAAAGTTTAATTTAATTGTTTTCATTCATGGTACCCAATTTTCTTGGGACCGAGTTTTCCGGGACCGAGTTTTCCGGGACCGAGTTTTCGGGACCGAGTTTCCTAGAACCGTTTTGCAGATAGCTGGTGAGGGAAGCTATATTTGGGGCCTCTTTGCGAGTAACCCGGTGCCCACGTTGGGCTTTCCATCATGAAAAAGAAAAAACTATAGTATTTGTCATTTATCATTACTTATTCGAACTATAGTGGATGTAATTTCCCAGAAGAGTTCCTTGTTCCATGCACGGTCTGTGTTTAACATATAAGTTTCTCAGGGGACCATTCTGAGTTTGTGTGTATGTATATATATATATATATATACACACACACACAGTATATATATTTATTTATATATATATATATAAAGCTGCCATAAGACGATGTAAACAGGAACAAGACTTCATTCGAGCTTCAAAAGCCTGTGAGGCTAATTTAAATAATAATAGTAACAAATTCTGGAAATTTGTCAGGAAAGAAACGGATGCTAAGAATGCCATCCCATCAACAATTGGTGGCGTGTCTGGGAAGGTAGAAGTAGCTAAATTATGGAGAACGAAGTACTCAGACATCCTTAATGGCGTGGGAGAGTTGATCTTAATGTCGGCTGCAATGGAATGACATTAGGTGGGGCCAGTGAAAATGCGGGGACTTCAGTGCCTAAAATTAGGAGTCTGATTAAAGAACTAAAGACAGGCGCATCACCAGGGATAGATGACCTGTCGAATGATCATTTAAAGTATGCTAATGATGTGATCAGTATTCATATCTCATTACTGTTCTCAGCCATACTTACTCAGTTATATTCATGCAGATTTTATGAGGGTTTATATCACACACCTTGTCTTGTCAAAAATAAATATGGTTGATAGTCTTATCCAGCGAGAACTACAGGAGTATTGCTGTTGCCTCCTGCTTCGCAAAAATTACTTGAGAAACTTTGCTAAGCCGACTATATGAGTATTATGGACGTCTCCTAATCAGTTTGGTTTTAAAAGGTCCCATTCAACTGACCTGTGTATTTGTTTTGAAGGAGGTTGTATTTAGATATACTGTCAATAATTCAACTATTTATAGTTGTTCTTTGGATATAAGCAAAGCATTATAATACAGTAAATCACGATATTCTACTTAAAAACTTAAAAGACAGGAATGTTCCACCATACGTTTTAAACACACACACACACACAAACACACATCAAACTTTTACTGTAACGTTTTGGTTAATGTTTTGGTTCCTCATACGGAGTTAGACAAGGCTCTTTACTCTCTCCTCTGCTTTTTAATATACACTATATATATTGATAAATTAATTGCTTCTCTTAATGACGCAAGAATGGGATGCTGTATAGATGACATGAGGGTATATAACTTGGTCTATGCCGATGATATGGTGTTAATAAGCCCTTCGATGAAAGGTCTGGATCAAACTGTGAAAAACTGTCAATCATATTCACAGAACCATGACATTCATTTTACTGTTACTAAAACTAAGGTTACGCAATTCCATCCTAAGAGCTCAAACCAAAGAGCTAATATTATTTTCAAAATGAGAGAGGAAACAGTAGAGCAGGTACAAGAATTTAATTATCTGGGTCAAACTATTACCAGCTCTTTGAATGACGAATCAGACATAAGGAAACAATATCGAAGTTACTATGCTAAGACAAACATGATTATAAGGAACTTCAAATTCTGTACAAGCGAAACTAAAGACGCTCTTTTTCGTACCTTCTGCATTAATATTTGTGGGCAGCAGCTCTGGATTAATTATATAGAAGAGGCTCCTGCAGAAGCCTCAATTTGCTTTACTGCTAGACTGTTGTATAAGTTATCTCCACGATGCTCAGCCTCTCAAATATTCGCTAATCGCAACGTTCCGAGCCTCCCTGAGGTAACAAGACGTGTTCAATACAGTCTGATACGAAGAATTAAAACTCAATCCAACTGCCCAAGCTATTCATCAGTCCTGTTTTATGTCTTGTAAATTGTGGACCTCTTGGTGTGGAAATGTTTGTCTACAGCTCCACTCAACTCCAGCATTAGCCATTCCATTACACATACTTTTTATTTTTATGAAGCTGTTATTACTAATTTTATTATTTCTCGTTTCTTTACGTGTATTAGTGTTATTTCCTTATTACCGTAGTCCTTTTATGTTTTTGCTTTTTAAACTTATTGATTAATTAGTTGTATCGTTGATTACCTTGATGGTATAATCACCAGACAATGATTGTAAGATGGGGTGGGGTTAATTCAGAGCCATTCTCTGTGACCAAAGGTGTCAGGCAGGGAGGGATATTATCCCCCTACTTATTCAATGTTTATATGGATAATCTATCTGTTGCGCTGAACACCCGTAAACTAGGCTGCTATATTGGTACAATGATTGTTAATCATCTGATGTATGCAGATGATCTAGTTCTTATTTCTCCATCTGTAAAAGGGCTCAGCGTACTTTTGAAGGTGTGTGAAAGGTATGGGAAGGATAATGACATAAAATATAATCCTGCTAAAAGTCTTATGATTATGAGGACCAAGGCCTACAAATATATAAAATTTTCTGAATTTCAATTGAATGGTATAGTTCTGTCAGAAGTGACCCAGACTAAGTAGCTTGGCCACATACTAACTGATAGGCTTTCGGATGACTGATATTCTAAGGCAATGTAGACAATTATATGCTCAGGGAAATACTTTGGTTATAAAATTTCATGTGTGCATTAGATGTTAAGTTTATTTTGCTCAAAACATTTTGTACTGCAATGCATACAGCTCATTTGTGGTGGAATTACAGGATGTATAATTTGAGAAAAATATATGTTGCATATAATAATATTTTTAGGAGTTTATTATGAACTCCAAGATTTATAAATGGTGCTCCTTCTAGTGCCAGTATGCTGTTTGTAGTCAATAAGGTGCCTAACTGTGCCAGTGCCATTCGCAATTTTGTATTTAGATTTATCACTAGGCTTGATGAGTCAGTCAATAAGATAATAGAAGCCATGGTTAGTGGACTGGTCTCCGATATATTTTATAAATCTCAAATCTGGAAGCATTGGCTTATGCAATTGTATGTTCATTAAGCACAATGATTCACTGGCCCACCTAGTCAGTGCTCCAGACAACTATCTCTTAATCTTCTGTGGACCTCTTGTATAATGTTTGTACCTGTTGAGTCTGAAATAAAGTGTTTGTTGTTGTTGTTGTTGTTGTTGATGTTGTTGTTGATACGCTACCTTTTTATTTTATGGAATCTGTCTCCTACCAATAAACATTGTCATTATGATTATCATCATTATCATTGCCATATTATACAGGGTCTCCATAAAGTCACGCATCATAGGAACAAGCAATGTCTATTTATTTATGTCTCCATCAGGCCAAATACGTTGAGGAACATTCAAAGAAACCTGCTTTTTCGTTTACAAACACGTTTTGAGATTAGTGGGAATCATTTCGAACAAATAAATAAAACAAAATAAATAAATAAACAAAATAAATGTATTTTCCTATGATGCGTGACTTTATGGACACCCTGTATATGTTGGTATTGTTACTCCGAGTTACTTTTTATTTTTATTTCCATTTTTTTTTTTAGTGTTAGTTTTGGGTAGTTTTTATTATTACTCGTTTCAGTACGTCTTATTTTTATTTCTCTTTTAATCATAATTTTTAACTTGTTAAATTTAATATTGGTTCATTTATCTTATCGTTTATTACACTGGGTAACAAAATTTGAAATTTTTTCTGTTTATTGTGATTTTTCTGTCGTTTCTTAATGATTTCGGGGCGCTGATTCAAAAAATGATATTGGTTTTGCTCTATCATCAACCGTTTTAAAAATATAGGTTATCACACTTTTCATATGGCAAAGTATATAAAGAAGGCTAACATAAATATTTTCTGAAAATAAAAACACTATTGGAAATTAATGTTTGTTGAGCCAAAATTGTTTGACAAACCCCAAAATGGTGCAAAGGATATAATATATATCATGAGGAGAACCGATAAGAGAATAACAAGCCTCGTTATGCAGTGTGCGTTCTTAAAAATGCACTGAAGAACGCGACTTCCGCGTATGAACATTCTTATCCTTTCTGATCAGCGACCATACGTAGTCTCCCATCATGGAAGCATCCCAATGGCCCTGGTACCTTTTCTCCATCGTTTGAATATCTTGATGGAATCTTTCGCCATGTTCTTCACTCACATCGCCCAGGTTATCACGAAAAAAGTCTAGATGTGAATGCAGATAGTGTAATTTTAAAGACATACGGCACCCCATTTTGCCATAGCACTTAATCAAGTTTGACACTAACTCCTTATAGTTTGGTGCTTTATGGTTGCCTAAAACCCACGAACCACATCACGGAAAGCACATCAAGCCTCTTTTTCGATCGGAGTCATCTTGGCTTCAAGTTTCTTTGAATTCAACGCGCCTTGACTTGTGGTCCTACAAAGATGCCAGCCTTGACTTTGGCCTCAGAGAGTTTAGGACCATGACCCGAATCTGTTGGAAAACTTCCCCTCCAAAATCTAACGCAGTTACAAACTGCTTAATTAGACCCAACTTAATATGGAGAGGTGTAGAGAACTATGTCAGGCTTCACAAGAGGTTCCCTGAGTACATTGTACTTTCCTGGTTGCAGTCCTTCACGTGGAGGCCACTGAGCTGTTTTATAGTGCTCAGTTGAAGCCCTGCTATCCCACAGGCAAAGAAAACATGAATATTTAGTAAACCCTCCTTGTAACCTAACAGGAAACCAATCATTTTGAAATAACCACACACGTCCCAGTTATATTGTTCATACCTGATTTGAGTGAGCAGCTGTTTGACATTTTCATAGTCCTCTTTCATTTGAACAGAATGTGCAACTGGTATAGATGAATATTTGTTCCCATTGTGGAGTAGAACAGCTTTTAAACTCCGAGTTGAACTGTCAATAAACAGGCGCCACTCTGAGGATATATGTGTTAATCCAATAGCTGTGAATAGACCATTAACCTCGCTGCAATAACAAAGAGAGCCATTGACATCGTAGAACCTTGCAAACTCTTCATGCCGCTTTCGGTATACAGCGCTCTTGCGGTCTTCTCCAAGCAAATTCACGCTTTGAGTCTGGAGGTCAGAAGCTCAGACCGTGATTTCGTCAGACCCAAATCTCTAATTAAGTCGTCCAATTCCCTCTGATTTGGAAAGTGAGGGTTTGTACTGAAAGTTACTGTATATTCTTCATCATAACTGTCCTCACCAGCCGACATCTCAGATGAGCTAGCTGCATCCTCATTTTCAACCTGCAAAGCAAAGAAACAAAATATAGGCATAGCTATATATGTAGAAGAGCATCAGCACTAAGAAAAATC